>OX451738.1:720444015-721014728 GCA_948472305.1 Vicia faba | reverse complement strand
TATATAAATATATATATATATATATATATATATATATATATATATATATATATAAACCCTCATACCATTAAACATACAATCCTTCTTTTCGTTATGTTCTATTATGCAATAATTTTTGGCAAAAGTCACCTTATACTCATTGCCACATAATTGACTAAAACTAAGAAGACTATGTTAAGGCCTTCAACTAACATAAAATTCGATATAATAGTAGTTGAGGGATTACCTATACTATCTTTTCCCAGTATCACACCTTTGTTGTGATCACCGTAGGACACAAAACCTTTCTTCTTCGCCACAAAGTCGAAGAATAGGGATATGTCTCCCGTCATGTATCTTGAACATCCACTATCAAGAATCTATTTTCCTGTCATAGCGTCAAGACACTAAACCTACAGAAAATCAAACAAAAGTGGTCAGTACCTAATTCTCATTGGGTCCTTGGGAATGAGTAAAAGAATTGTTGCATTTGGGAAACCATTGGAAATTTGCTTTAGAGACCAAAAAGCACCTAAATTTGCATTTTTCATTAATATGGTCTTTCTTACAAAAATAGTGACAAAACATCCTATGACCACGTTTACTTTTGCCATTTGAATCTCTCTTAATCAAATAATAATTTTTGTGAGGCTTTTCAACCTTTGAATAATTAATAGCAAAAATATCAAGAGGTTGTGATGCCTTGTTCACTTGGACTTCAAGAGTACTCACTTTTTGTTGTCAAATTTGACAAGTTTTACAACCAAACCGACAAGGTTCCTTATCCTCATTTTCATAGTTTTGACCATTTACAATAGACCACTTTAATGCTTCATATTTATTATTAGTTTCTTCAATCTTTTCTTCCAAGTATGTAAAAAAAATTATTGGAAGCAAGTTTCTTTGAAGCATATATTGTTTCTTTTTATAGATTATCAAAAACAATTTTTAACTCCATAAAAGACAACTTATCAACATTAGCATATTTAGAATGACTTACATTCTTTTTCTTGCTTTGATGTTTATTTCCATGAAACAATAGTTTGCTTCTTCATCGCTATCACTTGAGCTTTCATCACTTGAGACATTGCTATCACTATCCAAGAAATATAGGCTTTTCTAGAATTCCTGGAGTTGTTTCTTTGGCTCTTTCCTTTATTATTGGCAAGAGATGGACACTCTAGTCTATAATGACCTGACTTTCCGCATTCATAGCATATACCTTTTCCCTTATCTTTTTTGTTGTCTTTATCTTTAGAGGATATTGATTGTCTTCTAAATTTCACAAGATTATTGTCAGAGTGTTTGACACCATTCTCCTGAATGTATCGATTGTATCTCCTCATAAATAATCTCATTTGTTCATCATCTAAATCTTCTTCATCACAAGAATCACTATCATTAGTGTGCTCATCCTTTGAGGATATTTAACTTGAAGTCCTAAGAGCTTTAGAATTCATTCCTTCCTCCTTATCGATCTTTTTCTGCTTTTTCTTCTTCTTCTCAAGCTTCTTTTCATGTTTGTCCTATATGAGTTAACATGAATTTTCATAGAAGATTTCTAATAACTATAATTTCCCCCGTAAAGATTGGGGCTCTTTTATAATATCGTTTAGGTTCGTACGCCATTTTCTAATAAGAGTTTCGAAGCACATAATAAACCAGAGCACTTGATACCACTTGTTAGATGACAACGACTTATCTAGAGGGAGTGAATAGATCCTAAAGCCAAAATACCAATTGAAAATGGGTTTTTAAAAGTTAATTGAAAAAAGTGCAAGCATAAGATTTTTATATAGATCGATTAAAGTTGTCTATACGAACCTAGTTATTGGAACTCTAGTATGAAATTAAGCCTTATGGAATGGACAACACAACAATATGAATTTATACACTTGAAACAAGTAACACAATGTTATTAGTTTATAGCAAGTTACTAGCAATAGTATTTCAAATAGTAACAAGAAAAAATAACGAACTATGCAATTTGTCAAACACTTGGTGTGTGGACGAATTTTCATAATTTTTCTTGAGTTGTGTTGATATGAAAAACCAATTCAAAACAAAAAAAGTCACAGAAAAATTCTTACGAGTCGATCGATCAATCAATTCTATTTAACAAATTTACTAATGAAACGTAAAGAGATAAGAGAGAGCCACACAAGGATTTGTTTAGGAAGTTTACCAATCGTCCTTGTTGTAGGTACGTCTCCCCCAATTCCAATTTTGGAATTAGGATAATTTCTTACTATGCAAAAAGTAATTACAATTAAAAGTGTTCCAAGAGCAACCCTATAAACCCTAACCGTTTATTCTTGATTCAACCCTTTCTCTTATTTTGACCTTGAGCAAGACCAAGACATAATATCAACCAATTAATTTATCGAATCTTTCTACTCCTTTGGGTACTAAACTCCTCTGCTCTTTCTCGCACGATCAATTGTGCCTATTGAATACAATACCTTTCAATTCAATTCGTTGTTCTCTCGCTACTTCCTTGGGTACCAAACTCTGAAGGCTTTTCACTTAGCCGCAATCCTCTTTTGAAAGTATTGAACAAAAACCCTCTAATCTACTAAAGGTCTTGAAGGACAAACCCTAGGGTTTTTCGTATGAAATCCTCCACATTTCTCAACTCAATATTCTCGGTTACACAAGAACCTAATTGGACTTTATCAAACCTTGCCTAGATGGCACCCTGGCAAAAGATGATTATATGTCATTTATCAGTGTGTATGCATAGGCTGGAGAATGAAGGTGAAAAGAAATGGTGGTAAGTATTTATAGTTTTATCAATTTGGAATGATGCATGAATGATGTATTTATAGTTGTGGAAGTTTTTTTGCAAATAGGTAATTTTCAAAATTAAAAAGAATTGAAAATTTTTTAAGAACAAGAAGTGTTTCTAAACGCGTCCTTAAGATTTTGATAATAATATTACATGATATCATAGAGAGCAATTGTATACTCTAATGGTTTTGTTCTAGTGTGTAGCTACTGCTATAATGTTCTAACTCTGGTACAAGGCGTGTGAGGTCATCAGATTCTGAGCATAAACACTCTGGAAGAAAACATTTGATTACGTGTTACAGTTGAAGTCAAGATTGTGAATACGTCTTATGCAACGTGTCTAAGGAAAGTTAGTAAAAGAGGTTCTGATCGTGACTATATGGTTAAGATTTGGAGGCCTTCTAAAGTTTTACTTCTGTGTATTATAAGTTCTGAAGATTATGAAGACAAGGTTCTACTGAACAAGTTCTGATAATCTGAAGAAAGTCAAGTTCTTACGACCAAGTGCTGAAGATTATGCAGACAAGGTTGTGAGAGGACAACTTCTAAAGACTCCAAGACTTAGGTTCTAATACTTAAGATAAAAACTTCTACAACAAGCTTCAACATTCAAATTATCCAAAGCCTCTGAAGATAAGAAGAAGTTCAAAATGGTTAGCATGTGATGGTGTACAAAAGGTAAATAAAGTGTTTGTGACCTCTACTCTTCTAGAGAGGCGCAAG
This sequence comes from Vicia faba, assembly GCA_948472305.1. Lineage (NCBI taxonomy): Eukaryota > Viridiplantae > Streptophyta > Magnoliopsida > Fabales > Fabaceae > Vicia > Vicia faba. Next base: position 721,011,236 of record OX451738.1, on the reverse strand, counting down.
AACAATCCTTTCGTACTGTATTGTCAACCATTCTCATTGTGACCATTGGGAACAAACTGATGGATTTCCAACTATCTTTCTTTACTTAACTGATCTTTGTTTACAAGCTTATTAGAAAAACATTGTTCAAAGAAAAGGTGGAAAGCTATTATTGAAAAGTGACCGGATACAGAAAATATTATTTTATATTGTCTAAACTATTACACCTTATTCTATCCGTTGAGGACCTAACTGTTGGTGAAGGTAAAGACTTTTCTATTCTCACAACATCCTCTCTCTGTATCAAGGCTATAAAAGAAGATCAAAGATTTGAAGAAAGCTGCCTCTGGCCATCAAGCTGAAAAGCAGTGAATGCTGAAGATATTAAAGCTACGATGCTACATATTCTGAAGACCACAACAAAAAAGAGAGAAAAGAAAGAAAGAAGATTTTGACAAGATGTTATTCAACTATTCATCATATACATCTTGGATGAAACATGAAGAAGCAAGAAGTTGTTGCTCGTAGCTTGCTCAATGAAGAAGAAGATTCTACAAGATGCTAACTGTTATACCCCAAAATTTCCCCACCCTTATTTATGCTTAGGTTTCCTTTAAATAAATCATATTATTTAGTTTTTATATTTTATGGGGAGGTTAAAGCATAAATATAGGAGTGTGTCAATTTAAAATGGGCCATCAATATCTGACAGCCCTTTAGGATTTAAAATGAGAGTTTGTTTCTTAATGAGGGGTGTATTTGTTTTAAATAAGGCGTGAACAAATCTCTAATAAGAGTCCATTTCTAATGAAGGGAAGTGTATTCTTTTAGAGAAGGTGTGAACAAGCTCTTTTAAACTAAGCCCATTTAGACTTTTGATTAAAAAAAACAATATGTTTTTTTTTGTTTAAAGGTCCATTTTTTTTTTGAGAAAACTGTTTTTTTACTGATTTGTTAAAATGTTTATTTTATTTTTGAACTAACAGGCCCAATAACCAAAACATCAAGCCCATTTCTTTTTTGAGAAAACTGTTTTTTTATTACTGATTTGTCAAAATGTTTGTTTTATTTTTTTTGAATTAACAGGCCCAAAACGACATGGCCCAATTTAGTTTTAGTTTAATAAAAAAAGAAGAAGTTTTATTTTTTATTTTTTTATTAAAACATTGTATTATGGGCCTAATAATTTTTGTTTTCGTTTGCTGAGAAAAAACGTAGAGTCGGCCCAAAGTAGTAAATGTATGGCCCAATTATGTCACAAACTGTTACTGTAGAGATCAGCATGCGCGTGAAAGAAAAACATGTTGTTCTAAAACATGTTGTACTCCTGACCGCATGTTGTCCATACAAACTCCTTCCCTAGCCTTTTTTTGGGCCCTAAGCCCAATTCTAATTGCACCCCAATTTTTTTATTTTTAGAGCTAGCATGCAATACGCACCCCCTGGCCTTCTGGGCCTGAATTCAAAATCTAAATTCAGGCCCTTCCTAAGAGCACCCCCTCGTTTTACTGCTATAATATAATTTTCACACCCCACTAATTTATTTTTTATTTTATTTTATAAATTCAATTATATATTTATTTATTTATTTATTTTTCTATATCTATATATATATTTATATTTATATTTTAATAATTATAATATTGTGTATTATTTATTTGCATTAAATCATATCTTTTAATTATGTACTTAAAAATATTTTTACCATATAATTTAATTTAATAGTTTATATCAAAATATTAAAATCTGCGCGATTCACTAAATTACCACATATGCGAGCGACATGTGGCCAATATCTGGCCACATGTTGAGGAGGCTTGTTTCCAGTGATTTCTGGTAAACAACCGCTAGTCTTCCAAACTATCGAATAATCCTTATTAACGCTACTCAATCTCTTTGGTAACTCACAGGATCGACTAGATTGATCCTAGGATTCCTTGGATATTAAGGTTACTCTCACAATCGAACAATTATTCATGGGTGCTATTGTACAAATGTTTGGTTTATTTCGATCCCTCTCTCTAAGAGTTTAAAATATGGTCAAAATGTATGTGAAAATTAAGTTATACGAATAATTGCTAATTGTAATGCTGATTGAAAAGACATATAAAACTGTATGGAAAATGAAGTAACTGGTTTCGACCCATAAAACATTTAACACAAAAGGTTTCTGGAATGTGGAAGTTTAAAATGTGAAGAAAGCGTTTAATGCAAGAAATCTAGAAATGACTTTAAGTGAAAGTACATGTTTGAAGAATAATACTTGAAAGTAAAGGTATTGAGAGCGTAAAAGTTCTCTGAAATATAGAGTGCTCGAAATGTAAAGAAAGCAGTAAAATGTAAAACTTTGAAGAAAAGACTTTGAAATAAAAAGACAGTAGATGAAGAAACTTGCAAATGTTATTCGACAGAAAGAAAAAGAAGGAAAGTGCTGGAAATGGTAAAAAAGGCTTTTATTAAATTAGAAATACATGGTGCTATCATACATACATTTCTCTTGCATTCGTTTCCCTTGCCATGTGGTAGTTTGAATGTTATTGAGTATTTTGTATAACAGATATGACACACTGAAATCCTAACACTAAGACTTCTATTTATACTAATTCGACCCTAACGGTCTCGCTACAAGATCATGCCACGTTTCGAACATGCAAGACAATGCTCCTTTCATCTTTCCACGTGTCCCCAAATGCTCCAACACATAACTTTCAAACTTTGAAAGTCCCGCTTTCATTTAAATTTAAATGCTTTGGTGTTTCTCCGTTTCGAACGTTCTTCTCAGACCTAGCTTCGCTGCTGTTTCGAGACCCCTTTGGATACGCTCCCATGATCACCGTTCGAAGCTGCAAGCTTTGACACACTCATTCGAAACACTGCTTCTGCAATTTCGAAGCGTGGTGTTTTAATTCCATTTCGATCAGAACTTCTAGCTCTTTTTAATTCTAAATAACATTATCAAAATCTTCAGCCAACAAATTGCCCCTTTAAAATATGTATTTCGATCTCTCTGAGAAATACCTATTTTAAACATTTATACAAGATTTTGATAGGATTTTCGAATCATTATAGCATTTAATGCGTTTGACCCTAGTCACATCAATCATAGCATCCTTTGGGTACCTTAACCGCCCAGAGTCACTTCACAGCATGGTGCAGTTATAAGTAATGATTGTTTTTAAAATCACGCCTATTACCTATATCAACTTCTCGCCACCTCTTCATCACACCAATCCATGATCTCCACGTATCATACTTTCACTCGGTGGATGTTTAATCTTCTCATTATAAAACGTCAATTTAACCTTCCTTTTTCCTTCTTTACACTCTAAACCTTTCAAACTCTGGAATTTTACTCTTCTTCTCTCAAAAACAATCTAAGCTCTCAAACAACAAAAAATGTCTTCTTCCACATCATCCCAACTCAAGAAAGTTTCCAAGAAGAAAGGCAAAACTACAGGAGCAACTATGGAGAGTAAAATCGTCACCATTCAAGGCCAATCTGCTCTTGCTCCTCAAATGATTTCCAAAGAAAAAGAAATGCTGTACGCATCACAGGTACTCATCCCTACCCATGTTGCTGGTAAGAGGTTAGCCTTAAATGGCCCTCTTACAGTTTTTGAAATACTAAAGGACACCAGGACCATTTTTCCCGTGTGTTATAACTTCAAACCCTTATTCAACAAAATGGATGCCCCTAGGGCAGTAGAATTTCTTAATCCGAATACCACAGAAACCTCAACTGTTTATCCTAAGGACCCATTTATCTTGGATTATGTAAAAAGTAATTTTAAACCATTCCGATCTTGCCCTACTGCTGATGTTGCTTATCAAAACTGGTTCACGAAAGTAGAAGCCAAAAAATCCCAGCAATGGGAAGAACTAGGCATTTATAACCTTATTAAGCTATCGAAACCTGGATTCACCTATAGTCATCCTCTGCTATTTGCGTCCCTCTATTTCTGGGATAGTACCTACAACACTTTCCATCTTCCAGGTGGAATGATCACCCCAACCTTCTTCGATATAGCAGCCATTACTGGGCTGTCGCCAGTGGGGGAAACTTATGTTCCTGACAATGAAGAGCACTCAAGCATAATTGACTTCGAAGTCAAGTTAGCCAGCTTCTCCAAATTTATCGGCCATTATCATGCTGAAGGGGATAATGTGTCTGACACAGAGCACATTGCTTTCTTAACCCTGTGGCTGTCTAGGTACGTCTTCTGCAGTAGATCCCTGCAGGTAGCTAGTAGGTTCATTCCTTTAGCTAGGGATTTACATGAAAATCGCAAAGTGTGCCTAAGTGAATTACTCTTAGTTGACCTCTATGAGAGCCTGAGGTCAGCTGTTTCGAGCCTCAAATCCCACACTTCCAAAAACATTCTTTTAGCTGGCCCATTTTGGTTACTTCAATTATGGCTCAACGCCATGTTCGAACCTTCTTTATCAACCGCCAACACCATAGATGAACAAGATTCAGAAATAAGTGATAGGATAGTCGAAGGCACTAGGCTTCGAAGACTAACCCCTAATGATGACAAGGACGACTTCAAGGTTCAATTTTCGAAGTACATCTTGATACTCTCAAAAAGACATAAATTCGAAGAGAGCATGGCGCCCTTTTCTTCGAGGGCTCATGGACCTTCTTGGTTCACCATGGCTCTTTCAGAAGCCATCAAGAGTAAGGAAATCCAAGATGTGTGGAGAGCTTTCTTGCTTCCTAGACTTATCTCTTCAAGGATAACCCCAGCTAAGAACCAAATTCTTCTCTTTGCCTACCAACCAAACTTCGTTTCGAGGCAGTTTGGCCTATGCCAACTGATTCCTGAACCTTTGTTCCAGACTGAGAGCGCCATCACATCTGGTCGAACTTTCAAGGCAAGGGAAGCCAAGGTCCAGCAAGAACAATATCAGGGCTTTTCCCAATTTGAACTGATAGCCTTCGAACCTACCCATCTCGCGGCCAAAGGATTTCTGGAGTGGTGGATTAAGTTTTATCACACTTGTATGTTCGATACACTTACTATTCGACAAAAACTAATTGATGCCTTCGATGTGCAGGTACCAACAAAGAAAGGTATGTTTACTCATGCCAAAGAAATAAAAGCTTTTCAAAATTACTTCGAAACTACTTACGACCCCACACGCTTGGACTCCACTGTGCATCAAGCGGCTGAGACCTTGAAGGAAAAATTTAAACAAAAAGTTTCTAAGCTAAAACTTCCTTCAGGGCTGTCACCTGAGGATAGGTATAGGTTGGCATTCGAAATGCATCCACCTAAATTTCCCAGATTACCTACCTCAGAACTGGCTCTGGCTTGGTTTCCCCCATATCCATGGTGGTTTACTTGCAAAGAGATGTTCAAATATCTTCAAAGGAAACCAAAGCCATCTGAGACTGTGACATGGGCTCGACACTGGCTTCATGATTTCCCAGGACATCTTCGATATGACCTTTCTGCCATGTCAATTAAATCTGATCAAGGCACAGGTGCGAATGCTTGGGAAAAACTCCCAAATATCTTTTATTTTCCAAATCTTTAACCTTTGCTTTAAATGCTTTGATTTTCAGCTATCAGGATAAAGACTGCTGCCTCGAAATCGAAGGAAGGGAGTGCCTCTCAAACCTCCATTGAAACTACTGAAAAAGCTAATCCACCCGAAACAACTGCTACTGCTGCAACTACACCAACAACAATAACGCCCATAACAACAAGTGCCCCGATTCCAACGGTAATCACTTAGTTTTTTATGCTTCGAATTCACTCAATCCTTTTATATCTAACTTCGTTAAAATTCGTTCAGACCAACAAGCTTCCCCCCACTACTCCCAAGAAGCGGAAACCAAGTACCACTGGGGAAGATCTCACTGCTGGAGGAAACTCAAATACTGCTTCGAAGAAGAAGCTAAAGAAAGCTACACCCAAAAGCACTGTTCCTACTAGTGTCTCTGGACTTGACTCCAGGGATGCTGCTCCCTTACCACAATCCAAAAATCCACCTTCGACCTCCAACCCACAGTTGGAACGCATAGCTAGTAACCTCTCTTCTGAAGGGCCACAGGTAAATCGAACTTCTTTTAAAAATGTTTAACTTCTTATTACCTTGGTGAGTGTCATCCTTTAACACTTTGCTGCTCCTTGCAGAACATCCTGAATCCCACTTCTACTATTTCGACCTCACCGTCCAGGGCTGCTGTTCCGCTTAACTCCTCTCCTCAAGGAGATTCCAGCAATTTGGTCCAAAACAAAGGTTCTTCCAACGTGGCGGTTTTGGCTGGAACTTCTGAGCAGCCAGATGACCAAGGTACCTCCATTCCTCTGAAAGAGGTGAACGAAACCATACCTCAAACGTCTGCAGAGGATTCACAAAGGGTTCTTCAAAAGTCCCCTCTTGAAACTCTTCAAGAGGATCCAAAGGATACTCAGACTGAAGAGGAAAAAGCTGATTCTGGGCAAGGATTCGAAGAATCTGCAGACGAAGAATCTGAGGAGGAAAACGCCAATGATGGGGAAAATGACAATGATGGTTCGACTGCCGGGACGGAGTCTAATGCACATAGCGGTGAAAAGGATGGTATCGAAGTGGTAGATTTGGACGAGGATGAAGAAGACCAAGAGCACGAAGCAAATGAAGGGGATGGTGATACAATCAACGAAAACCCAGAGGCTGAAAACGTGGTTCCCCTACGCGTGGAATTCCCCCAATCCTCTCCGTCTCGAATGACTGACGAGGAAATGGCACTTCTGAGGCGAAATGACCCTATTGGGTACATGAAGGCAAAGTTGGCCCAGAGGGACATCCCACTCGCTAGGGCTGGCACAAGTTCAACCAGCTATCCTCTTCCCACAGATGAAAGAGTTGTTCTTCTCAACAAAATTAGGAGAACTATTCTCAATGTGGATATCTTCGAAGTGCTTAAGCAAGATAGTACTGCTTGCTATACTATGAAGGAGCTGCTTACAAAGGTTAATCTTTCCAGCTGCTCTTTGCCAGTTAGTACTCTCTTGTTTGATCTTCAGAATTTGCTGGACAACGTAACTGGCTATCTTCTCCAAGACGAATCTGCTGCCAAGAAGGTTCACGAGAAACGCATTGCTATGGATGCTGCCTATGAACAAGCTTCGAAGCTTTCTCAAGAAGCTGAAGATCAGGCTATGCATCTGAAGCAGGCAAAAACTGAATATGAGGCTCGAGCTGAGTCTATTCTTATTTGGGAAAGGCAGATTCTGGAACTTCAGCAGAAAGTTAAGGAGGCTAAGGAACAACAACTAGCCTTCGAAACTAATCCTGCAGGTAACCAATTCGAAGAGCTTCTCAACCGGGGGCTTGCAGAAATGGAGACTGCAGAACAACTTAAAGGAGAAGTGGCAACCTTGGAAGGTGCCAGGCGGTTTGCTCAGCAGAAACTTGAAACATTTCGAAGTACCTTTACTCGATTGAAAAATAATGTTTATTTCTAGATTTTTGTCTATCTGACCATAACTTTGGTTCTTTCAATGTAATATTCGAACAACGCCATTTTGGCATTCTTATCTTGCCATCTTGGCTTTTTTTATAATATTTTGTTTACGTTGTTACTATTCGAATTTCCCGCAGGCTTGGTTTATATTTCTTTAAATATTTCCCATTAACCTTTAGGACACGTTTATCATCCAAGAGTTCTTCGACTTCGTAAGCATTGTTTGAGAAAACTTTTAATACTCGAAAAGGTCCTTCCCAATGAGGTGACCATTTACCTAATGCTTTGTTCTTCTTATCCATAGGCAATATGACTCTCCAAACCAAGTCATTAATAACGAATACTTTTTTCTTCACCCTCTTATTGTATGTTCTGGCCACTCTTTCTTTTTGCCTCATCAAAATCTCCAACGCACGTAATCTAATTTCGTCCAATTCAACTAATTCATTCATCATCATTTCCCAATATAACGCGGCTGGAATTTCGTTTTGTTTCTGTATTCGAACTGATTGCAGATGAATTTCTACTGGTAACACTGCATCATGGCCGAATGTAAGTTGGAAAGGAGTAGTGTTAGTGGCTTCCTTTGGAGATGTTCTACAAGCCCATAACACTTGGTCCAGAGTTTTGTGCCAATTTCTTGGCTTCTTGCCAATATGCTTCTTGATTAATCCTATTATTACTTTGTTTGCCGCTTCGACTTGTCCGTTTGCTTGAGCATAATATGGTGTTGAAGTTAGCAATCTAAACCCCATTTCTTGGGCAAATCCTTGCATCTTTCTACCAGTAAATACAGAACCTTGGTCTGTAGTTATACTTTCTGGTAATCCAAACCTATAGATAATGTGCTTTTGTATAAATTCGATAATTGCCTCTTGATCAGCAACTACCAAAGGTATAGCTTCGATCCATTTGGTAAAATAATCTACTCCTACCAAGATATATTTCTGACCTTTGGACGAAGCAGGATTTATTTCGCCTATCAGGTCCAATGCCCATCCTCTGAATGGCCATGGTTTGATGATCGAATGCAGCTCACTTGCAGGGGCGTGTTGAATTCCTGCATGTTTCTGACATTCCTCACATCCTTTCGCAAAGTCTATGCAATCTTTGAGCATGCTAGGCCAGTACAAACCATATCGAAATAGCAACCACTTCATTTTATGGCCTGCTTGGTGTGCCCCACATGCCCCATTATGGACTTCAGACAATGCTAAATATGCCTCACTTTCTCCTAGGCATTTCAATAAAACACCTTCTTGGGTCTTTTTGAACAATTCGTTCCCCATGAGGAGATATGACAATGCTCTATATTTTGTTTTTCTATCTACTTTTAGAGTTGGGTCTGCTAAATAACTCTTTAATGGACTTCGCCAATCTGTATCTGACGAAGTATTTATGGCTAGAATTTCGAATCCCTGTTTCTCGGCATATCCCAATCTCATACTTTCCAGATCCGATGGTGTGAATCTAGTAGCCATAACTCTTCCCCTTATTTCGACCAAATCCTTAAGATTCTTGGTAGATACTCTATAACCTGAATCTAACTGCGCTAAGTCATTTGCTTCTTGGTTTTCTAATCTTGGTATGTGTTGAATATCCATGTATTCAAACTTTCTCAATAGCCTATTGACTATGACGAAGTATATCATTAGATTTTCCTTTATGCACTTATATTCTTTTGTGATTTGTTTGACCACCAACTCAGAATCTCCTTTAATTTCGACTCTGGTTGCCCCCAATTCCAACAAAGCTTCAAGTCCAACAATGAGCGCTTCATACTCAGCTTCGTTGTTCGAACAACGAGGACCATCCAATTTATACTTGAATTTTGTTGGAATTCCTTCAGGAGAAATTAGAAGGACTCCAACACCACTTCCATTCTTGTGGGTTGAACCATCAAAGTACAATTTCCATGGTTGCATTTCGACGTAACTCATGCTTGTCTGCTCAACCAACGAATGATCCACAATGAAATCAGAAATCACTTGACCTTTCATAGCTTTTAAGGGCATGAACGTCAATGAATATTCTGTTAAGGTCAGAGCCCACTTTCCAACTCTACTATGCATTATTGGATTTGAAAGCATATGTTTAATGACATCGAAGTGAGACGAAACATAAACATCAACAGGTTTTATATAATACTTGATTTTCATACAAGAGAAATACAAACAGAGACATAGCTTTTCTAAATTGCTATATCTGGTCTCTGCATCATTCAGCACTCTACTTAGATAGTATATGGCTCTTTCGACGCCATTGTTATCCTCTTGTGCTAACATACTACCTATGCTAACTTCAGAGGCAGATATATACAATCTCATGGGCTTCCCCCATGATGGTGGAGACAACATAGGAGGCTGGGAAAGATATTCTTTTATTTTGTCAAACGCCTCCTGGTGAGCTTCGTTCCATTCGAAGGCCTGACCTTGCTTCAGACGAAGTAACGGAGAGAAAGCTTGAGTCCTTCCACTCAGGTTCGAAATGAATCTTCTGAGGAAGTTAACTTTCCCTAGTAGAGATTGCAACTCCCTTTTTGACGCAGGTGCTTTCGTCTCCATTATGGCTTTGGTTTTGTTCTGGTTGATTTCAATTCCTTTCTTGTGGACCACAAAACCAAGAAAATCTCCAGCCTGCACAAAAAATGCACATTTAAGGGGATTCATTTTTAAGCCATGTTTTCTCATTCGCTCGAATGATTGGCTTAAATGATGCAAATGTGCTTCTGCAGATATAGATTTGATGACTATATCATCAATATACACCTGCATGAAGGTTTCGATAAAGTCATGAAAGATTGAATTCATCGCCCTTTGATAAGTTGCCCCAGCATTTTTTAAACCAAAAGGCATCACCACCCATTCGTAGGTGCCTAAGGCTCCTGGGCAACGAAATGCTGTTTTTGCAACATCTTCTTCAGCAATGAAAATCTGGTTATATCCAGAGTATCCATCTAACATGCTCAAGTATTCGAATCCTGCAGCAGAATCTACTAGCATTTCTGCCACGGGCATGGAATATTCATCCTTAGGGGTTGCAGTATTTAAATCCCTAAAATCTATGCAAATCCTTAAAGAACCATTTTTCTTGATAACAGGTACTATGTTTGCTAACCATTCGACGTACCTTGTTGTTCTGATGAATTTGCAACGCAGCAACCTTTCGATCTCAGCTTTAATTTTTGTGAGAACCGCTGGCGCGAATCTTCTGGGAGTTTGTTTGATAGGCCTCTTGCCATCTTTGATTGGCAGCCTATGTTCGACCAACTCCCTTTTTAAACCAGGCATCTCATCATAATCCCATGCGAAACAATCTTTGTTCTCCTTAAGGATTTCGATCACTTTTTCCTTGAGGCCTGGGCTAAGTTTAGCACTTACGTAAGTTACTCTTTTCGTCTTGTCATCCCCTAAGTTGACTTCTTCGAGCGGGTCTTGTGCCAACATTTTGACACCTGAGTTTATGGGATCCCTTTCGAAGCCTAAGGGTTCTTTGTCATAGATGGCATCCAACCTTTGATCCATCTCCAACTCTTCTCTGGGTGAGCATTTCGAACCCCCCCCACTAACTTCATTCGTTTTTTCAAATGATTCATTTATTTCAGCCTCTAAGGCCGCTTTCGATTCATTCTCAGCCATATAGGCCGAAATCCTTTCGAAAAAGGTAGACTCAGTCATGGTTAAGGTTGTCGAAGTCCCAGCCTGCTGGCCGTTTTTGTATAGCACCTTCACCTTCCTCTTCTTTACTAATTATTGTTCTATCCCAGTAAAGTCCATCATGACGAAGTGTCATGTAGTAGTGGGCATTTCTAGTTTCATTCATCTCATCATTTGGAACACATGGAGCAATCTTTGCCAGATTTTTATCATAATCCCTTTTGTCAACTAAATTGACAGTTGACATAAAGTAACTCTGGTCTGCTTCGATGTTTTCCACGATTCCGTCATCTCTCCACAGGACTAGGCGTTGATGCATTGACGAAGGAACTGCTCCCACGCCATGGATCCACTCTCTTCCTAGCAGCATGTTATAGTTGGCCTTGGCTTCGACAACCATAAACATGGTGGGCCTGCAACTTGAGCCTATTGTCAATTCCAACTGGACCACCCCCAGTGTTTTACCCACTTTTCCTTCATAATTGGATAGAACCATATTATGGGGCTTGATGTCCCCTTCGCGGATTTCCAACCTTTTTAGCATGAAATGGGGAATCAGATTGACTGCAGCACCCCCATCCACTAGAACTTTGTTCACACCATGGACACCTACTTTCGCCCGAATGAAAAGTGGCTTGAGATGATTCTTCATTGTAGGCTCTGGACGTTCGAAGAACGCATTTTGTTCTTCAACAGCCCCATTGTCCATCACGTAGTAGCATACGGGCCTATGTTTCATTAAATCTGTGGTGTCTTCTTCCTCATATTCATTGATTTCGGTTTCCTGCCCGAATTCGCAGGGAAGCACAGACACTACGTTACAGTTCAGGTTAAATGAAGACTCCCCCTCCGATTCGAAGTTATCTGTTATCATATCTTTGTCCTCTTCCGGGCCTGGAGTGTATTCCTTTGGTCCGTCTTGTTGGTCTTCAGAAAAAAGCCTTCTGTTGACTGGAGGTTTCTCTTCCGTCTGACTTTTTGGTTTGTTGGTGCTCGATTCACCTTGTATCTTTGTTGAAGTATCCCCTTTGTTTGCCACAGCTTCTCTTTCAGCCTTTCGAATCCTTTGCTGTCTGCGCCACTGGGATCTTGACATGGGGTTCCTTCCTTTGTAATTTTCTAATCTGACTTCCTCCCTTTTTTGTGTGTTGAACTGCCTCCTGTATGTCACAGCATGGCGTGCATTTCGTTCAGCATTCCTCCATTTGTCTTTGCCTTTGTCATTTCTGGCTTGCAGCCATCTATCGGTTGGTACTTCAGCAGGGAGTTTGAAAGTCACTCTTCGAGCAACTTTGGGGTGAGGGCTATCAGGTCTTCGCTGTTTGTATCTGCTGTCGAAATGCGGACCCATCTGGGCAGTTTCTTGATGGCTCCAGCAAGGGGCGAAGGGGATCGTTTCGAAGGCCCTAGCCATGCTTTGGTCATACACAGCAGAACATCTTGGGCATACCAAGCACTTAGTTGCCCCCTTGTAGCAGCGAAAAACAAACTCCAATAAACTCTCTCCAGCCTTGGGGTAGCATCTAAAAAGTTGGTTATCCTGGCGCCAATTGTTGCCAGTTCGAGCCCTCTGTACCCTTTCGAAATTTGCAGCAATTCTTTGGTTGCAGAGGATGCTGCACCTAGGGCACAGTATCATGCCTGGATCTCCTTTGTGGCATGACATGAGATAGTCTTTGAGAGTATCATCTCCAGTGTGATTGTCCCCCATCCTGTGCTTTTCTTTTTCTAAGTATTTTTCCACTTCCTTCATCTCAGAACGGGGTCTCTCCATGTCCACCATATTAATTTCCAAATCCCCCTCTTTTGTTTCGTCATCGCCCCATCCTGTGGGCTTTATATCTTCGATCTGGACCCTCGAACTTTCTGGGGCAGAATATTTGACCAGATAGTCATATTTTCCACTGGGTTCCCCTAGAGTGTCCCATATTTCCTTCTGAGAGGGGACTGGCTGCGTAATTTGGACTTTCTCTAATTCCAACCTCAAGCCCTCAGTGACTTGTGTAAATCCTTCGTTGTGATCCCCTTGGCCTTCAGTAGCCTGGGTTTCTCCTGCAACAGCCGCAGGTCCAGCAGTCGAAATGTCTGGTGTATTCTGGATGCCTTCAATGACTTCCTCGCTGACTTCGACCATCACCCAGTTTTCGACTCCAATATCCTTCTCTCCTGTTAGGGTGTCGCTTCGATCAATTTCCACCATGTTGACTTCTCCAATGCATGCAGGCTCGGAGTAGTTGGTGTCAGCGACGTCCAAAGGATCTTCGTCCACTTTCATCTTCACCTTATCAGCAAACTTTAATCTGCCATCTTTGATTGCGTTTTGAATCAAATCCCTGAAAAGAAAACATTGTGAGGTCTTGTGGCCCAGGAAACTATGATATTTGCAAAATCCCCTTTTCTTCCTCTGGTCCAAAGGGGGTATTTTGACATTTGATGGCACAATTAGTTGGCCATCTTTGACAAGCAAGTCAAAGATTTCGTCACATTTAGTGACATCGAAGGTGTAAACCTTCTTTGGAAACTTATCACTTTTCTCATTTTCAACAATATCTTTCCCTTTCGTAGGAACTAACATTTTGCAGGAGTAAGGCGGGGCCTGTTTTAATTCAGCGAGGTCGATTTCGACCTCTTCGAATTCGAATTCAGGATATTCTTCTACTTCCTCAGTTCCAACATAGGAAATCCTTTCTTTCTTACTATTCTTAAAGACTCGGGCTTTTTCGGCTTTTAGTCTTTCGACCTGTCGAACCCTATCGGCTAACTGAGCCATATCCCTCAAATGCTGAGTATCTAATTTCTTTCGAATAGAGTAATCCAATCCCCCAGCGGCCATTTCGACTAACTCATGCTCAGGCACTACTGTGTAACATCTGGATTTTAACAGCCTAAATCTATTCAAATAGTCATCAATGGGTTCAGTGAACTTTCTCTTAACACTGGCCAATTCCTTCAGACTTATTTTCGATTGTCCCATGTAAAATTGTTCATGGAATAATCTCTCTAAAAGGGCCCAAGTGTCAACAGACCCAGGAGGCAACGTAGTAAACCAAGTGAAGGCATTTTTTGTCAAGGAACTTGGGAAATATTTGATTCTGAGATCTTCATTATTGGCTATATCCCCCGCTTCGGTTAAATATCTCGCTATGTGTTCGACTGTTGACTCGTTGGTATCCCCAGCGAACTTTGTAAATTTAGGGACTTTGTATCCCCTTGGTAAATCAGTATGCATTATACAATCTAATATAGGAGAAGCGTAATTTGGCCTCCTCATTCCCATATTGAGGCCGTTTTGGGTCATGATCCTCTCTATCATGGTGGTCAGATTATTTTCTGCCAAGATGTTGTCGTTTCGAATCCTATGAACGACAGCATCGGCATCTTGGTTTCGACCAACCAAAACAACTCCCCTAGGTTGTTCTCCTCGAAATTTTGGGGCTTCTGGCCTTTCGATCCTTGCCCCTGGTTCCATAACTTCCCTTTGTGGGCCCTGAATTATTGGGGCTTCTAACCTTGGTGCTCTGGCCCCTAAGTTAACCTCTTCTCTGGGTGGTCTATGAATTGGGTCGTTGGCAATTTGTTCTATAACAGGCACGTTTGTTCGAAATCCCGCCTGGTTCTGCCTACGCCTTTCTGTGGGAGCAAAGAAATCTGCTATTCGACTCATATTGTCAGCGTTTTCCCTGTTCGTCACAGTCACATTCTGAACTATTGGGGCGAATATTTCCTGCATGGTTTGCGCTAACACCCCTATCATATTGTGGTTGCTGTCATCCATCAATTGCCTAAAAGCCAACTGGTTATCTGTGGTTAGGATAGGCAACGTGCTATAACCCACTGACCCTTGGTTATTTGACGTAAATTGGTTTGCCCCAGACCCAGATCCTAGTTGTGGGGATGAATTCGATGTGGAATTGTGTAAACCTGCCATAAAAGATGTTGGCATTCCGTAAGAAGAACTTCTAATTCTATTCCCATCGAAGCCGGGTGGTCTAGTTGATGGAGTGGCGAAATGGGATTGTGTCCCAGGTGGCGGAACGAATCCCCCAGGGTAGCCCATAGTTCCAGTATTTCCTAAGATCGAACTGTTGGTTGATATGCCACTTACTCCGTTGGTGGCCATGTTACTGGTTGAAGATGCAACAGATTGTGCATTCGAAGGGATGACATTAGATGTTCCGCTCGAAATGGACGCGTTAGTGCCTGTTGCCTGTGGGCCACCTTGGTCTCCTTGTTGATTGTCTGAATTAGACATTTTGTCCAAACGTTTTCTTCTGGATAAAGGTTGGTTGCTGTTGGTTATCTTACCACTTCTCAGGTTCATAAAACAGCAAACTTCTTAGGTTCCTACGTTTCTGGGATGGCTATGTCTCGACAATCCTTAATTCTGATATCCAACTATTGGTCCCACCGGGTGTGCCAATTTGTTTCCAGTGATTTCTGGTAAACAACCGCTAGTCTTCCAAACTATCGAATAATCCTTATTAACGCTACTCAATCTCTTTGGTAACTCACAGGATCGACTAGATTGATCCTAGGATTCCTTGGATATTAAGGTTACTCTCACAATCGAACAATTATTCATGGGTGCTATTGTACAAATGTTTGGTTTATTTCGATCCCTCTCTCTAAGAGTTTAAAATATGGTCAAAATGTATGTGAAAATTAAGTTATACGAATAATTGCTAATTGTAATGCTGATTGAAAAGACATATAAAACTGTATGGAAAATGAAGTAACTGGTTTCGACCCATAAAACATTTAACACAAAAGGTTTCTGGAATGTGGAAGTTTAAAATGTGAAGAAAGCGTTTAATGCAAGAAATCTAGAAATGACTTTAAGTGAAAGTACATGTTTGAAGAATAATACTTGAAAGTAAAGGTATTGAGAGCGTAAAAGTTCTCTGAAATATAGAGTGCTCGAAATGTAAAGAAAGCAGTAAAATGTAAAACTTTGAAGAAAAGACTTTGAAATAAAAAGACAGTAGATGAAGAAACTTGCAAATGTTATTCGACAGAAAGAAAAAGAAGGAAAGTGCTGGAAATGGTAAAAAAGGCTTTTATTAAATTAGAAATACATGGTGCTATCATACATACATTTCTCTTGCATTCGTTTCCCTTGCCATGTGGTAGTTTGAATGTTATTGAGTATTTTGTATAACAGATATGACACACTGAAATCCTAACACTAAGACTTCTATTTATACTAATTCGACCCTAACGGTCTCGCTACAAGATCATGCCACGTTTCGAACATGCAAGACAATGCTCCTTTCATCTTTCCACGTGTCCCCAAATGCTCCAACACATAACTTTCAAACTTTGAAAGTCCCGCTTTCATTTAAATTTAAATGCTTTGGTGTTTCTCCGTTTCGAACGTTCTTCTCAGACCTAGCTTCGCTGCTGTTTCGAGACCCCTTTGGATACGCTCCCATGATCACCGTTCGAAGCTGCAAGCTTTGACACACTCATTCGAAACACTGCTTCTGCAATTTCGAAGCGTGGTGTTTTAATTCCATTTCGATCAGAACTTCTAGCTCTTTTTAATTCTAAATAACATTATCAAAATCTTCAGCCAACAAGGCTATATCAGACTCCCTAGCTCTACGTATAAGAAATATTCAACCAAACACCAAATCTTTTTCTCGCAAATTAAATTAATTCGAACAATTAATTTTCGAAAAGGAATACGAATATATTTAAATAAACTGCATACTTGGTGTAAAAAACTCTGCTATTCGCACTCTTAGACAACATATGCAAGAAATTCAAATATATTTCGCAATCCATAAAAAATACAAACAACCCCGCGAACTACGAAATGGGACTCTGATTCCTTCTAAGAGGATACGTAGGCATACAATTAAAATCATGGTGAGTCCCAGTAATTAAAAAATAAACCCTTTTCCTATAATAAAATGTTAAAACCATATTTCCTAGAAATATCACTTCTAAACCTAGTATCCTTGTGAACAAGGTAGATTAGGGGTGCCTAACACCTTCCCTTTGTCTAGAACCGAGTCAACAACCTAAAATCTCTAACTTTTAGGGTTATTCCTTTATACTGCCTTCCTTTAGGATAAAAATTAAGGGTGGTGATTCTGATTTAAAAATCAGTTACAACAGCTGGCGACTCTGCTGGAGAATCAACCCTAGGTTTAGAAGCCCCATCTTTAGGTTTTAGGGTTTTTTTGGGTTTTATTATTTATTTATTTATTATTTATTTATTTATTCATTTCTTGCTTATTTAATTATTTATTTATCTGCTTATTATTTTTATTATCATATTATATCTATGGTGGGATTTAATTTTCGCAAAAAATACTTTCAAAAAATCTTAGAAATAAGGTTCGTCTATTAGTTAAGGGGTTACATCAACCCTATGAGTTTTTGTGACGACTTCGCCTAGAGCCGGTAAAATTCTGCAAAAGGAATACCTCTCGGGAGACATCCTCTTGGGAAGTAGGACTTTAGAATGACACTTATGACTCTTTGTATAGTCTTTAAGCCAAAAACTCGTGACGAGACCTTTCATGACCTAGTGACAAAAGTTTTGGTCTGTAAAGAGACTCCGCTTAAAGGAGGCCCATACGCCTTTACCTATATTGTTATTCATGACACCCTTAAGGAAACCACCTTATGGGGAGGGTAGAATGTCCGTAGGCCAATACTAAGAACCTACCTTCTAAGGATACATTTCACAAATACCACTGCAATCTGCAAACCTGCATATGTTATCTTTTTTTCTTCCACTACTATCTCTAGCCTGTAGAGCTTCCGTCTTTATCATAATCCCTATACTGTAGGGACTCCTCATTGGTCATAATCCTCAAGGAATTCCTACCTGTCTCAATCTCTAAGACAGTTTGGGATATCATCAAATCTATGTCTATTATTATCTTCGTCCCTAAGGAGTTCCTGCCTGTCTTAATTTCTGAGTCAGAGTAGGATATCATCATCAAACCTGTATAGGGTACCCCTACGTCTACCACCATACTATATCTATATCACATTGCATATCCATGGAACATTTTTGAATACCCAATCATTTTCATAGATTTACATTTCCATCCATTTTCAAAAAATCATTTACCACCCTTATCCAACTATGATCCAGCTAACAAGATTCTCGATACTCGCAAGAAAATTCAAAGCATGTCTCAAGAAGCCATGGGGGAACTCAAAAAAGGCCAAGAACTGTTGAAGGAGGAGGTCCACCAATTGAAGATTCAAATGAACTTGATCATGCGATTACTATTGAAGAATAAAGATAACCCTTCATTATCCCAGCCACAGGCTTATCAACCGCCACAGATGCCACCACCATGGGAAGGCCCCCGCCTCAACAGCAACTACAACGACCATTAATAATTCTGTGGGGACAACAACAGGATAAAAGGCCAAAAAGAAAGCTTGACCCCCTCCCTATGCCTCGCAATCAATTGCTGCAACATCTACTCGAAGCATCTTTAGTAGAGCTAAAACCTCTAGCTCCTCCAGTCGGGCCACCCCCATGAAATTATGATGCTAATGCCAAATGCGAGTATCATACCAACTCTCCAAGACATACCTTAGGAAAATGTTGGACTTTCAGACACAAGGTTCAAGATTTAATCGAAAATAAGCAGTTAACTTTTGAAGAAGGGGTTTCATTGGCAAACGATCGCCCTTGCTTCGACAAATCCAAAGACTAAGAAGAATCCCCTAAAGTCAGTGGATCAACAAAAAGGCTTATCTCTAGATCATTAGGCCTTTATCATTTCAAATTGTAATTTCTTTCTTGCTAAGTGTTTTTTTCGTTATAAACTTTGTACTCTTTGATCAAGTAATTCTAATAAAATAAGCATGCATATTTTTGAAATTGATTCATTCCCCTAATAATCAACAACTTTCCATTTTTCACTCTTCTTTTCCATTTTCAAATTAACAAACTTCGATGGAGAATGATGAAATATAAAATAATCAAAATTTTGCTAACGTATGCTTTTTAATAGTAAGGCTTAGATGACGATGTAAGGCACTGTTTCAATTACTAAATAGTGGATGTTGTACCCCAAAATTTCCCTCTCATTTTACTTAACACACGCCCATTGAGATCCTCAACTTGCTCAAGGATGCCCGAGAATTGACTAGACAAACTCTCTCCTAAGGCAATCTATCTTAAACTAGGGTTTCCATTTTCATCAAGATGGGTGAAATCCAAAGACCTCATATGCTCTCATGGTCCTAATATGTTCTCAAGATCCTCCATGTCAAAATCCAAGCCTTACACAAGAAGTTTGCTCAGTCAACTGCTCAGATGCTTGAGAATCGACTGTATAAGGTCAAAAGTCAACTGTGGCCCACATACAGTCAAACTTTAAGATTTTTGGTCAACATCAACATTTTGAAGTTATATCCATCATTTGATCAAGGGTTGATCATGATTCCTCAAAGAATGCCCCTAATTCATCAAAACCCAAAAGTTGCTAAATTAGGGTTTCTCAGGAAAAGTCAACCAAACTTTGCCCAGGCATAACTTCCTCATACTTTATCATAAATTTTTCATCCAAGGCTCATCTTGAAGAGGATGCAATTCCCTATAATTCATCTTCATCCCTCAAGTTCAAAATATGCACTCACAAAAAGATATGGATTTCCACATTATAGGTCCTTTTGAAAAGTCAACAAAAACACTTTTTGGGTCAAAGCTTCTTACATGAACATGGAAGACCCAATTGAGATGATACGAAAAGGGTTGTTTAAGGGACATCCTAATATTTCTAAAAATTCCAAGAACACCTATCTAGGGTTAAAATTGGAAGAGATATGCCTTGTCAAAGTTGACCCTTTTTGCAAAATTGCCAAAAGTCAAATGTGTTCAAAAATGCATTTTTTTTGCCAAATGGGCCTAACTTTTTATGCTTGCACCTCACTCATAACATGGTCCACGACCCAAATATTCACTCACACATTACTTGCTTCATTTTTCACTTTACTTTGATTTTTTATTAATTAAAAATTGAATTAAATCAAATAAATGATAAATAATAGTAAAATTTATTTTGATATGATTTTTGGACAGAATCACAAGCTAATTATGCTGGCATTTCAAGATCAAATCGAATCAAAGTTAATTGGCACAAGAATGGCATGATTAGGCCAAATTTGGAAGGATATCATACAAGATGAAAACCAAATCAAATCTTCAAAAATTGCAAAGATACTAGCTATTTTTATAACCCTAATTCACTTAGGGATATATAATGAACAAGGCCATGCACAAAAACGAGAGGTTGCAGTCGTGAAGAACACTAGAACAAACTCAAAATTTTGGCAAAAAGTGGTGATCTGATCTCTACCCTAGAGGACGATTCAAGGCTTTCCAACATTCCTAAACGATTCCTGGACCTTCCCAGAAGCTAACCCAATCGATTGCAGGTCCTTTCACGCCCAGAAACGTTCGCTATATCTCATACGGTTTGCTTGATTTTTTAAAATCGATTACAACCATTATTGCATCATTAGCATAATTTAATGGTATATTTGTGATCATTGATGTATTTCTAACACGTCTGGATCATTTAATTGAATTTTTGAAGCTTATATGTATGACTGCCATTACTAGGGTTTCAAGCTCCGTTTTGGGGTCTTTTAGCACAGGCAAAATTAGGGCTGGATAAGGGCACCATGATGTTCAGGGCTTCAAGCCCAGTCGATTCATGGTCTCCATGGGAATTTATATTGCGTATATTTGATTTTTGAATGATACAGGTTTGTAGCCATGGATATTGTCCGTAGGTAAAAGGTCGTTATCTAAAATGACGGTTCCAGGAAGAAGATAAGGACGTGGCTGATAACCATTGGCCAATTTGAATTCTGTGCACTTTTGCCAATCAACCACTTGATTTCATATATTATATATTGTTGTTATTATATTAACAAACAAGACATGTAGCGCAGATGGCAAGCGTGCATGTTGGAAAGGGTAGAGGACCCGGGTTCGATCCCAGGTCCCAACAACTTTCTTATTTTAATTATTCTTTGTAGGATCTTATGCATTACCATCCCAAAGGCCTATCATGCGCCATCAGCAGCCAGCCACAGGATTCACGATTAACCAGATCCAACGCCTATCACTGAAGGACCATGGTGTACCATCAAAGAGGGCCAACACTGGATCTCACGCATTGGTTGGGCTCAGAAGTAATTGGGCCTAGCAAATTTCATAGCACACCCCCAAAATTACTCACAGCACAAGCCCTATTTAATTTTTTTTATTATTTATTTTATTTATTTTATTTGTTTAATTATTTGTTTTCATAAATTAATCTTTTTTAATTATTTACTAAAAAACAAAAAAATCACAAAGACACCAAAAATCTTTTTTCATAAAACGTCTATTCTCTTTAATTAATTAATTTAATTCAAATTAGGTTAATTTAACTCCTTTTTATAATTAAAATCAATTAGAAATTAGGATTTGATTTTATAATTAATTTTTTCTTCAAAAATAACTTAAATATTTTTTCCTCAAATAGATTTTAGGTTTTTTAATCACCCTCGCATTTAATTCGTCGTGCGTTTTAATTACATTTTTTATAATTATTTTTGTAATTGCTCCGAGGATGTAATAGACTTAATTAGGTTTTAATTCTGCATTTTATTTTCAGTCAAAATAATTCTGTATCTGCGAAAGCCATGTAATAGTTAGGATTTCTATTCCCGCACTTTAATTTCCGCAATTATAAACTGTTAGATGTATGCTAATAGGATTGTATGGCAAGAATATTTGAAAATTAAAATGGTAGAAAAACCTAAATGTGCAAAGACAAATTAACTGAAAAAATTCATTCGCACGTGCTCACTCCTAGGGTTTACTCCACTTCGGTTGCCTTTGGTTAAACGGTCATGAAGTATAGGGTTTGTTAGTGGTCGTCCTCTAGCCCCGAAAGATCTCAAATGACCCATTCGGATGTTGCCTCGGAAAAAGATCTTTAAGGCTTTAGGATGATTACTAACACCTCCTAACATTGCTTTTGTGACAGTATCTGTCCCTTCAAACGTCCCTAAAAACTCCAACGACGGTGCTACCTATTCCTTAATAATGGGATAGCGTTGTCTAAAGGAAAACGAACAGTCTTTTTCGAGTAGGTAAATAGTTCCTAGGTACTTGCTCAAACAAACAAATTTCACACCAACACTTTTCAAAACAATTTTCAAAACAACTTCGTCACATCCTTGAGGACCGATACAAGGGTTATCACGAAGTAAACCTTTTTTTCAAAACAAGCACACACACAAGTTATTTTAAAATGAGCAAGTACCTAAGAGGCCATGGAAAACCACGGATAGAAAAGGTGCTAACACCTTCCCTTTCTATAATCTACCCCCGTACTCAGAAACATCTCAAAAAAGGTTTTTTCTGTTCTTTTTCCTTTTCCTTTGTTGGATGAAATAAAAGTCCGTGGCGACTCTTGCTTACCGCGACATTTTGTGAACAAAAAACGCAAACCAGTATTAACAGTCGGTTCTGCCACCGTATCACAGTGGAGATATAAGGAGATAATATGTAGTTAACCCCCTCCAGCCAGAAGTCAGAGTTCTTTCTATTTTCTAAAAAACCTTAATCTTAACCAGGGGTAGGGTAGATTTCAATTAATTCAACGATGCATTCAAATCCCAGGAGAATCAAAACAATCTAAGCAAAGGTTCAAGCATTTCTCTTTCCTCGATACATTATTGAGATAACAATCTGAGCAAAGGTTCAAGCATATCTCTTTCCTCGATACATCATTGAGAAAACAACCTAAGCAGAGATTCGAGCACAACATTTTTCCCCGCGTTCATTATCCAAGATTGAGGAATAAATAAAAACAAAGTCCACGACATCTTTCTTCCTCAATTAAGATCGAAGAAACGATGAAGACGAATCTTACAATAATCAGCATAGCATGTCATAAATATTCAAAACCAAAACCGAAAAAAATAAATTCAAAAAAATATAGAGAAAGCCCTCTAAGTCAAAGTAAATCAAAACTTGACTTAGGCAAAGATTAGGGCATCCCGATGGATCAAAAAGAAAAAAAAATCTAAAAAATTGGTATCTGCAAAAATAAGGGATTAAAAACAATAAATTGGAGAACAATCTTATGACTTCCACCTTAAATAATCATCAAGGATTCCCATCAATTCTTGGATATTATCAATTCTTTTTCATCAGCGCTTGGATCTTTAGCTACGTTTCTCATCATCTGCGCGACTACAAAATTTCTCTTGGGGATTAAATACATCCGTTGGATTAATTGAACTTAGGAATGAAGAACATCAAGGAGAATGGGGTGGGCTAAATATTTTTGAGCTTTATATCTTTTGTTTCCTTAAACCACGAACCATGGCCACGCCACAACCTTTAAAAGTCCTAATTGAAGCTAGTTCACTATGAAAGCATACTCAACAAGATTTGTGTTAAACTGACTCCTATGTTTGTTAAAATTATTTCTAACTACTTCGATTATTCGAATGTTCATCTCTAATCATTCGTTTCTTTTCAATAACCAATTTTCAATTTCAAGAACTTGCATGTGCATCAAATGGAATTACTTTTTTCAAAATGTACAAATTTATCTAAAAATCAATAGTTAGTATCAACGAGATCTCAAAGTTGGTTTGATCAAAGGCCATCCTTTCCAAGAAGCTCCTAACTAGGGAAAAAATATATAAGGGGATCCCTATAGACAGGGGCAAATACTAATGATCATAGGGGTTTTCAAAGGGAGATACTATTAATAAGGGGTGATCATTATGAGATTCAGTCAACTTGGATCAAGTTTCGAAGCAGTATTCAATCAGGGACATACCTGTCGAAGGGGTATTCCTTAATCACGTCATACCACAACGAGGTCCGACCCGGTTTCCTCATTTGTTAAACCTCTCAAGGCCTTGAAGTAGGGGAAACCTTCCAAGATTCAAATATTTGGGCAGTACGTATCAAGTTCATCCTACCGCACGTAGGGTCTAAATTCTTCAAGCAACTTCAAATACAAACTTTTCAAGCTTCAAATACTTGGGGAAATCTATGTAAAGTTCATGGTGATGGTGTAGGTTCATTTTGAAAGTACTCCCTCCAAATCCAAGAGACTGCATGGCACATCTTTCAAAATTTGAATGTTGGGGAAAACTACTGTGAGGCTTGAGCAAAAGAAGTTGATACAAAAGGGTCCATCAAAGCCAAATGTTTTCAAGAGTCTTTTAATCAGGGGCATGATGCAAAATAGCAGGGTCATTCGTATTATGATCAAACTGCTTCTAAGCTTATATCAAAGAGAATCTCCTCTAAGACCCTTCCAACAAATAAAAAAAAACAGTCCACACAGGGGCAAGCTCTCCAGATACTTTTACAACCTCCAGTGGACCTCTCTTTTACATCAACAGTCTTCGAGTTCGAAACAAGTATCAGGGAATCAGGCAGGCACAATGCTCTACCATCATGTGACAAGCAACCTTGTTGCTTAAGCAAACCTCTACGCTCTAATCATCCATGACCCATCACAGGGGAACCATTAAAAAAAACCATTCAAGTCATAATAATAAAGCATAAGGCTGCATAAATTATGAATTAGGGCTTCCTCGATCAAGAATCAAGCTATACTTATCATCTCATCCATCTGACAAAATTCGACAACATGGGTCGATCATATCTCAAAAAGGCCAATTACGCATTCGCACTTCAAAATCCAACGTCCATTCACACATATCCAAGTCATTCATCACATACGTCAATCAATCATCACATTTTATGCATCAATAAAATTTGCACGCATATCATAAAACCTTAATCTATGTGAAGACAATCATCATTGTCCATCAAGCTGCAAATTCTACGTTAGATCTCGACAGTAGATTCCCCTGGTTGATCATGGCAGTTGATTTTCCAGAAGACCTCAGGAGGAGGTAATTCAAATTGAATCTCGACAGTAGATTCTCCTAGTTGATCACGATAACTAATTGTACGAAAGACCTCTACAGAAGGTATTCACAATGAATCTCGGCAGTAGATTCCCCTGGTTGATCACGACAATTAATTTTCCCGAAGACCTCGGTAGAAGGTATTTCAATTTGAATCTATGTAGTAGATTCTTCTGGTTAATCATAGCAGTTGATTATCCGTAAGACCTCGACAGGAGGTATCTAAATTGAATCTCGGTAGTAGATTCTCCTGGTTGATCACGACAGTTGATTATCCAGAAGACCCGGTAAAAGGTAATTCAAATTGAATCTCGAAAGTAAATTCTCCTGGTTGATCATGGCAGTTGATTATCCGAAAGACCTCGACAAAAGGTAATTCAAGTTGAATCTTGGCAGTAGATTCTCCTGGTTGATCACGGTAGTTGATTATCCGAAAGACCTTGGCAGAAGATAATTCAAATTTGATCTCGGCAGTAGACTCTCCTTGTTGATCACGGTAGTTGATTATCCAGAAGACCTCGACATAAGGTATTATAATCGAATCTCGATAGTAGATTCTCCTGGTTGATCATGACAGTTGATTATCCGAAAGAACTCGGCAGAAGGTAACTCAAATTGAATCTCGACAGTAGATTCTCCTGGTTGATCATGACAGTTGATTATCTGGAAGACCTCGGTAGAAGGTAACTCAAATTGAATCTCGGTAGTAGATTCTCCTAGTTGGTCACGGTAGTTGATTATCCGGAAGACTTCGGCAGAAGGTAACTCAAATTGAATCTCAACAATAGATTCTCTTAGTTGATCACGACAGTTGATTATCCGGAAGACCTCGGCAGAAGGTAACTTAAATTGAATCTCGACAGTAGATTCTCCTGGTTGATCATGGAAGTTGATTATATGGAAGACCTCGGTAGAAGGTAACTCAAATTGAATCTCTATAGTAGATTCTCCTGGTTGATCATTATAATGCCCCGATATTTAATTATTAATTTAATTGAATATTGTTTTGAATATTTTATATTAATTGAATTTTATCGTCAAGTCGGGATTATTTTTATTAAGTTGGAATATTAATTAATCAGATTAAATTGGTAGAATTAACTTGAAGTATCATTTTATTAATAAGTTTAGAATTAATGTTGGGCTTTTTTTAGTGGTGTTATGTAGTACTAAGGGGGGTATATTTATTAGGCCCATTTGAGTTTACTAAAGGTTATATAATAATAATAGTATTTTATTAGAAATATAAGGAGAAAAAGAGGTAGTGTTATCAGAAAACGAAAATAAGAAGAGGAAGAAGAAATAGGGTTTTGTGAGAAGAGGAGAAGAACAAGGAAGTTGCTGCTAAGGCTGGTTTCCAGAAATTAAGTTGCAGCTTTTCGAGTTGTCTTCAAATCAACCAGGTAAGGGTGGGGTTTCTTATCCTATAAAGGGGTATATGATATTTTGTATGTGGGAATTAGTTGTGGGATTATTGTTGTGTGTTGATTTGTGTTGGTTTATGTTGTTGTGATAAACATTATTAATAATTGATGTGATTAAAGAAATTTCAAGGAATTAGTGTATTATTGTGTTATATACTTGTCTGGACTGGATTCAGAATAGTAGACAGTAGCAGAAAATCCATAAAACAATACTGAGTGGACGAAAGAAGAAGAAAATAGAGAAGGGAAACTGCGCCTGGAATGCTGCCGAACAACAACTTATTGTTGGTTGGATGCTGCCGAACGACAACTGGTTTATGGAGGGAGGTGCCAATCGGCACTTTGAGGAAGTGGGAGGGTGTGCTGTGCGGCACACCTTTAGGCAGGGCACTTGTTCTATTCTGTTTCTATGGCACCATGTTGTATAATTTTTATATGGTATCAGCATAGAGTTTATTAATAGAAAAGTAGTTTGGGAACAAATTAACTATTCTTATCAGTAGCATGTTATAGCAGAAGGAAAATTAATAGAAGTAGCATATTTTTGTAGAGTTGTTTTATGTGATAGAGGATAATAGCAGAAATAATAATAAGTGGTAAATATAGAGGAACAATAGAATAAAGTAGCAGAGTTAATAATTAGTAGAATTATGTTAGTAGTAGATGTAGAAATTTAAAACAACAGTGATGGTTTTAGTTGCAGAGTTGGTAATAAATAATTTAACAGAGTAGTGTATTAGTGGCAGATGTAATAATTTAGCAGAGAGTTATCGGTAGAAGTTGTGGATAACAAACAAGTAGTTTTGGCAAAGACCAATAATGGAAGTTAGATAAATAGTAGAGGTAGCGTAATTTAGTAGAATAAATTGATTAGTAGCAGTATAAATAAGTAGTAGTAATAACATATGTATAAAACAGTATCGATTAGCCGAATTGTAGATTTGGGCGGTAAAAATTGGTTAGCCGAAATTAGTTGAAATTGTCGGAATAACTCATATATACATGTGGGTAATTTTAGTTGATTTGTTTTGTTAGAATTATGTAGAATCAAGTTGATTTGCAGGTAAAGTCGAATTAAGTTGAATGGTTCCGATATATGAGATTGTGTTGTTGGTTATTGCTGTGAATAAGTTATTATCAAATAAATTATGTTGTTGTCACATTACTAATTGCTGATATGATATTGTTGTTGTGACATAGTAAATTGTAGGCTTATGCCAATGTTATTGAATATATTGTTGTTGTTGAATATGTTGTGATTGATAAGTTGATTAAGTTGTAGGCTTATGCCAAACTTGTTGAATACATTGTTGCTGTTGAATACGTTGTGATTGATAAGTTGTTTAAGTTATAGGATTATGCCAACATTTTCGAATACATTGTTGTGTTGTATGTGATTATTGCATTCATTAAGTCACATACATTTGCATTATTAAGTTGGCCTGGATTGGCACCACGTTGGCCTGGATTGGCAAAATATTAAGTTGAAGGCTTATGCCTTGTTGATGCCTCTATTTATTGGCAGATTTTCTAAGTTGGGAGTTCTGCTCCAATGGTACCACATTCATTTGCATAACATTGAGTCACATTCTAAGCTGTACAATTTAGTTGTTGTGTTGATGAATTAATTGTTGCATTTTGATGATATCCTGTTGCGATTGTTGTTGTGAAGTGGTGATGTTTGCATGAACTGGTTCTAATATATGATTTATCATGCACTCCCTTATACGATTTAAGAATCTCACCCCTTACTGTTTGAATGTTGCCCTCTGTTGGTAACGTGCAAGTATTAAAGAATGAAGATTTACTTAGCCTTATTAGTTCAAAGTCGGTTGGTCGCTCTGATACGTAGCACTCAGGGGGAAATGATTGAATAATTGCTTACTTGTTGAAATTGTTTTAGTTGTCGAATCCTAAGTTGAATTATATGAAATATAATGTTGTCCCACAAGTCATTTTAGTTGAACGAAACATATGATGCTACTTGAAGTTATAATTATGATTCTTCTACATTATTAATAAAAGAAGTGGTTTTAAATACTCTGATTTTTCGTTATAACTATCGGGTAGAATTTGGGGTGTTACAATCACGACTGTTGATTATCTGGAAGACCTCGGCAGAAGGTATTCCAAATTGAATCTCGGCAGTAGATTCTCCTGGTTGATCATGGTAGTTGATTATCCAGAAGACCTCGGCAAAAGGTAATTCAAATTGAATATCGGCAGTAGATTCTCATGGTTGATCACGACAATTGATTATCTGGAAGACCTCAGTAAAAGGAATTCCATATTAAATCTCGGCAGTAGATTCTCCTGGTTAATCATGATAATTGATTATCCATACGACCTCGGCAGAAGGTAATTAAAAGTGAATCTCGGCAGTAGATTCTCCTGGTTGATCACGTTAGTTGGTTATCGGGAAGACCTCGGCAGAAGGTATTCTAAATTGAATCTCGACAGTAGATTCTCCTGGTTGATCACGACAGTTGATTATTCGGAAGATCTCGATAGAAGGTAATTCAAATTGAATCTCGACAATAGATTATTTTGGTTGATCACAGTAGTTGATCGTCTGGAAGACCTCGACAAAAGGTAGTTTCCAATTGAATCTCGGTAGTATATTTCCCGTTAAGAGCCTCACATTATGCATATACATCATGAATGTCATCTTTTAAATTTCTAATTTTCTTGGGTTTCATCTTTAACATGCTTATCTGTTTGAACTATATAGTTCAAACTTTAAACAAATTTGGGGTTTATTTGCTTCATGTTGATAATTATGGTTGAGGACGACGCAACCAACTTCATCATGAATTTGGTGTTCTTCATGTTGATAGTTATGGTCGAGGACGACACAATCGACAACATCATGAATTTGGTGTTCTTCATGTTGATATTTATGGCCGAGGATGGCACAACCAACATCATCATGAGTTTATGGTATTCTCTTCATGTTGATAATTATGGTTGAGACGACACAACCAATATCATCATGAGTTTGGGGTATATTTGCTTCATGTTTATATTTGTGGTTGAGGGTGACACAATTGACTTCATCATGAAATTGGTGTTCTTCACGTTAATAGTTATGGTTGAGGATGACACAACCGACTTCATCATTAAATTTTGGGGTATATTTGTTTCGTGTTGATAGTTGTGGTTGAGGACGACACAACCAACTTCATCATGAATTTGGTGTTCTGCATGTTGATAGTTATGGTTGAGACGAAACAACCAATATCATCATGAGTTTGGGGTATTTTCTTCATGTTGATAATTATGGTTGAGACAACACGACCAATATCATCATGAGTTTGGGGTATTTTATTCATGTTGATAATTATAGTTGAGGCGACACGACCAATATCATCATAAGTTTGGGGTATTTTCTTCATGTTGATAGTCATGGTTGAGGACGACATAACCAATATCATCGTGAGTTTGGGGTATTCTCTTCATGTTGATAATTATGGTGTAGACGACACAACCAATCTCATCATGAGTTTGGGGTATATTTGCTTCATGTTGATAGTTGTGGTTGAGGATGACATAACTTACTTCATCATGATATTTGTGTTCTTCACATTAATAGTTATGGTTGAGGACGACACAACTGACTTCATCGTGAAATTTTGGGGTATATTTGTGTCGTGTTGATAGTTGTGGTTAAGGACGACACAACCAACTTCATCATGAATTTGGTGTTCTGCATGTTGATATTTATGGATGAGATGATACGACCAATATCATCAAGAGTTTGGGGTATTTTCTTCATGTTGATAATTATGGTTGAGACGACACCACCAATATCATCATGAGTTTGGGGTGTTTTCTTCATGTTGATAATTATGGTTGAGACGAAACGACCAATATCATCATGAGTTTGGGGTATTTTCTTCATGTTGATAGTCATGGTTGAGGACGACACGGCCAATATCATTGTGAGTTTGGGGTATTTTCTTCATGTCGATAGTCATGGTTGAGGATGACACAACCGACATCATCGATGAATGTTGGGGTTTATTTCTTCATGTTGGTAGTCATGATTGAGGACAACACAACCGACATCGATAATGGATTTTGGGGTTTATTTTCTTCCTGTTGATAGTCATGGTTGAGGACGATACAACTGACACCATCAGGGAATTTTGGGTTCTATCGCTTCAAATCTAGCATATTTCATTTGGTTATCGAATCTTGGTTGAGGGCTGACACAACCAACATCGTCATTCCAATTTCCAAATATCTGGTTTCAAGCTTGTATCATCCATCCTCTAGGCTGTGATATGTATACAAAAGAGATTTGGCTCATTGCATTAGTCTCTAAGCAGCAATATATTATCAAGCTTTATGTTATTCATCCCCTAGGTTGTGATGAATATAATATGCGTCACAAACTTACTATATTATTGTCCTAGCATTAGTAAGTCAGCTTTTTAAACTTGTATCGTTTACCTCCTAGGTTACAGTAAATATGTGAATTCTACAATCTCTGTTAGACTGACGAGTCATCCGCGTCGTGATTCTATAAAAAACTTTGCTCCAAACGCTGGTAAGATGATACATCATCATCTGTACCTATTCTTCACACTCATGGGAACGCTGTACATCATATCCTTATTGTTATCTCGGACAAATCTTGGGGTTTTCCAATATTTAATAAACTTTCGATCAAACATGCGAGACCTGCGTATTCTCGCACTATTCAATCAAAAGATAATTAAATAGGGGCATCTCTCATACCCCAAATTTTCCCCACCCTTATTTATGCTTAGGTTTCCTTCAAATAAATCGTATTATTTAGTTTTTATATTTTATGGGGAGGTTAAAGCATAAAAATAGGAGTGTGTCAATTTAAAATGGACCATCAATATCTGATAGCTCATTAGGATTTAAAATGAGAGTCCATTTCTTAATGAGGGATGTATTTGTTTTAAATAAGGTGTGAAAAAATCTCTAATAAGAGTTCACTTCTAATGAAGGGAAGTGTATTATTTTAGAGAAGGTGTGAACAAGCTCTTTTAAACTAAGCCCATTTAGACTTTTGATTAAAAAAACAATATGTTTTTTTTTTGTTTAAAGGCCCATTTCTTTTTATTTGAGAAAACTGTTTTTTTACTAATTTGTTAAAATGTTTGTTTTATTTTTGAACTAACAGGTCCAATAACCAAAACATCAGGCCCATTTCTTTTTTGAGAAAACTATTTTTTTAATTACTGATTTGTCAAAATGCTTGTTTTTTTAACTAACAGGCCCAAAACGACATGGCCCAATTTAGTTTCAGTTCAATAAAAAAAAAGAAGAAGTTTTATTTTTTATTTTTTATTTTTTATTTTTTATTGAAACATTGTATTTTGGGCCTAACAATTTTTGTTTTTATTTGCTGAGAAAAAATGTACATCCGACCCAAAGCAGTAAACGTATGGCCCAATTATGTCACAAACTGTTACTATAGAGATCAACACGCGCGTGAAAGAAAAACATGTTGTTCTAAAACCTTAATGGCATTCCCATAAGCAAATCAAACGCAAAAGCAATTCAAGGCAAGGACGTAATGACAGAAACAATTTTCAACAGAATTAGAAAAATTAATTACAGAAAACAGAAATTCAATAATGTTTCTTAAATTACATACACAATTTCAAATACATGCCTAATTGAAAAAACCCTAATCAATTACAATTGAAAAAATTTCCTAAATCAGTAACTAAATTCCTAATTTACTAATCCTAATTTGCTATAAAACAAAGCAATTACATAACAAAAAAGGGGGAAGAAAAGAAGTAAGAGGGGAGAGGTACAAAGACGAAAGAAAAAATATAGAAACCGAAGGAGGAAAGAAGGAGATTTGTAGCGGAAGAAGAGCAGAAAGCCTCAACCATCACTCTCACCATATTTGTTCGCTGCCGCTCCATGCGAACTAGGGTTTCAACATCTGAAACCCTAGCTTAAGTCATAGCACCTTCTTTACTCCATTGACCTTCGTTGTATCATCATCACCATTGTCACCTACAAAAAGGAAAGGAAACGATTAAAGATCGGAATCAGACGTGAGGCTCAACCACCATCGGAGATAGAAACAACTTAGCTTTTTTCCTTTCTTTTTGAACTATTGCGATTAAGGTTTGGAATGGTTTCTATATGAGGGGTTGTTGTGGTGGTATCGAGAAGACGCCAATAGCGCCTCCTCCGTCAAGCTTCTAGAGTTTCGGATGTGTTGAGAGAGACAAAAGGGAGGAAAGGGTAGAATGAAGAGAGGTAATGTAATAACATGTTTTTTGTAAAAAATGAAAAATACAAACACTAGCCTAATCCTGTGCGCGCTACCCTACGCTCCGTACCATACTACCTCGTCCATCATCACATGATCTCCATCGAACGTTCCATAAAACACGCAACCCACAACCTTATTGTACTCCTGACCACATTTTGTCCATACGAACTCCATCCCAAGCGTTTTTTGGGCCTTAAGCCCAGTTCTAATTGCATCCTAGTTTTTTTATTTTTACTACTAGCATTCAATACGCACCCCCTAGCCTTCTGGGCCTGAATTCAAAATTTTAATTCAGGCCCTTCCTAATAGCACCCCCTAGTTTTACTGCTATAATATAATTTGCACCCCCACTAATTTATTTTTTATTTTCTTTTATAAATTCACTTATATATTTATTTTTCTGTATTTATATATATTTATATTTATATTTTAATAATTATAATATTGTGTATTATTTATTTGCATTAAATCATATCTTTTAATTACGAACTTAAAAACATTTCTCACCATATAATTTAATTTAATATTTTATATCAAAATATTAAAACCCGCGCGATTCACTAAATTACCACATCTGCGAGCGACACATGGCCAATATCCGGCCACGTGATGAGGAGGCTGTATCAGACTCCTTCTCTCTACGTATAAGAAATATTTAACCAAACACCGAATATTTTTTCGCAAATAAAGTTAATTCGAACAATTAATTTTCGAAAAAGAATACAAATATATCTAAATAAACTGCATACTTGGTCTAACAAACTCCACTATCTGCACTCTTAGACAACGTATGTGGGAAATTCAAATATATTTTTCAATCCATAAAAAATACAAACAACCCCGCTGTTGAATCCCAAAATTTTCCCTCTCATTTATCAAGATTATTCTCACAAGATCTCTTTTACTCAAGACTGGATTAGGGTTAGATCAGCTCAAGACATCTCATCATGCACTGATAATCCAAAATTAGGGTTTAAGTTTGCACAAGGATTTTTGGACTATCAATGTTTCATATGGATTTCAAATATCATCATGGACCCCTAAGATTACTCATGTCAAGTTTCAAGCTTTGAATCACATTTTTGATCAGTCAATTGGATAGTTGACCTAAAAATCAGCTGTATTGGGGAAAAAGTCAACCATGGCCAAATTACAGTCAAACTTCATAATTTTTTATCCACATCTACATTTTAGACTCATGTGTATCATTTGATCAAGTTTGGACCATAATTCCTCAAGAAAATTGATCAAATCATCAAAAGGGCAAAATGGTCAAAATTAGGGTTTTGACTGAGAAAGGGAAATTTCTGATTTTTGACCTAGCAAATGACCAATTGATTTGAAGCATGATTACAAGGGTTTAATTTTATCATCTTTACCTAATAACAAGGTTTAAAACATTGCAATTTCATTGGGTTGACAGATGAAATTTGTAGTCAACTGATCAAAAGTCAACTGTATACTGAAAAGTCAAACTTTGACTTTTTGGTCAAAATCAAGTGCCAAGGATGACAATTCATCAAAACATGTCAAAATGTGAAACTTGTTCATCAAGAAATCAAATATTGAAGATTTGGTTTTGAAATTTGAATTTTTCTTAACTTAGAAATTTTTCTAAGTATAGAAAATTTCTTATTTTTTCTCAACTTTAAGCCAATTTTCCACCATGATACAAAATGATTCAAAGAAAGTTCCCAACATGAAAGTTGTAGATATCCATGAAATATACAACTTTACTTAACACATTTTTCCCTAAAGATGCTTGGATCTCAAGATATAATTTTGTGAATACATGCTCATGAACTAAAATAACTTAGTGAAATTTTGCCCTAATTTAGGCAGGTTTTTGACCTAACTTCATGGCAATTTTTCACCTAGTTCCAAGAGGAATCTTGAAATTCATTTCAAATATGAGTTATTGAGAACATTTCAAGCTTTCCAAAATGTCCAAGAAATCTTTGAGATCATTCTTGAGTAGGTAGAATTGAAGAGAAGAAGTTTACAATTTCTCACTTTAATTTCAAGCCATTTCATGAAGAACAAAATTCAAATCTGAACCTATGATGCCTAATCTTGGCTTTACAGGTCTCAAACTTGTTTATCACTCCATAATTTAATTCTTACACAGATGATAAAGCCTTAATCAAAGCACAAGAGTCTTTGTCCAAGCTTTAATTCTATAAATGGCACAACGTTGCCATTGTCATTTTAGAAAAGCATAACTTTTGCAATTTTTCACTTCTTGAGCATTGGACCTGTTTTCTCTGCACACACAAGTCATATAAACCAAAAACAAGTTTCCTAGAACTTGTACCAACTCCAAGCAGGCATGTATAAGCATGTAGAGAGTGGTCTCTTCACCTTCCTTAAAAAGCAAGTAAGAGTGCAAAAAGGCTAGAACTCAAAAAATCTATTGTAGAGCTGACTTGAAACCTTCTCTATACTTATACACAAACAATTTGCAATATAGCACATGATTTCTAAAGGCCAGAAACTCCCTAAAACTCCTTATCACCAAAAAACTGTCAAAACTTGCAGTTTGAGACCAAGCATAGCAATCCACAAATCTACTCGTGCGTTTCAAGTTTTAATCACTCAAACACCTTACCTACCTCATATCTAAGTGTTCTAGACCATCATCCCTTCACTGTAACTCCTCCTTCTTCATCTGCCATTTTTGTTTTTCAAGCTTGCAGGTTGACTTGGATAGAGAGATTCAGGCACTTTCAAAGCAAGGCAAGGATTGGAACACACCCATGGAGGTTCAGGCAAGCTAAATGAATCTTTAGGCCTTTATAAATCTCACTCAAACTCCATTCACAATCTCAGCTGAAAGAGATAAGAACTCTAACTTCTATCTCTTCATACAGGCATCCATAGGTCACGATTTATGAAGATAAAATGTAGATATCCTTGTGCTAAATCCAACCATGTGCATAGATTTCATTTCTGTTCATTATGTATAGAGAATTTTAGAGTTCAAATTTATGTAAAAATTAGGGTTGAAATTAGGGCCATTAAAATTCGCTTTGATGTTTGATTATTAGTTTACATGAGTTACATGGTTGAAATCGTGGGAAAGAGTACTACCATTTTCATGTTTGAAGTTTCCATTTTCATGGAGAAATGAGAAAGATACAGAGGTTCTGGCCAGCTTAAGGAAGAAGATGAAGTACAGGGCAATGAGCCGTTATGTGTTATGTTTTTCTTGTTTCATTTGAACTAACGGATGTACAACCACCCCAGTGGCAAGGCAGCGCGCTGAGAATGCCAAGGTCATGGGTTCGAGCCTTGGTGCCTGCCTTTTTGCATATTTTCTCAATTTTCTCAATTTTGGCCATTTCTCTCATTTTTGCAGCATGGGCTCAACTAATGGGCTTCATCATTTTTTCTAATGCTTACATCCTGTTTACTCAGAATACCCCCCGACCCATACATTTTATTTATTTGTTTTTATTTTCATTTTTATTTTATTAAATATTTTCTTTAACATAAAAAAATCATAAAAAATATAAAACATGATAAATATTGTATTTTATTTATTTTATTTTATTTTCACATAAAAAAATATATTTTATTAAATTATATACTAACTATCTTTCTTAAATAAACTTGTAAAATAAAATAGACTTAAATATGTTTTATTCCTTTTCCTTCATACTTGTAAATATTTATTTTTATATATAAAAAGATAAAAATTTCACAAAATATTATCTATTATTTTTAATACAAAAAAAATACACAAAAAAATACTTACAGAACTTTATTTTCTTTTAAATTAGAAATTAGGGTTAATCATTTTCAAGAAATATTTTCCTTTTCTTAAATTATTAGGATTAGAAAAATAAAACAAAAAATCTTTTTTCTTGCATATATACATACCATTGCATATTTAATTATATTGTATATTGTTTATTCAAATACTTGTACAAATTCGATTTGGTTGTAATAGCTTAATTAGTTTTACATTATTACAAATCCCCATTCATAATTTGTATACCCCCCCTCCCATAAAATGTTGTAATAGCGTAATAATCTTTAAATTACGTAATTTACCGCTTTTATATACCATGCTAGTAATTAGGGTTTGTATGGCAAGACAAAAACAAATCAAATAGAAAACCCTAATCCAAGACAAAATTAAGCATGAAAATAACACACTTGCACACAAGCATCCTTAGGGTTTCTCCACTTGGTTGCCTTATACAAAAATAGCCATATTACGCATGCAAAGTATCTTGGCCAAACAAACAAATATAAGATCATGGTCCCACGATGACGCTATTCAAAGTTGCCTTACAAAATGATCTTGGTCCCTCAAAATGCTAAGATACTTTGTGACATTGCTAATCATGGTTATACAATGACCCACGCCCGTCCCTTTTACATCCAAAGATAGGGTTGCTTACCAAACCAATGGTAAGACAACAATATCAAAGGAAAAGAAAATGAACATGAAAGACATTTGAGTAGGTAGATTACTTCTAGTTACTTGCTCTATTTTCAAAACAACTATCCTTGCTATTTTCAAAACAAAACACACACATTTCCAAAACATTTTACAACCATTGAAAACATTTTCAAAAAGACAAACATCTTTGTATACATTCTTACGAACGAGAATCATTACAAAGATTGCCAAAACAATGGCCTCTTTTACAAAATAATTTAAAAAACCACACAAAGCACAATTTCAAAACAAAAAAAGCAAGTGATCTAGCAAGTAACTAAGAGCCCATGGAAAACCATGGATGAAAAGGGTGCTAACACCTTCCCTTTTCATAATCTACCCCCCGAACTCAAGAAAACATCTCAAAGGTATTTCCTATGCTTTTTCACCTTTCCTTTTGGATAAAAGAAAAGTCGGTGGTGACTCTTGCTAACCGCAACATTTGCGAACAAAAAACGCAAAACCCTCAAGTCAGTTCTCCCACCGTATCACAAAACTGGCGACTCTGCTGGGGAATATTATAAAAGTGAGGTTACCTTAGGGCTAGATCATATTTATTTGCTTACATTGTTTGACTTGTATGCTTTACATTATGGTTATTTGTTTGGGTTTGAAATCCTCTACCCAGATTTAGGATACATTATAGGTAAATAGCAATACATTGTGGAAACTGTGTGGGGTATACCGACATGGTCTAAGCAATAGCTATGTTAGTGCGACATATTTGTGGGTACCGGTAGCCTTTGAGTTAATCAAAGAGAATATGGGGCCGCTGAGTGATGTCATGAAGCACTAATGAACTTCGAGAACCCTTTACTTTACCAACTTTGCCTTTAGGATGTGGTGAGATGAACGACTTTGGTGCAGTCCGAAGTTGGTAGATACTCGATACTACACTCATTGAGGGTTGGTTTCTTGGGATATTCCGGTCGCCATTAAAGAGGCTTGAGCTGAAACAATGACCAAGGAAACAATCCAGTGATATTGAGCTCCTTAGAACCCAGTTACTATTACTAGGACAAGTTTAAGCCAACTAAACTTCAAGAGGGTAATTACCTATAAAACCCCATGCAAGCCTAAACTAAGAACTTGTTTATTTTGCTTGTATATGCATACTTGTACATAACTGAAATTCTGGCAGCAGATACTCAATGTCACAGTGAATGTTATGACACCGTATCTGACTTTCTATAAGACAGTAAATCAAAAAGCAGTAAAGAACACAATCAATTGTTTACCCGGTTCAATGTGAAACAACACCTACTCTGGGGGCTACCAAGCCATGGAGGAAATTCACTATAAGAGATATTAATTCAGGAATAAACCAACCAGTTTATCTCCTTCACTTAAGACCTACCCAATGCAACTTCAATCTAAGTTCAACTTAAACCTGAGTTCCTACTCACTCCCCCTCAATCACAGCAGTGATACTAAACAATTGACTAATGAAATTATGAAGACACTCTTCAGAACATACACTTGACTATGCTTCACAGCTTTTAATCAAGTAACACAAACACTCGTGCTTCAAAGCTTTGAGTGATACAAAAACCTAACTTGACCTTGCTTCAAAGCTTTAATCAAGTGACACAAACACTCGTGCTTCAAAGCTTTGAGTGATACACAACCCTTACAATCAAAACCTACACCAAGTCACTTATCACAATGATACTTGCTTGGATTACAGTAGTTAAAACTATACAGCCCCTTGTTGATCTTTTGTCAAAAAGTTGAGTTTACCAACAACCTTCCTGTTGAATATATATGCAGTTGTTCTTCATTTAGGGCTTCCACAAAAATAGCTAGGGTTAATTAGGGTTAACCACAAGACTTGGTCACAAGACTTTATCAACCAGATTAGGGTTAAGCCAAGTTAACCTAAAGTCCACGTGAGATTCTATTCTGGAATGTATGAACCATATTCCTGAAAAATCTCAGAATTAACAAAACTGCCTAACTGTTAGATCAGTACAGGATGTCTCAACATTGGTTATGACAACAAGAATCCTGTTTACTGATTTTGGTAGAATGTAATAAATGTGATCATTGCAAAATGCTCAGATACACACTCATAATGAGCAACTACTGTATGCCATTCTTTTTCTGCAGAAAGTACCTAATAACCCAGAATGTTATGACATCAGTCATGACATTCACACACCTGGTTTTACCAAAAATATATGCCAATAACCAAACACTTACAAACTCCCCCTTTGACAAATTTTTGGCTAAAACCCCTAAACAATCAGAGATTAGAGAGCAGCAGAAATAATATGTCTGCAGAAAAAATAATGTCTACCAAGAATAATTAACACAAAATCTTCTCCCCCTCTTTAGCCATAAATAGGCCAAAGATACATGTACTTTAAGGTTATACAGTCATTCAAAATGATTAATAAAAACAAAAAAATCTGAAATCACTTGCAGCAACAGGTACCAGCAGCAAGCTTGACAACTCTACTGATCTTCAAGCACTGTCATCTTCAGAGGAGGCACTATCTTCAGCATTAAGCTGATCTTCAGCATTAAGCTGATCTTCAGCAGCATCCTCTTCCCTTCTTTGTCCTTCAGTCTCCTCCTGTTCTAGTCTAGCAATTAGGTTCTCAAGTGTCCTTTTCCTTGTCTCCAGCTCTTTGCAGGTTTCCTTCAGCACAACTATAACATCAGATTTCTTGGACTGAGTTTTGACAGTTGATGTCTCAGCTGATGTCATGACAATGTCAGGAACATGAGTTCCCTGAAATAGCTTATAGTGCAACCCAAGAGCAGGGGCTCTTTTGCATACAGTATATTTTTCAACTAGAATGTCAGGATACTGAGCAAGGACAATACCACATAGGAGGGAGGGAAAGGCAATAGGGCCTTTAACAGCATAGCTTCCAGCATGTTTTAAAGTTTGATCAAAGATATACCTGCCATAGTCAAATTCTGTCCTGGTTCCAACAACATAAATGAATCTTCCCAATCTTGTGGAGATGGTTGATTTATGGTTGGTGGGAACCCAGTTGGCTGCACCAATCTTGTGCAGGATGGCAAATTTCATGCTTAGCTTGCTTGCATTCAACTTGCCTTTTAAGGGCCAGCTCTTGACTTGTTTTGCAGTGATGGTTTGGCATACTTGGTTGTCAGTAACATCTAGTTCAGGGCAAGCCTCATCTGGTCTTCCTAGGAATCTGTTTATTTCAGAGGGAGAGAAATTAACCTTTCTTCCTCTCACATAGACACACTTAAAGCCAGCTGACCTTCCATCAGCACATCCATCAGATAAATTCACTATGAATTCTTTGACAAGATTTTCATAGCAGTTGGTAAACTTTACCACAGTATTCATTAGACCAGCAGTTTTGATCAAGTCCATGATCTCCTTACATTCCATGGCACCATTGTTCAGTTCTCTTTCCAAGGCTATTCTTTTCAAACAAACATACTTCCATCTGTTGGCATTTTCAGGGTGGTGAAAAGAAATGTTTTCAGTGGGGACTTCAGGAACTTTAGCCATTTTGCTTGATGGGAGTTTCCTTCTGAGAGGAATGTCTTCAACATCAACTTCAAATTCTGATTCCTCATCAGAGTCAGAAGGTTCAGGCTCTTTCCTTTTCTTTGCTATTGGTTGTCTCACAGGCTTTGAGAGACTACCAGCAGGTACTCGGGTTTTCACCTTCCCTTTGGACAATCCAGTCTTCACAGTTTCTACACCAGTCTTGTCTTCAGACCTGGTTTTCTTATGAACAACATCAGCAGTCTTCTCTTTGGTCATACATTTTGCAGCATCCTGCTTTCCTTTTCTGTTCATTATCCTTCTAGCTATGCTAGGGTTGATATTTGTAATTAGGTCATTGTTAGAGTATTCTTCATCCACATCAATAACCGGGGGTTCAACATCCTTCTCTGAAGGGTTCTGGAGATCATCAAGATTTTCAGATGATTTCTGAATGTCATCATCCGGTGTCTCAACATTCTTAGTGACATCTGGATTCATTTCAACATTTGGACTAGCAGATTCTTGATTTAAAGGAACAAAAATTCCAGGTACCGAGTGGTTCTCATTCAGAATTCTTGTAACAAGTCTAGCTATTGCTTGATGAACATAAGCTGAGCCTTCCCTATTTGCTATTTTTGAGGGAATAGAAGATGATGGTTGAGAGGGATTACCAGATGAAGTAGCTTGAGACCTTCCTGCATGCCTTGTTCTCAGCTTTTTAACCTTAGAGGGGTTAGCTGCCAGTTCTCTAAGAGGAGTAATCTCCAGGACATCAGAATCCATGCAGGTTGTGATTGCCCTAGGTTCTCGATCAGAGGATGCGGAAGAAACAATCGTCCTTGAAGAGGATGATGTCATGGACAATTGAGACATTTTGAGAGTCTTAGAAAACTAGTAACAACGAGAGTGAAATCTTTGATTGAGAGAATGGGGATTGTTGCAGAGCCGAGAGATGAAGGAGGTAAATGAGTGTCTATTCAACTTCTTAATAATTTTGAAAGAAATAGGGAAACACCCAATCAAAATAGACTTAACACAAAAAACTCCTTCATCCCTTGTTTTAAGCAAAATTAATTGCTACATTTCCTCATGTTGGCAAATACCCAACTTGCCCCTCAAATTTTCAAATTGATTTGCATCAAGTGCCTTGGTAAAAATGTTAGCCAGCTGTAGTTCAGTGGCAACATGTTCCAGTTTAATAGTCTTCTCCTCTACAAGATCTCTGATAAAGTGATGTCTAATGTCAATATGCTTGGTCCTGCTATGCTGAATAGGATTCTTGGAAATGTTGATTGTACTCAGATTGTCACAGTACAATGTCATAACATCTTGTGTGACATTATACTCAGTAAGCATTTGTTTCATCCAGATCATTTGAGAACAGCTACTACCAGCTACTATGTATTCAGCTTCAGCAGTAGAGAGAGACACACAGTTCTGTTTCTTGCTGAACCAGGAGACCAGATTATTTCCTAAGAGGAAACATCCTCCAGAGGTGTTCTTTCTATCATCAGCACTTCTAGCCCAATCAGCATCACAGTAACCAGTCAGAGTTGGTTCACAACCATGAGAGTATATCAAGCCATAGCTGTAAGTTCCACTTACATACTTCAAAATTCTCTTCACTTGGTTGATATGACTGACTTTGGGATCAGCTTGGTATCTTGCACAAACTCCAACTGCAAAAGCAATGTCAGGTCTGCTGGCTGTTAAGTATAGCAGACTTCCTATCATGCTTCTGTACAGGCTTTGGTCCACCTTAACCCCACTTGAATCTTTGGATAGCTTTAAATGAGTTGGTGCAGGAGTCCTTTTGTGACTGACATTCTCCATTCCAAACTTCTTGACAATGTTCTTAGCATACTTGCTTTGAGACAGAAAAATTGAGTCTTCCATCTGTGTGACTTGCAGTCCAAGAAAGTAGGTCAATTCTCCCATGAGGCTCATTTCGAATTCAGCCTGCATTTGGTCAGCAAAATGTTTAACCATTTTATCTGACATTCCCCCAAACACTATGTCATCAACATAGATTTGAGCTACCATTATCTTTCCTCCTTCATTTTTGACAAAAAGGGTTTTATCCAAGCCTCCTTTTCTGTATCCTTTGTCAGAGAGAAATTTTGTCAACCTGTCATACCATGCTCTTGGAGCTTGTTTCAGGCCATATAAAGCTTTCATCAATTTGAAGACATGATCAGGGTAGTTTGGATCCACAAATCCTTTAGGCTGTTCCACATAAACTTCCTCATTTAAGTACCCATTTAGGAAGGTACTTTTTACATCCATCTGAAATAACTTGAACTTCAGGAGACAAGCAATTCCCAATAGGAGTCTAATTGATTCCAGTCTGGCTACAGGGGCAAAGGTCTCATCAAAATCAACCCCTTCAACTTGAGTGTATCCTTGAGCAACAAGCCTTGCCTTATTCCTGGTGACAACTCCTTCAGCATCTGATTTGTTCTTGTAGATCCATTTTGTGCCAATGATGTTTGTTCCCTCTGGTCTAGGAACTAACTCCCATACTTCATGTTGCTTGAATTGGTTCAATTCATCTTGCATTGCTCCAATCCATTATTCATCAGTTAAAGCCTCCTTAACATTTCTTGGTTCAATTTTAGACACAAAGCAAGAGTTTGAGATGATTTCTCTAGATCTTGTAATGACTCCACTGTTAGGATCTCCTATGATGAGTTCTTTAGGATGATCTTTCCGAATTCTGATGGAAGGGTTTTTGCTAGCTTCCTTTGATTCAGAGTCTGCTGCAGTGGTGTTAGGTAGATCATTATGTTGAGTTGAAGTCTCAAAGAATGTCTCAACATTACAAGGGACATCTGTTTCCTCATGATAATCATCAACTATGACATTTATTGATTCCATCATGACTTTGGTCCTGGAATTGAATACCCTATAAGCTCTGCTGTTGATGGAGTATCCTAGAAATATTCCTTCATCACTTTTAGGGTCCAGCTTTCTCCTTTGTTCACGATCTGCCAAAATATAGAATTTGCTACCAAATACATGGAAGTACTTCACTGTTGGCTTTCTTCCTTTCCAGAGTTCATAAATGGTTGATGAGGTTCCCTTTCTCAAGGTGACCCTGTTATGGACATAACAGGCTGTATTCATAGCTTCAGCCCAAAAATGAATAGGAAGTCTTTTGGCATGTATCATTACTCTGGCAGATTCCTGTATGGTCCTGTTTTTCCTTTCTACAACTCCATTTTGTTGGGGAGTTATAGGAGAAGAGAATTCATGATTAATTCCTTCTGAGGAACAGAACTCATTAAACTTACTATTTTCAAATTCCTTGCCATGATCACTTCTGATTCTGACAATGCACCCTTCTTTTTCTCTTTGAATTCTTTTGCACAGTTCTTTAAAAACTTCAAATACATCAGATTTTTCCCTAATGAAGTTAATCCAGGTGAATCTGG
Source organism: Vicia faba (assembly GCA_948472305.1). Classification (NCBI taxonomy): domain Eukaryota; kingdom Viridiplantae; phylum Streptophyta; class Magnoliopsida; order Fabales; family Fabaceae; genus Vicia; species Vicia faba. The sequence goes on along the minus strand of OX451738.1, from coordinate 720,967,135 downwards.
AAAAATCATCCACAACAACATAAGCATATCTTTTTCCACCAAGACTTTCCACCTGCATTGGTCCCATCAGATCCATATGTAGAAGTTCTAGAACCTTAGAGGTGGTCAGATGTCTTGACTTTGGATGTGACATCCTAGTCTGCTTACCAACTTGACATTCACTATAGACTCTCCCTTCATCAATTTTCAGTCTTGGAATCCCTCTGACTGCCTCCATGGATATAATCCTTTTCATTCCTCTTAGATGTAGATGGCCAAGTTTTTGGTGCCACAGTTTCACTTCTTTTTCTTCTTTGGCAATAGAACACACAGTAGAGTAATTAGTGTTCTCAGGCTCCCACAAGTAGCAGTTGTCTTTAGATCTGACTCCTTTCATTACAACTTCTTGTTTCTCATTAGTTACAAGACATTCAGATTTTGAGAAGTTGACCTTGAATCCTAGGTCGCATAATTGGCTGATACTTATGAGATTAGCAGTCAAGCCTTTTACCAGCAATACTTCATTTAGATTTGGAACTCCAGGGCAGTCCAAGTTTCCAACTCCTTTGATTTCTCCTCTAGCACCATCTCCAAAGGTCACATAACTAGTGGTGTGAGGTTTAACATTATTGAGAAGATTCTTGATTCCAGTCATGTGCTTAGAACATCCACTGTCAAAGTACCAGTCTTCCTTTGCAGAGACTCTAAGGGAAGTGTGAGCTATCAGGGAAGTAGCCTTTTTCTTCCACTGTGGAGTATATGGTACCTTGTTATACTTAGGTTTGACACCTGGGTTCTGATTAGGATATCCATATAATCTGAAGCAGAATGGCTTTATGTGACCAAACCTCCCACAATGATGACATCTCCATCTTTGATACTTTTTCTTCATATTTCTCTGTTCACGATGTTAAGTGCTATGTTGTGACATCTGCTTTGACATTTGTTTATCAGGCCTGATCTTCTTGTCTATACCAGATTTCTTTGCTGCCACAAATCCTAGACCAGACTTGTTTCCCACATTTTTTCCAACCTGAAGGATTTCTTCCAATTTGTCAGTTCCATTTGTCAGCATCTTGACAGATTTGGTCATCTGGTCCAGCTTTGAGTTTAGCATTTGAACTTCCCCTTCTAGATGACTTATAGTATCAATGTCTGCCTTTTTCTCATCCTCCAACTTTATTATGAGTTTTGTTTGTCTCTCATTTTGCTGACAGACTTCAGCACTTTTGATACATAATTTCTTGTAGGAATCAACCAGTTCTTCAAATGTCACATCCTCATCACTAGAGTCACTATCAGAGTTACAAATACCAGTTAGTGCAGTAACTAGTTTGGCAGATTCTTCTTCAGAATTACTTTCTGAATCACAGTCAGACCAAGTAACAGACATTCCTTTCTTTTGTTTCTTAAGAAAGGTAGGACATTCAGCTCGAATGTGCCCATATCCTTCACATCCATGGCATTGAATTCCTCTGCTTTGATTTCCCTTCTCTTTAGACTTTGGTCTTCTGCTGGAGTCATAAGATCTGTTAATGTCAGAAGGAATGTTCTTGACATTTGACCTTGACTTTGGATCCATTCTCTTGATGAGTTTGTTGAATTGTCTTCCAAGCATGGCTATAGCTTCTGAAATATTTTCTTCTTCATCCTCCTTGTTTTCGTCTTTGGTATTAGATACAAGTGCTATGCTCTTGTTTTTCTTGTCGACATTGTCACTGATCCCCATCTCAAAGGTCTGAAGAGACCCAATGAGTTCATCCACCTTCAAATTGCTGATATCTTGGGCTTCCTCTATAGCAGTTACCTTCATTGCAAATCTTTTAGACAAGGATCTGAGAATCTTTCTCACCAGTTTTTCTTCTGACATCTTTTCTCCCAATGCTCCTGAGGTGTTGGCAATCTCCAAGATGTTCATGTGAAACTCATGAATGGTTTCATCTTCCATCATCCTTAGGTTCTCAAATTTGGTAGTCAGCATCTGAAGCCTTGACATTTTTACTTTGAATGTGACCTCATGGGTAGTTTTGAGAGTGTCCCAAACTTCCTTGTCCAGTTCACATTGATGTACTAGTCTGAATATGTTTCTATCAATTCCATTGAACAAGGCATTTAATTCTTAGGAATTAACCAGGGCTAACTCATCTTCTTCTTTGCTCCATTCTTCCTCAGGTTTCAGACTGATTGTCCCATCTTTCTCAGTTATGGTGGGATGGTTCCATCCTTTGTCAGCAGCTCTCCAAGCCTTTTTGTCCAGTGATTTTAAGAAGGCAACCATACGAGGTTTCCAGTATTCATAATTTGATCCATCCAGAATGGGTGGTCTGTTTCCAAAAACTCCTTCTTTGTCCATAGCGCCAGAAAGTGATATCCCTAGATCTCACCCAGTAAGACAGGCAGGGTGCCTGCTCTGATGCCAATTGAAATTCTGGCAGCAGATACTCAATGTCACAGTGAATGTTATGACACCGTATCTGACTTTCTATAAGACAGTAAATCAAAAAGCAGTAAAGAACACAGTCAATTGTTTACCCAGTTCAGTGTGAAACAACACCTACTCTGGGGGCTACCAAGCCAGGGAGGAAATTCACTATAAGAGATATTAATTCAGGAATAAACCAACCAGTTTATCTCCTTCACTTAAGACCTACCCAATGCAACTTCAATCTAAGTTCAACTTAAACCTGAGTTCCTACTCACTCCCCCTCAATCACAGCAGTGATACTAAACAATTGATTAATGAAATTATGAAGACACTCTTCAGAACATACACTTGACTATGCTTCACATATTTTAATCAAGTAACACAAACACTCGTGCTTCAAAGCTTTGAGTGATTCAAAAACCTAACTTGACCTTGCTTTAAAGCTTTAATCAAGTGACATAAACACTCGTGCTTCAAAGCTTTGAGTGATACACAACCCTTACAATCAAAACCTACACCAAGTCACTTATCACAATGATACTTGCTTTGATTACAGTAGTTAAAACTATACAGCCCCTTGTTGATCTTCTGTCAAAAAGTTGAGTTTACCAACAGCCTTCCTGTTGAATATATATGCAGCTGTTCTTCAGTTAGGGCTTCCACGAAAATAGCTAGGGTTAATTAGGGTTAACTTGAAGACTTGGTCACAAGACTTTATCAACCAGATTAGGGTTAAGCCAAGTTAACCTAAAGTCCACGTGAGATTCTGTTCTGGAATGTATGAACCATATTCCTGAAAAATCTCAGAATTAACAAAACTGCCTAACTGTTAGATCAGTACAGGATGTCTTAACATTGGTTATGACAACAAGAATCCTGTTTACTGATTTTGGTAGAATGTAATAAATGCGATCATTGCAAAATGCTCAGATACACACTCATAATGAGCAGCTATTGTATGCCATTCTTTTTCTGCAGAAAGTACCTAATAACCCAGAATGTTATGACATCAGTCATGACATTTACACACCTGGTTTTACCAAAAATATATGCCAATAACCAAACACTTACAATAACATCATGGACATCATGAACATCATATACATCCACTAACAGTTTCAAGGATTTTGGAGATTCATCTTTGTTGTTTTGTAGGATATGGATTCACTTCGCAGGAAAACTATCCAAGTCAACCTTGTAAGAATTCCTCCACAACTTGAGGAGCTAGCTTCAAGGATCCCTGAGAACTCTCCATTCACCAAGAGGCATGGTCGTCTACTCAACTTGGTCACCTCTAACATAGATGAGGATATGATGAAGGTGCTCTTTCAGAAATTGCCCCCCCAAAGGCAGTTTTTGGACCCGTGGCTGCGCCAAAGGTTAATTCTGTACCGCTAATCATCTCTGCAAGTGCTCCTATTGAAAAAGACGATATAACCCCTACTGTCATTCCTACCAACACTCCTGCTGAAAAAACTCGAGGAAAGAGTATTCAAGTAGAGCCTGTCCGGACGAAGGCTCAATCACTGACTATCCCCGAGACCTCCAAGAAAGAAATGGAGGAGATCCCGAGAATCATAAAAAGGAGCGACTACGACGTAGTTGAACAGTTAGGGCAAACTCCCTCCAAAATCTCCATGCTGGCATTGCTACTGTGTTCTGAGGCACATGCGAAAGCCTTGGTGAAGTTCCTAAAGATAGCCCATGTGCCTCAAGAGACGTCTGCTGATCAATTTCAAGATTGTGTGGCCAGCTTGACAGCGGATAATGGCCTAGGCTTCTCAGATGTTAATCTGACATCAAGGGGAAGAAAGCACAACGAGGAATTACATGTCTCTGTGGAATGTAGAGGCACAACTCTGGCACATGTCTTGGTGGACACTGGCTCATCTTTGAATGTCTTACCAAAGAAAGCTCTCGACAGACTAGATTGCAAAGGACTGACGTTAAAGCCAAGTAACATAGTCGTAAGGGCATTTGATGGCTCAAAGAGGATGATCCATGGGGAGATGGATATCCCCATAAAGGTTGGGACTCAAACTTTCAATTCAACCTTTTATGTAATGGACATCCGCCCCTCTTACTCATGTCTGCTAGGACGACCGTGGATCCATAATGCTGGCGCTGTCACCTCTACACTACACAAGATGTTGAAATATCCGGTCCAAGGAAAGATGATCACTGTCCATGGAGAAGAAGAATATATGATTAGCCACCTCAATTCCTTCAGGTATGTGGAATTGGACGGCGAGTTCATTGAAACTCCTTTTCAACATTTCAAAGAAGTCCCCCAAGAGGTAGCAGTGACCAAAGTTGTGTCCCAGATTCCCAAGATTACAAGACCTCCACTCCGGATGTCATATCTGAAGGACTCCAAGGCAGTAGTGGAAAAGGGTGGATGCACCATCTGAGGGTAACTTCCAGATATTCCGTATAAATCTGACAAGTTTGGCTTAGGTTTCACTTCAAGTGCTCAGAAGGTTGTACGCCGTGCCCATGCTGGAGGGCCACCCTTGAAGATTAGCAACCGGGAGGTCAATGCGGTAGAAGATGGTGAAGAGGACTGCAGCTTGGAGGATTGGATATTTCCAACTGTCAGCGGAGGACTTCGCAACTGGGAGGCCAGATACTTTGTCCCAATAACTTTTATCCCTTAGTAATTTATCTCTACATTTTGATTGGACTTGTAATATTCAAAAACAATTCGCACACTTAAAACCTTGTGTCTTGCCCGAGGCACAATGGTCCATTTGTAAGGGTTATTATTTCATCTTCATATGACATTCAATGAGTCGTGGACGTTTTTCGCATACAAATTTTTGTGCTCATTGTCTTTCTTTTACATTTTATTTTTAAGGATGGTGTGATACGGTGGCTAGAACCGGGCTGTTAATACTGGTTTACATTTTGCGTTTGTGTTTGCAAAATGTCACGGTAAGCAAGAGTCGCCACCGACTTTTATTTTATCCAACAAGAAAAGGAAAAAAGCACAGAAAAATTCCTTTTTCGAGATATTTCTGAATACGGGGGGTAGATTATAGAAAGGGAAGGTATTAGCACCCTTTCTATCCATAGTTATCTACGGGCTCTTAGGTACTTGCTCATCATTTTCAAAATTGTTTTCTTCGTGTTTGTGCGATTTGAAAAGCTTTTGTTTCGACTTCGATTTAACTCTTGCTTCTGTCTTTAAGAGTGTAATAAAGTGTTTTTGAAAACTTTTGCTTGTAAAAGAGTGTAAGTGTGAAAAAGTTTGTTTGGATTGAGCAAGTACTTAAGAACTAATCTACCTACTCGAAAAAATAATCGTTCTATGTTTATTTCCTTTAGAAAATGCTATCCCACTATTAGTGAGTATGTAGCACCATTTTTGGAGTTTTGAGGGTCAATTAGAAAGGGACGTACGATCACTAAAGCAATGTTAGGACGTCTTAGTAGTAACCCTAATGTCTTAGATCAATTATTCGAGGCAACAATATCCGAGGCAACCATTATGAGGCAACTTTTTGAATCGGGACTTTGATCTTTGTTTAGACAAAAGGACAGCCACTAAAGTATCCTATACTCAACGACCGTTTATCGAAGGCAATGAAGTGGGAGTGTACCCTAGGAGTGTGCATGTGCGAGTGATTCAATTTCAGATTATTTATCTTTGCACATTTTAGGTTATCTAATTATTTTAAAGTTTATTATACATTATTGTCATGCAAACCCTAATTATTCATACATCTAACAATTTGATATTTTGCGGAATTTAAAATGCGGAAATTAAAATACGCTATTACAAGGCTTCAGGTATTTACATAGCCAAAAACAAACCCTTTGAAAATAAAGCGATAAAAGTAAAGACCTAATTAACTATTACAACTAAATTGAAAGACAAGTAAAAGGTAAAAATAAAGAAGAGAAAAGACTTCTTTGATCCATGCCATGGACTCGTTCGATTCACCCTTCTTTGGCCTTCTTTCGATTGAGCTAGGGAATGGGTGTGAGTAGCCTTCGATTGGGCTTGAGAATTGATGGGGCAATCTTCAATTTGCACCCTTTCCTGCCTCCTTCGATTGGGTTTGGGAAGGATATGGGTAAACTTTGATTGCAGGGAGAAAGGGGGCTTCGATTCAGAGGAAGAAGGCTGCCTTTCGATTCTATGAAGGGTGTTGCTGGAAAGGCCTAAAGGATCACCTGTGGAGGCACTGCATCTGCAAAAATATGTTAGCAAAATAAAACGCATGACCTGGGTATCGAAACCCAGGTCCTTCGATCCTGCGCGCGCTAGGTCTTTTCAGGCTATATTTGTAGCAAGTGTTAGCAACAAAAAACATAACCTGGGTGCCAAACCCAAGCCCTTTGATTCTTTCTAGAATGACAAATCGAATGAAACAACAAATATGGATGTGTTATGTAAATACAAAGTTTGACATTTTACCCTCTCTTACCAGTAGTTGGAACCTTTGATTTGGCACTTTCTGGATGTGGGTACCTTCAATCTGGGATTTCTGGGCGTGGATAGTTTTGTTGAAGGGTTGCTTTGGCTTGGATTACTTATGAAAATGTTGACAACCTTTGGTGGGTTTGTGGACAGCGTATCTCCAAATGTCCTCGTCCCCTTTTGTAATGTGTCATTGGCGTCGTATTTATAGGAGTGTGAGGGTGCAAGAAAATGGCAAGGGACATCCATTTAACCAGGCCTTTAAAGCCATGAGACAAGAATCACAGATATTAAAATATTTCCTTTTTGAAATATTCATGTCTCTTTGGAATCTTGAATGAACCTGGACACCTTTGATTTTCGAATGCCTTCAGGCCATGCTCTTCGATTGGTCTTGAGTTGCCTCCTTCGAATGGACTTCTTATGTACCCTTCGAATGGGCCTTCTGAATGCTTCTTCAAATGGACCTTTTGAATTTTCTTGGAATGGACCCTTTGAATGCTTCTTTGAATGGACCTTTACATGTTCTTCGAATGAGTCATTTACATGTTCTTCGAATGAGCCTCTTGCCTGGTGTGCTGGCAAGTTGAGGGGCCTTTTCCTTTGTGAATCGAAACAAACTTGTAGGAGATTCTTGCCTCTTGAGTGTAAGGTAAGCCTGAAGTAGTTAATGCATAGTCGAAGCATTGTGAAATTGACTTGATCGAAGGGGGTCCAGTGCTCAATCGAAGACTTGCGGACCAAAGCTTGATCAAAGGGTTCCAAACACCTAATCGAAGCTTACTAATCAAAGCCCGATCAAAGAGTGCCAAATGCCCAATCGAAGACTGGTGAGTCAAGCCTGTATCGAAGGATTTTGGATACCCAATCGAAGACTTTTCCCAGATGCCAATTGAAAGACACTTTGTTCATCTTCAAAAAAACTTTATTTTCGTTAGGCAAGTGTTTGTGACCAACCATGTAAGGGAAGACCTTTGAAAACATGAGAGGGTAAATTTTGGGGTACAACAGCTGCCCCTATTCAATCTTCTTAAACCTGAGGATGTAGATTGGCTTGCGTGCCTTTCGTGATCCGAAGGTGGAAGAGGATTGAACACTAGAGTGCCCAGAAATTTGCACTCGCATGAAGTGGTGTCCGTCTTGCGATATCGGAAAAGGGGCTTAGAGATGCCATTTGGAAATTGCTTACGGGGGATGGGCTTAAAGATGCCATCCGAAGGAGTGTCGATCGCATAAGAGATTCCTTAGCGAGAGCTTGTATACCTGTTGTTGAGGAGGATTCCGTTGGGGAATGTTGATCTCTGTCTTGAGAGAAATAGAATTCTAGGAGCTTCAGTCATCCGTTATTCTACTTGGAAATCGTCTCTGTTTTGAGGAAGGTTGAATTTTAGGAACTTCGGTCGTCCGTTATTCTACTGAAGAATCATCTCTGTTGAAATTTAGGAACTTCGGTTGTCCATTATTCTACTGAGGAACCATCTCTGTTGAAATTTAGGAACTTCAGTCGTCTGTTATTCTACTGAGGAATTGTCTCTTGGTAGAAGATGTGAAAATGAACTACTATCTGGTTGTGATCCAGGCTTCATCATTTCTCAATTCTTATCCGGTCTTAATCTGGGCTTCAGAAGGAATTAAATTGTTATCCGGTCGCCTCCGGGCTTCAACTTGAATTTAGGGCACACTAATATCCGGTCGGATCTGGGCTTCTTAGTAACTGTATAGGTAAACTGCTATTCGGTCGAAATCCAAGCTTCATAGTGTCTTGTACCATTATCTGGTCAAAATCCAGGCTTCATGGTGTCTTGTACTATTATCTGGTCGAAATCCAGGCTTCATGGTCTTGTATTGCTATCTGGTCGAAATCCAGGCTTCACAATGCCTTACTTCTTATCTGGTCGAAATCCAGGCTTCAGAAAAAGTCAAGTGGTTATCCGGTCGCATCCGGGCTTCCCTTTGACTTTGGGCCTACTAATATCCGGTCGGATCCGGGCTTCATAGTAACTGGCCGGGTAAACTGCTATTTGGTCGAAATCCAAGCTTCACAGTGTCCCTCACTGTTATCTGGTCGAAATCCAGGCTTCACAGTGTTCCTTACCGCTATCTGGTCGTAATCCAGGCTTCACGATATAATATACCATTATCTGGTTGAATCCAGGCTTCATAGCATTCGGAGAAATTAAGATACTATTCGGTCGAACCTGGGATTCATAACTTGTATTAAAGATATACCACTATCTGGTCGAAATCTAGGCTTCATTGTAACTTGCTGAGCTGTTATCCGGTTGTAATCCGGGCTTCACAACTTGTTCGGAATTAAACTATTATCCAGTCGAATTCGGGCTTCATAGCTTGCTTTTAAGAGATACCACTATCTGGTCGATTCCAGGCTTCACGGTTTTGGATACTGCTATCCGGTCGAATCCGGGCTTCACAATATGATGTAGAGATCAAGATACTATCCGGTCGGATCCGGGCTTCATAGCTTGAAGATAAACTACTATCTGGTCGAATCCAGGCTTCGTGGTGTTTGATACTGCTATCTGGTCGAATCCGGGCTTCACAATATGATGTAGAGATCAAGATACTATCCGTCGGATTCGGGCTTCATAACTTGAAGATAAACCACTATCTGGTCGAATCTAGGCTTCACGGTGTTTGATACTGCTATCCGGTCGAATCCGGGCTTCACAATATGATACAGAAATCAAGATACTATCCGGTCAGATTCGGGCTTCATAACTTGAAGATAAACCACTATCTGGTCGAATCCAGGCTTCGCGGTGTTTGATACTGCTATTCGGTCGAATCCGGGCTTCACAATATGATGCAGAAATCAAGATACTATCCGGTCGAATCTGGGCTTCTTAACTTGAAGATAAACCACTATCTGGTCGAAATCAGGCTTCGCGGTGTTTGATACTGCTATCCGGTCGAATTCGGGCTTCACAATATGATATTGAGATCAAGATACTATCTGGTCGGATCCAGGCTTCATAACTTGAAGATAAACCACTATCTGGTCGAAATCAGGCTTCGCGGTGTTTGATACTGCTATCCGGTCGAATCCGGGCTTCACAATATGATGTAGAGATCAAGATACTATCCAATCGGATCCGGGCTTCATAACTTGAGCTTGGTGAGAATTTGATTGTATCTTTCCTGAAAGGTAAAGGTCAGCTGTATGTAATGCATGATATGTATCAGGCAATGATGTTCTCAAAATAAATGAGAATGTTTTGTATGATGTGTATGCACATACCATGATGTATGGATATGCAATGTTTTTATGATAATCTCTAGCTGGGGAAAAGAAATCCCGGGTTGTTGTTGGAGAGAAGAGTTGAATTCTTCGTTTCCGTTGGGGATAGTGAATAAAGGTGACTGTGAGAATGATCCTATAGGAAAGAATAACTCTGCTAGGGAATAGACTGACGAGGAAATGACTCTGTGGGGAATAGATGCTTTGTCAGAAGATCTGCTGATTTGGAGAAACAACCTCGGCTGGGGAGAAAATTATCATTGCTGGCGATGATGCACTCTGTTGGGAATTGAGTTTCTGTTTGTGAAAGGAATGAACTCCGCTGGGGATGATTTTCCAGTTGCGACTTCACTGGAGATAATTTTTTTAGACTCTACTGGGACGGTTTTCCAGACTCTACTGGGGATAATTCTCCAAACTTCAATGGGGATAATCTTCCAGTGCTGGTGATAGATAAACTTTGCTTGGGGAGAATATCGTCGACTCATTCGCGGTTGCGAGCCTTAGCTGGAGAGAAAGGTGTCGTATTCGGGACCGCTAATATCACTATCTTTTCCTTACTCTGCGGGGACTGAATGTTACTGGGACGCATGCTGAGGATATGACGATGACTTTGCATCGAGACTTTTCTGCCCCTGTTTCTGCTGGAGAAGGTGCCTGCGGAGGCCTTGTGGATTGAGTGTTATCCCAACTTATGAGGTGCTTGGAAACCTTCGATCGAAATGATCAGTCTTTTTCTGGTAGCCAAGTGACTAGATGACGGGACATAGTCGTACGCTTTGATCCCTAATTTTTTCCTGGACTGTCTTTTCAGATTTTCAGTCCACCGGGATACCCTTTTTTGCCCAAGCCTCCTTTTCAGGTTTTCGACTTGCCGGGTGTAAAAATATTTTTTTTTATCCCTAATTTTTGCTTGAACCTTTTTGGTTCGTCGGGATACCCTTATTTTTGCCTAGGCCAGTCAACCTAGCGGGTCTTTGTTCATGCGCAGTATTTTCTGACTATGTCCACGCTCTCAGGGTGTAGGGAGTTGTCACTGTCGGTAGCGTTGTGTTGCCATACTACTAGAAGATGTTCGTTTGATCATGCAAGATTCGTTGCTGGAACTCATGTCCAATGCCCCAAGTGATTCAGATGAAGATTTGTCCCTGGCTATTTGGCATCTTTGAGAGATTCCTTGAATCTTGACTTGGCTGCCCCAGATGATGGACAATGATCATGCCGCGTCCCTTGCTTGGAAGTGTTTTTCCACTTGAGGTGATCCTTTTTATTGAGAAGGTTTTTTTGTTCACTAGATATTCGTTGTGAGAATTTCTCTGCTGTTTAAACAAATAGTCATATGCAAACGATGTTATTTTAAGAATGCAAAGCTTATGTCTGTCTTGAAATTTTTTTGAAAATGCATTTTTCAGTAAAACAGGCAAATTTTGGTAATATGCGATGTCAACTCAGGATTTACAGCAAGTCCTACAGGAGTCAAGATACCTTTTGTAACAGTATGCTTTCGAACTAACCCATGCTTCAGCTAGGACTTTTAAGGGTTATAACGTGGCCTGGTTCACGGTTCAAGAAACAAAGGATAAAGGCTCAAAATTTATTTGTACCCACCCGCTCTTCGTGATGTTCTTCAGTCTTAAACTCAGCTAATTGTGCATTTAGAACCCCAGTTGAGTTCTGGAATGTTGTCCTTGATGTTCTGGTGATGGTTCGGATACTGACAGTTTATTTTGAATAGGCATTCATTTCTTTTTGTTGAGGGTTTGTAGGACCTCTTTCTTTTTGATTTTATTATCCCTGTCTTTTTCCTGAACTATTTTTGTGATTACAGTCAGCGAGATGCCCCCAGTTTTTTCTTAAGTCTCCTTCATAGGTTTTAACCTAATAGGCTTTTATTTCGAGAGATAATGACTGCCTGTCTTGACGATTATAGGGAACCATCACTGTCTTTTGTTTTGGAAGGACTTCTTTGATGCCATTCATTGTGCACCTGAATTAAGTGAGAAGACTACCCTGTCCCAGGTTGTGATTAAGGGTTTTAATTTGTGCGAAAAGAAAAACTCCTACTTCTTTGGCTCAAAGGGGTTGACTAGGGATTATCTTCCTTATAACTCCACTGTTTAGGATTTGAAACAACGCCTGTACATCGTCAGCGGGGTCTGTTCAAAAGCAAACTGTAGAGATTTTGATATCATTTTCGTTATCCTCCCTCTAAAGGCTTTGAGTTTTTAGTCGAGAGTTGAATATCAAAAAAGTAAATAAGAACTCATTTTTTGAAATAGTGAATACGAATGAATTGATTCAAGACAAACATGTGCAATGCATTGATGAAATAACAAGGTTTGATATGAATAAATGTTCAAATAAATCAAAATAAAATTACACATAAAAAATTCTCATGAACAGAAAGTCTTCTTGTGAGAACTTGTCACTTCAAATGGTGAGCCTTGGAGGACTGACAGAAACATTCCAGTTGACCATCTTGTGTGAATTCCAATGCTCCTTCATCAATCAGGTTTTGAATTTTGTTTCTCAACACCCAACAGATGTTGGTGTCATGTCCAGGGCTGTTGGAATGGTATGCACATCTTGCATCAGGATTTTAGTTAGGTGAAGTAGGCTTGGGATTCGGATGAGGTCCTATCAATGTCACCAGATTCATCCTCAACATGTGTTGTAACGCTTGAGACAACGGCATGTTGAGCTTGGTAAACTGCCTCTTGGGTGTATCTGGCTTACTCTGATTAACCCGTTGTTTTTGTTGGACCCGTGAGGTAGTAGAAACTTGGAGAGGTCTATTCTTCATCGAACCAAACCCTTGTCTTCTTGAAAGTTGATCAATGACTTGTCCCCGGCCTCGACTGTTTGCTTCATACTGTTGTATCGGTCTTTATGAAGCTGGTTGATAATGGTTCTCAGCTCTTCTTGTTCCCGAGCTAATCCTTGGATAAGGGCCATCTGTCCCAGCATCTGGGTTCTTATTGCATCTACCTCAACTTGCAGTTGTTCCAGTCGTTCGTCCTTATCTTCTTCAAGACTTTTCTTGACCAAATTCCCATCGAGGAGTGTTTTCAACTCTTCCTGCCCCTTGGATAGGTTTAGGAAGATTTCCCTGAATTGTGCTTCTTGAAGATCTCTTTCATCTTGTTTGAGAGCCATTGCTGAAATAAACAGCGAGGATATGAGAGACCTGTATTGGAAGACCTGTTATGCAATGATATGTATGATATATGTATGCAATGTTTTGAAGGATCTCGCGGGGTAAACAAGAAACTGTTAGAATTTGAATTTTGCAGCTTTGATTGAAGAAACTTTGTGTCGTCAAGAGTCCTTCTTCAAGAGTCAAGCTCACCATATCGAGTGGGTCATCGCCCCTGACTCAAGTTATCATGTTTTGATTTATAGACGACATTGGCTAGAGGAAAATAAATCCCTTTTGCCCCTTGCTAGATGTTTGATTTACCATGACCTGTATCATAAACCCTTAAGATCCTTGAAATGGTTAAGGAAATGTTAAGGCATGATGTTATGACGTGTATGCTATGCGTTTAAGCAAAAGTGCAATGTGATGTAAACAAGTAAATCCGGCAAGAAATCCAAGTTATTGGATAAGGACTGTAAATAAAACCTGCAAGGAACTCAATAATAAAACTGTTCAAGTAGTTCAAGTTGAAAGCACACAAGTCACACAAACAGCCTTAGGTTTAGGCTTGCATGGGGTCTAGGTATTACCCTCTTGAAGTTCAGTTGGTTCAACCTGTCCTAATAATAGTAACCGGGTTCTAGAGGTTCTCAATATCACTGACCATCCTCCATCGGTCATAATTCCAGTCACGCAATCTTTTCTTCTAGCCGAAACCATCTCGAGAGTATGGTCTCAATGAGTGTAGCATACTGCTACTTTCTATGGCCAAGTTGGTCAATTATAGGTTCTAAGGTCAGTTGATGCTTAATGACCCATTAGAAGCCCCATACTCTCCTTGTTGCTCCACAAGGGATATCAGTACCAACAAATGTGTCACACCAACGTAGCTACTACTTCAACCGTATCGGTCTACGCCGTACAGTTCCCTCACAGTCTATTGCTACTTACCTAAAAGGTGTCCCCCAGATCCAGGTTAGGATCTATAGTAACTCCGATACAAAGCCCACAAATATAAAGCAAAAAAATAAAACAATTGAAAACAATATGATGGACTAATCCTAAGGTACACCCCACTTATTAATTCCCCAGCAGAGTCTCCAGTTCTGTGATACGGTGGCCAAAATCGGGACGTTAATACTGGTTTGCATTTTGCGTTTGTGTTTGCAAAATGTCGCGGTAAGCAAGAGTCGCCACCGACTTTTATTTTATCCAACAAGGAAAGGAAAAAAGCACAGAAAAAAATCCTTTTTCGAGATATTTCTGAGTACGGGGGGTAGATTATAGAAAGGGAAGGTATTAGCACCCTTTCTATCCATAGTTATCTACGGGCTCTTAGGTACTTGGTCATTATTTTCAAAATTGTTTTCTTCGTGTTTGTGTGATTTGAAAAGCTTTTGTTTCGACTTCGATTTAACTCTTGCTTCTGTCTTCAAGAGTGTAATGAAGTGTTTTTGAAAACTTTTGCTTGTAAAAGAGTGTAAGTGTGAAAAAGTTTGTTTGGATTGAGCAAGTACTTAAGAACTAATCTACCTACTCGAAAAAAGAATCATTCTATGTTTATTTCCTATAGACAATGCTATCCCACTATTAGTGAGTAGGTAGCACCGTCGTTGGAGTTTTGAGGGTCAATTCGAAAGGGACGTACGATCACTAAAGCAATGTTAGGACGTCTTAGTAGTAACCCTAATGTCTTAGATCAATTATTCGAGGCAACATTATCCGAGGCAACCATTCCGAGGCAACTTTCCGAATTGGGACTTTAATCTTTGTTTAGACAAAAGGACAACCACTAAAGCATCCTATACTCAATGACCGTTTACCGAAGGCAACCAAGTTGGAGTGTACCCTAGGAGTGCGCATGTGTGAGTGATTCAATTTCAGATTATTTATCTTTGCACATTTTGAGGTTATCTAACTGTTTTAAAGTTAATCATACATTCTTATCATGTAAACCCTAATTATTCATACATCTAACAGTTTGATATTTTGCGGAATTTAAAATACGGAAATTAAACTACGCTATTACAAGGCTTCGGGTATTAACATAGCCAAAAACAAACCCTTTGAAAATAAATCGATAAAAGTAAAGACCTAATTAACTATTACAACTAAATTGAAAGACAAGTAAAAGGTAAAAATAAATAAGAGAAAAGACTTCTTCGATCCATGCCATGGACTCGTTCGATTCACCCTTCTTTGGCCTTCTTTCGATTGAGCTAGGGAATGGGTGTGAGTAGCCTTCGATTGGGCTTGAGAATTGACGGGGAAAGCTTCAATTTGCACCCTTTCCTGCCTTCTTCGATTGGGTTTGGGAAGGATATGGGTAAACTTCGATTGCAGGGAGAAAGGGGGCTTCGATTCAGAGGAAGAAGGTTGCCTTTCGATTCTATGAAGGGTGTTGCTGGAAAGGCCTGAAGGATCACATGTGGAGGCACTGCATCTGCAAAAATATGTTAGCAAAATAAAACGCATGACCTGGGTATCGAAACCCAGGTCCTTCGATCCTGCGCGCGCTAGGTCTTTTCAGGCTATATCTGTAGCAAGTGTTAGCAACAAAAAACATGACCTGGGTGCCAAACCCAAGCCCTTTGATTCTGTCTAGAATGACAAATCGAATGAAACAACAAATATGGATGTGTTATGTAAATACAAAATTTGACATTTTACCCTCTCTTACCAGTAGTTGGAACCTTTGATTTGGAACTTTCTGGATGTGGGTACCTTCGATCTGGGATTTCTGTGCATGGATACTTTTGTTGAAGGGTTGCTTTGGCTTGGATTACTTATGAAAATGTTGACAACCTTTGGTGGGTTTGTGGGCAGCGTATCTCCAAAGGTCCTCGTCCCCTTTTGTAATGTGTCATTGGCCTCGTATTTATAGGAGTGTGAGGGTGCATGAAAATGGAAAGGGACAGCCATTTAACCAGGCCTTTAAATCCATGAGACAAGAATCAGACATATTAAAATATTTCCTTTTTGAAATATTCATGTCTCTTTAGAATCTTGAATGAACCTGGACACCTTTGATTTTCGAATGCCTTCAGGCCATGCTCTTCGATTGGTCTTGAGTTGCCTCCTTCGAATGGACTTCTTATGTACCCTTCGAATGGGCCTTTTGAATGCTTCTTCAAATGGACCTTTTGAATGTTCTTGGAATGGACCCTTTGAATGCTTCTTCGAATGGACCTTTAAATGTTCTTCGAATGAGTCATTTACATGTTCTTCGAATGAGCCTCTTGCCTGGTGTGCTAGCAAGTTGAAGGGCCTTTTACTTTGTGAATCGAAACAAACTTGTAGGAGATTCTTGCCTCGTGAGTCGAAGGTAAGCCTGAAGTAGTTAATGCGTAGTCGAAGCATTGTGAAATTGACTTGATTGAAAGGGTTCCAGCGCTCAATCGAAAACTTGTAGACCAACGCTTGATCGAAGGGTTCCAAACACCTAATTTAAGCTTACTAATCAAAGCCCGATCAAAGAGTGCCAAATGCCCAATCGAAGACTGGTGAGTCAAGCTTGTATCGAAGGATTTTGGATACCCAATCGAAGACTTTTCCCATATGCCAATCGAAACACACTTTGTTAATCTTCAAAAAAACTTTATTTTCGTTAGGAAAGTGTTTGTGACCAACCATGTAAGGGAAGACCTTTGAAAACATGAGAGGGAAAATTTTGGGGTACAACAGATGGCTATGCCCTTACATACACCCACACTCACAAATGCAGGTACCCTTCCATTCTGGATCCCATGGGTAACGATACTGCTATGGCCTTTTGTGACTCTGAGGATCTAATCTACCAAGACGAATACGAAGGTGAGGAAGATTGTGAAGTACCACGGGAACTGGCCAGCCTACTACAACAAGAGGAAAGAACCATTCAGCCTCACGAGGAACCGGTAGATACAATCAACTTGGGTACCGAGGAGGATAAAAAAGAGGTCAAGGTGGGTGCCAATCTGGAACCCAGTGTCAAGGAGCGTCTAATTCAACTGTTGCATGATTATGTTGAGATCTTTTCTTGGTCATATAAAGATATGCCGGGACTTAATACGGACATCGTGGTACACCGTCTGCCTACAAGAGAAGATTGCCCACCAGTAAAACAAAAAGTCCGCCGCATGAGGCCTGATATGTCAGAAGAGATCAAAGCAGAGGTCATGAAGCAATTCAATGAGGGATTCTTGGTTGTCACTTCCTATCCTCAATGGGTTTCCAACATTGCTCCCGTACCCAAAAAGGACGGCAAAGTACGAATGTGCATGGACTATAGAGATTTGAATAGGGCAAGCCCTAAAGATGATTTTCCACTTCCCCACATCGATATCCTGGTTAACAATACGACACAACACAAAGTGTTTTCCTTCATGGACGGATTCTCAGGTTATAACCAAATCAAAATGGCACCTGAGGAAATGGAGAAAACAACATTTGTCACACAGTGGGGCACATTCTGCTACAAGGTGATGCCATTCGGATTGAAGAATGCTGGGGCAACCTATCAGCGCGCCATGGTAGCCTTATTTCACGACATGATACATCATGAAATAGAGGTCTACATAGACGATATGATAGCCAGATCACAAATAAAAGAAGAGCATTTGGATCACTTACAAAAGCTGTTTGAGAGACTGAAGAAGTACAAGCTGAGGTTGAATCCAAACAAGTGCACATTCGGAGTACGATCCGGTAAACTCTTAGGTTTTGTCGTCAGCAACAAAGGTATTGAGGTCGATCTTGCCAAGGTTAAAGCAATACAAGAGATGTCTGCTCCTCGTACTGAGAAGGAAGTCAGAGGATTCTTGGGACGCTTGAACTATATTTCCAGATTCATTTCTCACTTAACAGCTACTTGTGAGCCAATCTTCAAACTATTGAAGAAAGATCAAATAGTCAGATGGAATGATGAATGCCAGGTTGCTTTTGACAAAATCAAAGAGTACTTACAAGAGCCTCCTGTGTTGATGCCACCAGTCGAGGGAAGACCACTGATCATGTATCTGACTGTTTTAGAAAATTCAATGGGGTGTGTATTGGGGCAGCATGACGAGTCTGGCCAAAAAGAGCACACTATTTATTACCTGAGCAAAAAGTTTACCGACTATGAAACTAGATATTCACTGCTCGAGAAAACTTGTTGTGCTCTGGAATGGGCTGCTCGCCGTCTAAGACAATATATGTTGACTCATACTACCTTGTTGATATCTAAGATGGATCCGATAAAATATATCTTCGAGAAGCCTGCTCTGTCTGGGAGGATAGCTAGATGGCAGATGATCCTAACAGAATATGACATACATTATACTACCCAGAAAGTTATTAAGGGCAGTGTATTGGCTGACCATCTCGCGCACCAAGCTGTAGAAGACTATCTGTCCATGAAGTTTGAATTCCCGGATGAAGACATCATGACATTAGACAACTATGAAGAATTCAGACCATATGGAGGACCTGAACAAGGATCCCGATGGACCCTGTTCTTTGATGGGGCATCCAATGCACTTGGTAATGGTATCAGCGATGTACTCATATCTCCGGAAGGGTGTCATACTCTCTTTACTTCCAGACTTTGCTTCAATTGTACAAACAACATGGCGGAATTCGAAGCATGCATCTTTGGTCTCAAGGCTTCCATAGACTTAGGAATCAAATCCTTAGATGTGTTTGGAGATTCAACTTTGGTCATCAGTCAAATCAAAGGGGAATGGGACACTAAACACCCAAACCATATCCCTTACAAAGAACATGTTTTGACATTGCTACCACATTTTGAGAAGATTACCTTCGAGCATTTCCCGTGAGAAGAAAATCAGATAGCAGATGCTCTAGCCACAATGACATCTATGTTTAAACTTAATTGGGATAACGAGGATCCCCAGATCACCATCGAATGAATGAATGAACCAGCGCATTGTCATGAGATTAACACTGAAGAGGTAGTGGATCAACCTTGGTTTCGTGAGGTCAAGAGGTATCTCGAGGATCAAGAATATCTAGAAGGAGCTTCAATCAATGATAAGAAGTTCTTAAGGAGATTCTCTGCTAAGTTCTTCCTTAGTAATGGTATCCTGTAAAAACGCAATCATGACTCCATTTTGCTTCGGTGCATGGATAAGGTTGAAGCTGAAAAGATCATGGTTGAATTACATGAAGGTACTTTTGGCACCCACTCCAGTGGGCATACGATGGCGAAGAAAATCCTACGGGCAGGCTATTATTGGTCTACCATGGAGGAAAATTGCTATCAACACTCTCGGACCTGTCATAAGTGTCAAATTTATGCTGACAAGGTGCACGTACCTCCGGTTCCTCTGAATGTCTTGACGGCTCCTTGGCCCTTTTCTATGTGGGGAATTGATTTGATTGGAGAGATCAAGCCTACAGCCTCCAATGGACACCACTTCATCATAGTGGCCATTGACTATTTTACAAAGTGGGTCGAAGTAGCTTCCTTCGCTTCCGTTACCAAGAAGTTGTGGCCCGCTTCATCAAGAAAAACCTTATTTGCCGGTACGATATCCCGGAAAGAATCATCACTGACAATGGTACAAATCTCAATAACACTATGATCACCGCCTCGTGTGAGCAATTCAAGATTCAGCATCACAATTCTTCTCCCTATCGGCCAAAGATGAATGGTGTTGTCGAAGCTGCAAATAAAAACATTAAGAAGATCATACAGAAAATGACAGTCACATACAAATACTGGCATGATATGTTACCATTCTCTCTCCACGGGTACTGTACCAAGGCCTGCATATCAACCGAGGTAACACCCTATTCTTTGGTTTACGACATGGAGGCTATCCTGCCCATTGAGGTTCAGATCCCCTCTCTGAGAATTATGAAGGATGCAGGATTGAATGAAAATGATTAGATCCAGACTCGACTTGATCAACTGAACTTAATTGATGAAAAGAGACTTACTGTTGTTTGCCATGGTCATATGTATCAAAAACGAATGATTAAGGCTTTCAACAAGAAAGTCAGACGCCAAGTATATCAAGTTGGGGATATAGTGATCAAACGTATCATCTTGCCACAAAGTGATCCCAGGGGCAAATGGACTCCTACCTATGAAGGACCATTTGTAATCAAAAACATATTCTCCGGTGGGGCAAAGATCTTGACCACCATGGATGACGACGACCTACCACACCCTGGGAACACGGACATAGTCAAAAGATACTACGCATAAAAAACCCGCTAGGTTGACACACCTAGGCAAAACAAGGGGCATCCCGGCGAACCAAAAGGTTTGGGCAAAAATTAGGGATAAAATAAAAAAATATGTACACCCGACAAGTTGAAAACCCGAAAGGGTGACTTGGGCAAAAAAGGGTTTCCCGGTGGATTGAAAACCCGAAAGGGCTGTCCAGGAAAAAGTTAGGGAATTAAAGCGTATGACTATGTCATGTCGAATCATTTGACGGACAACCTCTGACTTCTACTGACAAACTCGGAGTTTCTGATCAATTCAATCATCTTTGGACGAAGCAATAAATAGACAAGATATTCAGAGATATGCAGGATATAGCAGAATGGGAACCCCATGGGATTATTACACATAGTCATCTTTCTTTGTATTAAATTTTTCTTGTTTTACGACAACATTCTCTTACTAGAATGTTTGCCTTCTTTGAACAAATATTTATTCAAAATCAATACAAAGATATCCCTTTGAAAGTGCAAAAAACTATTTGTCTTTTTCTTTACGCTTGTGTTTTTATTTGCAAAAACGTCCAATGATTCATTGATGAACATATGAATTTGAACATGATTGCTGTTTACAAATAAACAAAATGAGGAAGACAATTACTGATAGGATGAAAGAATAAGAAAATGTCTCTAGGCTATTACCCAAGAAATCCCCACAGTACATCATTTAAATCCCCAGCGGAACAAAATTTCAAATTATTAATCCCCAGTATGAATCATTAAATTTCTCAGGATTCCCCAAGCAGATCTTACATGCGGTACATGGCGTTGCCCTCACAACATAATTTACTTCTCTCAACAAGAGTTCGTCAGTATTTCAACTTCAAGACATGAAAATTCACATATCCTCAGTAGCATTCAAAGATTTATTTTCCTCAATTAAACAACAATACAAAAAATCGGCTTACATGCGCATACATTGCATCCATATAATAAACATTGACAAAGAAAATACATTGCATCATACATTTCATGCAACATAACTTTGTGTTATAGATAACATTTTACCCTTTTCAGGATAAGACTAGCAGTTACCATTGACAAATATGCAATCATGATACAATTCAAATGCACTCCAGACACAGATGCCATTCTGATACTCATTCAGATTCAACTTTCAGATACAGTACAGATACGCTCCAGACATAGATGCCTTTCTGATACTCATTCAGATTCAACTTTCGGATATAGTATGGATACGCTCCAGTAACGGATGCCATTCTGATACTCATTCAGATTCCACTTTCAGATACAGTTCGGATACGCTCCAAACACAGATGCCATTCTAATACTCATTCTGATACTCATTCAGATATAGTTCAGATATGCACCATACACGGATGCCATTCTGATACTCATTCAAATATAGTTCAGATACACGCTAGACACGAATGCCATTCTGATACTTAGTCAAAATCAACTTTCAGATACAGTGTAAATACGCACCAGACACGTATGGCATTCTAATACTTATTCAGATATAGTTCAGATACGCTCCAGAAACGGATAGCATTCTGATACCCATTCTGATACTCATTCAGATATAATTCAGATATGTGCCAGACACAGATGCCATCCTGATACTTAGTCAAAATCAACTATCAGATACAGTTCAGATATGCCCCAGACACAGAATCTGTTCTGATACTCATTCTTTTAGCTTACAACTTACAATTCAAACAAACATTCTTGGATGGCATCTACAAGCCCATATCCGACAAGATTCTATCACCTCTCCAAATGGCATCTGTAAGCCCATTCCTTCTATCATCACATCATCGAGTGCAAATTTATGGGCACTCTAGTGTCCAATCATTCTTTCACCTTCGAGTCACGAATGGCAAAACTAGCCAATCTAACTCTTTAGGTTTAAGAAGATTGAACAGGGGCAGCTGTTGTACCCCAAAATTTTCCCTCTCATTTATCAAGATTATTCTTACAAGATCTCTTTTACTCAAGACTGGATTAGGGTTAGATCAGCTCAAGACATCTCATCATGCACTGATAATCCAAAATTAGGGTTTAAGTTTGCACAAGGATTTTTGGACTATCAATGTTTCATATGGATTTTAAATATCATCATGGACCCCTAAGATTACTCATGTCAAGTTTCAAGCTTTGAATCACATATTTCATCAGTCAATTGGATAGTTGACCTAAAAATCAGTTGTATTGGGGAAAAAGTCAACCTTGGCCAAATTAAAGTCAAACTTCATAATTTTTGATCCACATCAACATTTTAGACTCATGTGTATCATTTGATCAAGTTTGGACCACAATTCCTCAAGAAATTTGATCAAATCATCAAAAGGGCAAAATGGTCAAAATTAGGGTTTTGACTGAGAAAGGGCAATTTCTGATTTTTGACCTAGCAAATGACCAATTGATTTGAACCATGATTTCAAGGTTTCAATTGTATCATATTGACCTAATAACATGGTTCAAAACATTTCAATTTCATTGGATTGACAGATGAAATTTGCAGTCAAATGATCAAAAGTCAACTGTATACTAAAAAGTCAAACTTTGACTTTTTGGTCAAAATCAAGTGCCAAGGATGACAATTCATCAAAACATGTCAAATGTGAAACTTGTTCGTCAAGAAATCAAAGATTGAAGATTTGGTTTTGAAATTTGAATTTTTCTTAACTTAGAAATTTTTCTAAGTATAGAAAATTTCTTATTTTTTCTCAACTTTAAGCCAATTTTCCACCATGATACAAGATGATTCAAAGAAAGTTCCCAACATGAAAGTTGTAGATCTCCATGAAATATAAAACTTTTATTCACACATTTTCCCTAAAGATGCTTGAATCTCATGATATAATTTTGTGAATACATGCTCATGAACTAAAATAACTTAGTGAAATTTTGCCCTAATTTAGGCAGGTTTTTTACCTAACTTCATGGCAATTTTTCACCTAGTTCCAAGAGGAATATTGAAATGTATTTCAAAGATGAGTTGTAGATAACATTGCAAGCTTTCCAAAATGTCCAAGAACTCTTTAAGATCATTCTTGAGTAGGGAGAATCGAAGAGAAGAAGTTGACAATTTCTCACTTTGATTTCAAGCCATTTCATGAAGAACAAAATTCAAATCTGAACCTATGATGCCTAATATTTGCTTTACAGGTCTCAAACTTGTTTCTCACTTCATAATTTAATGCTTACATAGATGATAAAGCCTTAATCCAAGCACAAGAGTCTTTGTCCAAGCTTTAATTCCATAAATGGCACAAAGTTGCCATTGCCATTTTAGAAAAGCATAACTTTTGCAACTTTTCACTTCTTGAGCATTGAACCCGTTTTCTCTGCACACAGAAGTCCTATAAACCAAAAACAAGTTGCCTAGAACTTGTACCAACTCCAAGCAGGCCTATACAAGCATGTAGAGAGTGGTCTCTTCACCTTTCTTAAAAAGCAAGTAAGAGTGCAAAAAGGCTAGAACTCAAAAAATCTGTTGTAGAGCTGACTTGAAACCTTCTCTATACTTATACACAAACAAATTGCAACCTAACACACGATTACTAAAGGCCAGAAACTCCCTAAAACTCCTTATCACCAAAAAACTGTCAAAACTTGTAGTTTGAGACCAAGCATAGCAATCCACAAATCTACTCGCGCGTTTCAAGTTTTAATCACTCAAACACCTTACCTACCTCATATCTAAGTGTTCCAGACCACCATCCCTTCATTGTAACTCATCCTTCTTCATCTACCATTTTTGTTTTTCAAGCTTGCAGGTTGACTTGGATAGAGAGATTCAGGCACTTTCAAAGCAAGGCAAGGATTGGAACACACTCAGGGAGGTTCAGGCAAGCTAAAGGAATCTTCAGGCCTTTATAAATCTCACTCAAGCTCCATTCACGATCTCAGCTGAAATAGGTAATAACTCCAACTTCTATCTCTTCATACAAGCATCCATAGGTCACAATTTGTGAAGATAAAATGTAGACATCCTTGTGCTAAAGCCAACCATGTGCATAGATTTCATTTATGTTCATTATGTATAGAGAATTTTAGAGTTCAAATTTCTGTAAAAATTAGGGTTTAAATTAGGGCCATTAAAATTCTCTTTGATGTTTGATCATTAGTTTACATGAGTTACATGGTTGAAATCGTGGGAAAGAGTACTACCATTTTCATGTTTGAAGTTTCCATTTTCATGGAGAAATGAGAAAGATACAGAGGTTCTGGCCAGCTTGAGGAAGAAGATGAAGTACAGGGCAAGGAGGCATTATGTGTTATGTTTTTCCTGTTTCATTTGAACTAACGGATGTACAACCACCCCAGTGGCAAAGCAGCGCGCTGAGAATGCCAAGGTCATGGGTTATAGCCTTGGTGCCTGCTTTTTTGCATATTTTCTCATTTTTGGCCATTTCTCTCATTTTTGCAACATGAGCTCAACCACTGGGCTTCATAATTTTTTCTGATGCTTACATCCTCTTTACTCAGGATACCCCCTGGCCCATACATTTTATTTATTTGTTTTTATTTTCATTTTTATTTTATTAAATATTTTTTTAACATAAAAAAATCATAAAAAATATAAAACATGATAAATATTGTATTTTATTTATTTTATTTTATTTTCACTTAAAAAAATATATTTTATTAAATTATATACTAACTATCTTTCTTAAATAAACTTGTAAAATAAAATAGACTTAAATATATTTTATTCCTTTTCCTTCATACTTGTAAATATTTATTTTGATATATAAAAAGACTAAATATTTAACAAAATATTATCTATTATTTTTAATACAAAAAAAATACACAAAAACAATACTTAAAGAACTTTATTTTCTTTTAAATTAGAAATTAGGGTTAATCATTTTCAAGAAATATTTTCCTTTTCTTAAATTATTAGGATTAGGTTAAAACTCTCTTGCATATGAAAAACAAAACAAAAAACCTTTTTTCTTGCATATATACATACCATTGCATATTTAATTATATTGTATATTGTTTATTTAAATACTTGTACAAATTCATTTTGGTTGTAATAGCTTAATTAGATTTACATTATTGCAAATCCCCATTCATAATTTGTATACCCCCCTCCCATAAAATATTGTAATAGCGTAATAATCTTTAAATTACGCAATTTACTGCTTTTATATACCATGCTAGTAATTAGGGTTTGTATGGCAAGACAAAAACAAATCAAATAGAAAACCCTAATCCAAGACAAAATCAAGCATGAAAATAACACACTTGCACACAAGCATCCTTAGGGTTTCTCCACTTGGTTTCCTTATACAAAAATAGCCATATTATGCATGCAAAGTATCTTGGCCAAACAAACAAATATAAGATCATGGTCTCACGATGACGCTATTCAAAGTTGCCTTACAAAATGATCTTGGTCCCTCAAAATGCTAAGATACTTTGCGATATTGCTAATCATGGTTATACGATGACCTACACCCGTCCCTTTTACATCCAAAGATAGGGTTGCTTACCAAACCAATGGTAAGACAACAATATCAAAGGAAAATAAAATGAACAAGAAAGACATTTGAGTAGGTAGATTACTTCTAGTTAATTGCTCTATTTTCAAAACAACTATCCTTGCTATTTTCAAAACAAAACACACATATTTCCAAAATATTTTACAAACATTGAAAACATTTTAAAAAAGACAAACATCTTTGTATACATTCTTACAAACAAGAATCATTACAAAGATTTCCAAAACAATGGCCTCTTTTACAAAATACTTTCAAAAACCACACAAAGCACAATTTCAAAACAAAAAAAGTAAGTGATCTAGAAAGTAACTAAGAGCCCATGGAAAACCATAGATGAAAAGGGTGCTAACACCTTCCCTTTTCATAATCTACCCCCCGAACTCAAGAAAACATCTCAAAGGTATTTCCTGTGCTTTTTCACCTTTCCTTTTGGATAAAAGAAAAGTCGATGGCGACTCTTGCTAACCGCAACATTTACAAACAAAAAACGCAAAACCCTCAAGTCAGTTCTCCCACCGTATCACACCCGTGAACTACTAAATGGGACTCTTATTCCTCTTAAGAGCATACGTAGACATACGATTAAAATGGTGGTGAGTCCTGCTAATTAAAAAATAAACTCTTTTCCTCTAATAAAACGTTAAAACCCTATTTCCTAGAAATCACCCTTCTAAACCTAGTATCCTTGTGAACAAGGTAGATGAGGGATGCCTAACACCTTCCCTCCGTCTAGAACCGAGTCAACAACCTAGAATCTCTAACTTTTAGGGTTATTCAATTATACTCCCTTCCTTTAGGATAAAAATTAAGGACGGCGACTCTGATTTAAAAACCAGTTATAACACTAACCAACTATCATCATATACATCTTGGTAGAAATCAAAAGAAGCAAGGAGTTGTTGCTCGGAACTTGCTCAACACGAAGATGAAGAAGAAGAACACTACAATATGCTACTCAACTTATGATCATATACATCTTTTAGAGCATTGTAATGAACACATGAGTTGCTGACCGTATTGCGTCTTAGCTCCAATCTCTTCATGTAAATTGTTATAACACTATAGTTGTTGCTAGACAATGTGTTAAACAACATGTGCTTAAAACACTTGTGTAATCTGCTTAGAAGAAGCAATCATATAAACACAAGACCTTATCAACTATTGTTGACTGATTCCTTGAGTGACCTTGTGTAATTTTGATCTCAATAAGATAATGGCTGCGATCGTTATAGGAAATCCTAACAGGAAATCTTAAGTGATCAGATTCTGTTGGGTTAATGATTGTTATATCCATTAAATTTTCTATACTGAACATATCTTGGAAAGGTTCCTTGAGTAACTTTTGAAGTTATGTTCTTAAGAAGACAGTGGTTGTGGTCATTGTAGGAAACCCTGATATGATATCTTAAGTGATCAGATTCTATTAGGTAAATGAATGTTTTCTTTGTTAAATCGGATCACTAAAAATGTGTCAATGTTTTTTAGTCACCGACGGTTGCCCGTGCACTTGTAATCAGTTTGGTTATAGTGGATTAATTCCTTGTATAAGGTGAAATCATCCTTGAGGGGGTGGACAGGTGTAGCCTAGTTAATGGTGAACCTGGATAAATCACTTGTGTCCTTTACTCTCCACTGTCTTTATTTCTTTCATCATTTGAGTGATCATAATTTCTAAAGGGGAATGTTTACTATAAACATAATTCAAACCCCCCTTTCTTGTGTTTTATCTACCTTTAATTGGTATTAGAGCCCGTCTCTGTTATTGATTTTAGAATCAAACACTTAACCTTGTAGATAGATCCAACAAGAGAAAATTCTTTGTCTATTTTAACTCAAATGATAGAATGGTTCTCTGATTCAAAACCCGTTCTGTAGAGGAATCAAAACTCTGGATAAGAATCAAAACTCAGGATTCTGAAGGATCAAGTACCTGATGGATAATGGAATTATCTTCTCAACATCAGAAGTAATGACCAAGGATCATTTCTGCTCAGATATTCAACTAAATCTTGTCATCCAAATAACAGTCTTTGTTTTTTGCAAGCTACAAAGGATCAAATCAACGACATCTCGAGAAGATCAATCAAGAGCTCTAAGAAAACCAAAGATTCGTAAATATGCACTCCAAAATTTAGAAGGAGGAATCTCTTAAAAGCTTAGAAGAAGTGTTCTTGATATGCAGAAAAATCTTCTATTCAGTAACACGTTCTGAATCACCAGAAGGACTAGAAGTCAAGTGGAGAAGATGACATCCACCAGGGAGCAGAACCAGTCATAAGAACTAAGAAATGTGACCTTAACTCTTTGGACTTAAAAAGGGATTAATGGAAGCATGAAGTGATTCCATAGAATTAGATCTTAAAAAAGAACGTGAGATCAGAAACATATGTGGAGTCTACCTTGAGATTCTGAAAGTAATGAAGCTACTACTAAAGAACAAGAAGTAAAAGACTCAGAAGATGCTCAACTAGAAATTGTTGTTGTTCAAACTTCTCTGACAAAGTGTTTAGAATCTACATTGGTTGAGTCGGCACCTGCTGATACTGAATGGATTCTGAAAATACAAGAAGGTACCCGTGCTAAAGGATGTGCAAAAACAAGCTCGTTGATAAAATGAAATCTCTCCACATACAAAACCTCAGGATAATATTTACACTCTTTCTAACAAAGCACTGCTAGATACTTCTACAAGTTATAAGCTATCATGTTCAGGAAAGGTCACTTAATTCAATTATTATTTATCAATATTTGTTTTATATCGTTAATTCTATTACAATTGGAAATATTATTCTCTGTGTACAAATTGTCTTGGTTAGAATAATCTAAAGTGCAGTCTGAAACAATCGTAATTCAGAATAATAAATTAAAAATGTCCAACAATAAGTTTTCTTAGGATATTTAAAATTCTCCTTACTTAGCCCATTACCAGCTCTTATAACTAATCAGTTTCCCTCTTTCTCTTTAGAAATCTTCCAAAGTAAACATAAGTTTCCAAGAAAAATACATATGTTTTGAAATCTAAAAAGAGTCATCTAAAAACTATTAAGAAGTATTAAATATCCCTTCAAATAATCTAACACTAGTAGTAACCTACTTCTAAATTTTTTTTATATATCTATTCTTTTTCTAGGTATTTATACATTTAAGTCACTTGTCTTGGAACTTGTAGTTACATCCTTCCTCACAAGTTCTCAGGTATTGAGTTGTCATTGTCATTATCTACCGCATATTCTTGAACCTTTCAGTCTCATCTTCCTTCCATCTAGCTAAAGCCTCTTCATAAAATATGTTGGTTATTCACTCTTCATTACGTGTCTATAAATCTCGCTTCTTAAATCTCTCTCCACTCTTGCCCTCATACAATAGGATGACTGTTCAAATATCCTCTACTGTCTTCTCATATCTTTTAGTCATTCAGTTACATTTTCTTATCATCTATTTATTGTCCAAATAAATACATTCTTTTTACTTCACTCTCAATCTCTCTCTCTTTCAAAACTTCCTTCAAATGGCCATAATAACCTTTCAAGGTTTCGAGGAACTTCTGTAAGTCATCTGTGAACTTTGTCCTAGACCTAGCAGTGATGATCCCTGTCTCACTGAAATCTTCAGCCTTCAAGGATGGTCTCGCTACATCTCTATGTTGCATGGACCCATCTACCCTCATCTGATCCATGAGTTTTGATTGTATGCTTATGTTGATGATATTTCCATATCTTTAACTATTTTCGGTAAACCCATCACTATCACTTCAACATCAAATTTTACTGCAATAAGGTGTATTCGAGCAGGTACCACTATTGAAATAATACCAAACAGCCTCGCTCTCAAATAAATTCTCAAATCCATTCATGATCCTTCTGAGATATTTGAACCAAACAATCCTGGAAATCTCCTTCCCACCGCCAGTGCTTGGTTTCAACTTCTCTTGACTAATCTCCATCTCAGAGGAGTAAATATGCATATTTTATCTCATGAAGATAAAGTTCTGGTTTACTATCTCAGGCATCACGTTAGGATAAATCTACCTCAATCAATCTTTAACTATCTCACGAACTCGATTGTTGCATCCAGAAATCATCACCAATCCTTTGTTCCTTTTGGAAGAGTCCTTTCTGCTCTCTTCTTTAAAGTCGAGATTGTTGAAATAGTCTGTCACATTGGACATAACGTTGCTCTTGAGGAATAAAGATATGAAGTTTTTGAAGTCTAATATATGTATAGTTTGTGTCTATCAGTAGTATGATTTCTCTATTGTGTGTTTATTTGTTCGTTTGAATGTTGTATGTACTTTTCCTACGAATGAATGAAATATTTTGTGTCAATTAATCTTAAAAATCTTTCATCAAGAAAATCAAGCCAAAATAACTAAACATAGTTGAAAGAATCTAAGATTTAAAAAATAAAAATCTAGAAATTAAAATCATTTTGATATTAAGTATAAATAACAAATCTTCAAATAATATGTTTTATCCATTGTCACTTTTGAATCTTCTTACATGATGTGATATCCTGAAAGACATAACTTTCTCGGAAGTAGACAAAAACTGTCTTGTTTCTCTCTGTGTCATACTTTTTCTGAACCAAGCCTAAAATTTTTCTGTCTTAATGTCCCTAGAAAGTCTCTTGCGTGATTCATCTTTCAACCTACGTCATTTGACCAGTCAATCATGTCTTCCATCTTCTATCTATATATTCTCCTCCCTTGAATATATTCATCTCTTTCGTTTTTAAAATTCTCTCCTGCTTATTTCATCATGTCTCTAGTAACCTTCCATGGAGATAAGAGTCTTCTTGAAGTCATAACCGAAGAAAAAACCAAGCACTCTCATCTTAGCGAAAATAAAATTGCTTGAAGTATCTCCTCAATCATTTACATTAAAAAACTGACAAATCACTTCTCCATTTTAGATAAACATCTCTACATAAACCTTGTCAAGGAATTCTGGAAACATGCCTATGTCGTATGTGAAGGTCGTTCCATTTCCTCCCGTGTCTTCGGTGTTCCCATAACCATCACTCCTTTTTCATTTTTCCTTGCAACTGGTAGTGAGAGTGTTGGCTTTACTATTGAACATGTTAAGAGTCAGTATTGTCTTGATGAATAGCTCGCTACTTTCCACAACTCAACATCCAATTACATGCATAATAATCATGAGTCTCTTCTTCCTATCTCAATAAGTTGGTTCAAGTTTCTTTTAACCAATTTTATACATAGAAGTGTTCACTCAAATATGATGTCTTATGAAGATTGACTTTTTCTATTTTTGCTGGTAAATGATATCCGGATAATTTTTCCATAGTCTATCTTCAATTTTCGGCAAAGATCCATCACTCTCTCTCCAGGAATGAGATCAAGTCCTACATACATTTTGGAAGAGTTCTTTATAATATCTTCTTTAAAGAAGGAATTGTTGAATGCATCCGGAGAACTGGTCCTGCAAATGGTCTGGTGAAGAAAAAGTGTGAAGTCTTTGAGGGTTAATTGATGTCTGTTTATTGTTTAGGTTCCTTTGTGTCTGGTTGTTCTAGTTGTTCTAGTTGTTCTAGTCTGTCTGTTTTATTGAGTTTGTACTTCTTCATTTTCAATCAATGAATTTTGTTTCATGTGCCGGTTATATTCTAAGTTTAATTCTCTCTGTTTCCTTATTACCTTTTTGATTTCAGACAAAGGGGGAGAAATAAAAATGATTTTGATAATATTTAAACTGAAACATATAAAATTCCTTAAACTCAAACATATAAAATGTTGTTGCTACTATCTGTTTTTTTGATGTTTCAATCCAGGATCTTTGAATAAGTTCACTGAGTATTCTAAGACAAATTGAATATGAAGATCCTATAGATCCTGGTGCTAAGGTTGATAACCTTATGGATGAAATCAACTATGATTTCATAATTAAGAAGTTGTAAACTTTTTGAAAGAAATGTAATATTTCTTGATATTATAGTGTTTAGAAGTTGTAAACTTTATGAAAGTATGGAATTCAGACTTAAATCTCCAGAAGTTGTTCTCTACTGAAAGGAATTCAAGTCAACATTCTGATTCATGCCTAGACAGATATGCCACTCAAAAGATGTGCACTGATACGTGTGCTTCTTCAACATATGCTATATTCAGAAGTTGTGAACTGCCTGAATGAATGATATATTGAAATATATCAAATCAAATGTCGATGCTTGAGAAGTATAGTATTTTGGTTGTGATATAAGAATCATGAAATATAAGTGTTTATAAATGATGTTGTTGTATCCCAATTTCCCCCCCTAAGATCCCTTCATCATATGTTGATTCAATCACAACAAGATCATATTAGGGCTTTTGGTCTTTCTCCCTACCTTTAGTTTTGCTCTTTGAGGAATCACCAAGCACCTTGACTTATTTTATTTTGTGATCATGAATATTTTGTCTTATTTTTTCCTTTTAATTAATAAAATGCAATTTTGGTTTGTCTTGCTTGTTACTAATGAAGGTAAAGATAATGAGGCTTAGCAAGTTTCTCCATGGGTTCATGAGTTTATTTCCATGCCCTAATCAATAAAGATTGATAAGTTCAAACCTCACCATTGGATTTGTTTTGGAAGAAATGGCATGGCAAGGTTATTTTGGTTCACCACATTTAAAAGTTATCAAGATTGATTCAAAAGCACAATGGGTTGATTGAAGAAGTTGTCATGCTTGGACAAGGCTATGTTCCCATTGGTCACAAGTGCATATTTATCTCAATTCTCAAGATATGGAAGTGGTTTTGGTGGCTACGAGTTCTCATTTTCATCCTCAACAACTTCTATTTATAAAACATTTGTATTGGTACAAGAAGGTGGTTCAAAATTGTCAAGTTTCTTCCAAGCATTTTCTTTATCTAGGAGCTAGGGTTTCGTAACTTCAAAGAAGCATATCTTGCTCATCTTTTGGTATTTTTGAGTGATTCCAAAAACATACTTCTCTTCAAAGGGTTATCATCAAATCACTTCAAAAGTTACAAGGAGTTTCCATGTGGAAGAAACTTGATGATGAAGAAAGATTACAAGTCCTCCAGATGAATCCCTAATTTCTCATGTGTGACTTCAAATGATCATAACTTGGTCAATTTTTATCACCTTGAGCCCATTATTTTTCCACATTAATCTTGACGATGTGAAATTTATGCCTTCTTTGATATGCAAAGTGAGAAAATGGATGGAAGATGCCCTAAGGATACAAAAGATTTAAGGTCATTTCATGATTTGTTTTTCAACTTTAACAACTCATAACTCTCTCAATTTTTGGATATGTTGAATGGTTCAAGTTTCAAAATGTCATTCAAGAGGTCTATTTCATGCCATCTGTTTTCGTCAGAGAAAATTCCAAGTGGAAGGACATGTTTGGATGCAAAACATTATAGGTCACTTTTGAAGGAAAAGATGAAATATTTCTAAGTATGGAATGTCAACTTCTTTTTCCCAACTTGACTCAATACAACTTTCAGCTCAAGCATCCATTTGATTCCGTTCTTTTTCCATTGCAAAGCTTGTAACCTCATCTTTCTAAAGCGTCAAGAATCATGCATTAAGACCCCTTGACCTAAGATTGCCATTGAATTGAACTTGGTAACTTGGAACTGAAGTTTCTTCATAGGTCAGAATATGAAATCTTTGTTTTGGCTTCTAATCACAAGTTTTCCACGTGTTTTTTCCTCTAAACATGTTTAGTGAAGTTTCAGAATTGATTAGCACAACAAAACGTGCGTTTTGGATGAGTTTTGATCAAATTAGAAGTCACACTTTTCTTGTTTGCAGCTTCACATGATTTCCCTCCAAACTTCATCATTTCACACGCTTGGACATTCCATTTGATTCCCTATAAATAGAGGGTCATCCCCCATTCATTTCCTCAAGCTTGGATAGCCAAAATCAACCTGCCAAACTTGCTCCATAACTCAAAATTCTGCTAATTCGAAATCTATTCTCAAGCCTTTTTTAATCCATTTTTCCCATCAATTCACCTTCCTTGATCGTCCCTGAAGCTAACCATATAATTACATTCAAGAATCGTGCCCTATATTGCTCCATAGAAGTCCAGTTTCAGAGCTCTCCAACTCAGCTTCAATAGGTAGATTCCTTCATCAATTCTTCAAAACTTTGATATCATTGTGATGCTCTCATTGCCCTGGTTCTAGTTGCAACACTTACTTTTATCTGGAAACATGTTTTGACCATGAATTTTCAAATCCCTTTTCAAAACTTTCCTTCCAAATTGCTTGAGCTACAGTTTATATAAATTTGTCACGAAGGTGTGGTTGTCTTCGTCTTGAAGAGACGAAGTGAATGGCATAGGTCTGAGCTTCTGATTTTACAGTTTGAGAGACTTGTAATTCACGATGTCTAGAGGTTGAAGAAGACCAACGTGTCATCTTCCAACCAATGAAGGCACGCCATCTGTTTTTTTTTTAAATATGATTTAATTAATGATTCTATGCTTTATTCATGATCATGATATGCATAGCGCACCAGATCCCTTGGATTTGATTACTAATGCGTTTTGACTCTCATCCAACGGTCCATATATTTTTGACTTTATTTTTCTTTTCTGATTTTTATATTTAATTGTTTTAAACTTCAAAAAATCATAGAAAATTCATTTTTAGTCCAAAAAATCTGAAAAAATCATGAAAAATATTTTTGTTTTTTCACAATTTAATTTTGTGTTTTGGTATTTTTTACAAATTTTCACTTTATTTGAATTGTTTTAAATATTTAAAAATACTTTGATACATTTTTAAATTCTGAAAAAATTATGGAATGATTCAATGATATTATGACAAATATTGGTGACCTCATTTTATTTTTGTTTCTGATTTTTTTATTTATTTTTAGTTTAATTTACTCATTTCTTTTAATTTTAAAAATAGTTTCTGACTTTTAAAAAATTACCAAAAATTTTATAAAATCATTTTAATTTATTTATGATATTTCTATGGTCTTACTTTTTATTTCTTGATTAATTTGAATATAGTTGATATTTTTCTCCTTTATTTCGATTTTAAAAACTAAAAAAAAAACCTTTTTTATGTATATATTAAATGCAATATTATTTTGTGATTATTTTCTGGCTGATCTTGGATTAAATTTTTGGTCATGAACTTTGTTAACATCATTGGGTCCATGGTATTGAGTCTAACTCCACAAAAATGGATGAATGATTTTAATAATAGTTTGATTTAAATTTAATTCAAAAGTGGTTTGTATATTCTCTCACATCCCTCTTCATCTCATCCCTTTCTTATTGAACTAAGTGTCATTGGAGCATGATCTCTATATCATGTCTCAAAACAAATGGTGCATAGATTGCTATTGATCGACCTCAAAATAGGTGCGACTTCTACATAAGTCCACTTATGATTTCTTAACATAGCGCTAAATTTTGTCCCAATTCGAATAAATGATCATTCGTGGCCCAAACCTATGTTTGTAAGCCCAAGTATGTTAATTTGATCTCTTTGATCCAATAACCTTGAGATTCATTGTGTTGAGGCTTTGGTTCTACCAATCCTCTAATGGATCTATAACACTTTTGGTCAACGTGGATCACTTAAACATCGTTGATCATTAAATGGTACTTTTGAGGATTCCAAATGGATGATCTACTTGACAAAAAGTAAATGAAAGTTGTTGTGTGGAGGATTTGGTTCTACCAATCCTCTAATGAGTTCCAAATGCAAGTTTCGATATGGTCATCCAACTAACCACTAATTATTAAATTGTTTTTACTTTGTGCCCTTTTATTTTTTATGCTTTATGTACCATTTACTTTAAGCATTACATTACATTTCATGTCATTTTTATTTTTCTCATTTGAGCTTTTCTTTTCTCTTCTAAGACACTTAATAATCAACATAAACCATAAAAATCTTTAATGATACTTAGAATATTTGGTTACTATCCTTGGCATTATGGAGCATTGGACTTCTTGGACTTAGGATTAGAAACCTTGGCCTATGGTGGAGACCTTATGACCTTTGTTAATATTTTGTTTGAAGTTTTTAAGGTTTTCCTAAAGACATTGGGTTGTTTTGTTTGTTTTGTGTGCAGGTTATTGTGATTACATACTTTGTTTGTAATATGGAATTCACCCGTATACAACCGTTACTCTGCCCAATTTTTGTGAAGACTTAATACACTTGAAGTGTGGCTCTCTCAAGAGGTCTAGTATCTTTTCTTTCTTGGTTTCAATTCAAAGAATGAGAATTCTATCTTGACTCATAATGACAAGTATTGTCTTCTTGGTTGTTAGATGGTTATTATCCCTAGCTTTTACCTTATGCTTTAGGATAGTCCCTTCTTCTCCTCTCATCTTCTTTAATTTCAAAAAGCTTCTTCCTCCTTTTAAAAACTCTTCTTGTTTTTAAACTTGAACTATTTTCATAATAAACTTGGACTTAGGTCCATGTATTCTCAAAACCTTTTCATAAGCAAACCTCAATCAACTTAATAATACTTTGACATTTTTGTGAGAAGACTAAAAGTCAATCAATCTCATTTCAAACTATTTTGCCACTTTGGCTTCTACTTTAAAACTTTTCTCAAAAAAATTAAACTCTTGTCAATCCTTGTAGTGATGAAAACAACTATACTTCTACAATGTGTAGTGAAGAGAGATATTTTCCACTTGGGTGTTGAGTGATGCATTGTGGATTTTAAAATCCAAGCCATATCCTCCACTTTAAGATGATGCAAATTCTCCTTTCTCATGATTGTGGGTAGTAAGTATGTTTTCCACACGGACAATGACGATGATGTCTTATCTCATAAAATTAACCAACACACTTATGTTTTAAAATAATTTAAAAGAGGAACTACGTGTACCCTAATCCTCTATTGCATGAAAGGTGGTACGTAGGCACTAAAGGTTCACAACCGCGGTGGGTGCAAAAACCATAAAAAATATATTTCTTTTCTCACCTCCACCATCCATTTTTATACAACATTTTATAGCCAAAATATAGAGATTTTACAAAGAGGTTCCTCTGGAGTATCATAGATGTTTAAGGTGCTAATACCATCCCTTTGCATAACCAACCCCCTTACCTTGAATCTTTCCCCCACTTTTTGGGTTATTCGCTCTTTTCCCATTTCTTTGGAAAGAATAAAGCGCGGTGGTGGTTTTTATTTTGATTTGTACAAGTCTAGTCAATCCAATGGCTTAGTCTTAAACATTTCTACCACTACAGAAAAAATGGCGACTTCACTGGGGAAATATTGACCTCTTGCTGGTCCATCCCTAAGTGGGTTGAACTTATCTTTGTTTATATCCGTATATGTGATATTGTTGTTTATGTGTTATATGTTGTATATATGTTTGTCTGGATTTTCCTGGTTTTCAGGGTGCTTGGTGATTACTTATAAGTCCTATACCCAGACTTGGGCAAACTTTAAGATAGGACGGGAGGTATAGTCATGTTAACTTTGAGGGAGTAATCCCAAAAAAGGAGGCATGAGATCCCCCACTCAGTGGAGGCCCCTTTGATTGTAGTGTCGTTTACCGAGTAATCGGGAAGACGTACTGCTTTTGACCTGGGAGCCTGCTAAAACTAAGGACCATAGAATACCAAATCCATCTTGGCCTTTTTAGGTGTAGTGCGGAAGCTATGATGGAGTAATTCGGAAATAGTTGTCACGTGATAATACACTCGAACGAGTCTTTCTTGAGAATATTACTAATTACCGAGGTAATCAGGAAGTTGGTAACATCTGAAGAAAGGATGTAGACTCTAGGAACCTCTAGAACCTTGTTTGGCAGGTGATAACTTTTAGACCAACACCTTATGGGTAATACCTTCGACCTCATGCTCGTGACATTGAACCTATGAACCCTATATGTGTGATCTTGTGTGATTGTTGCATCATGCATCCATGCACTCATAAGCATCTTTTGAAGAAATCTTATTTCAAGGGACTTAAAAGTTGGCCAATTGTGAATATCTCAAGTGCTTTTAACCATGGATTCTGGAAAAAGAAAGACCGAGAAGTACAGTTTCAAGAATCCCAAGATAGATGAGTTGATCAGTCTAATTCCCTAGATCGAGTGTTTTACATATTTTCGGAAGAAGTATGGATCCATCATTCCTCTTATGAAGCTTAGGATTAATGAGGGTATTATCTCGATCTTGGTCCAGTTCTATGATCCGATGTATCATTGCTTTACTTTTCCCAACTGTCAGTTGATGCCTACACTGGAGGAGTATTCTTATCTGTTGGATTTACCTGTTACCAATCGTGTTCCTTTTACTAGTTTGGAGGGTGAGCCAAAACCACAGGATATTGCTGCTTTGATTCATCTAGGGAAGTCTGAGGTTGAATCCCATATGACTACTAAAGAAGGGATTAGAGGATTACCAGCTCAGTTCTTATTGGAGAAATCTTGTTACTTTGCCAGGATGACGAGTACAATCGCTTTTGAGGGCATATTTTCTCTACTTGCTTACGGGTTGTTCTTATTTTCTAATGTGGACAAGTTTGTTTACGTTAATGCTATCAGGATCTTCATGATTGGAAACCCAGTTCCTACATTGTTAGGTGATGCTTATTACTCTATTCATCTTCAAAGTTCTTATCACGGAGGGATGATTATCTATTGCACGCCTTTGTTGTACCGGTGGTTTACCTCTCATATGCCTCAGTCTCATGCTTTTTGGGATGTCAGGAAGGAACCCCATTGGGCTCCTAAGATCATGGCACTTACTCACTCAAATATTGATTGGTATTGTCGAGCTTACCAGGATGTAGAGATTGTTGACGGTTGTGGTAGTTTCCCCAATATACCTCTTCTTGGTACAAAGGGAGGAATTAACTATAACACTGTTCTTGCACGACAACAACTTGGTTATCCGATGAGGGATAAACCAAATAGTATTCATTTGAGTAGTTTCTTTCTAAAAGAGGGAGAAGACCACAGGGAAGCTAGGGAGCAGATTGCGAAGGCCTGGCGTCACATTCATAAGAAGAGTAGGAAAGACTTGGGACCTATGGGAGCTGTTTCTTTGGAGCCATATCTCCAGTGGGTCCAAACGAGAGCTATTCAATTGAAGATGCCGTATTCCCGGGAGACACCTATGTCTGATTTATTTGTGAAGACCACTCCTCCCTTATTGGATGATATAGAAGAGTTACATCTTGCTTTGGTCAAGATGCAACGGGAAAAGGATGCTTAGAAGAACAAGTGCCAAATTTTAGAGATTTCCTTTAGAGAAGACTTGAAGGAGAAAGATGACTTGATTAAGATCCTTTAGAGTCGAGCGGTAGAGACTATGGAGAGGCAATGGGATTTATTTTCTACTAAGCTTCAATCAGACACTGATTACTCATTTCCTGATTCAAGTGATTGGAAGGAGGTTGCCACCAGGTATGCGGAAGAAAATCTGAGGTTGAAGGCTTAGATTTCCAGGCTTACGGGGAAGCGCCAGTGTATAGAGTGATCTCTGACAGCTTTACTTCTCATGGTTTTAGACTTTATTTTTATCTTGTACTTGGGATTGTTGAGACTTGTAACCTATTTTAAAGTTATTATAATAAAAATTTCCAGTATTTCAAATGCGTTATTACTTTGATATTTGCAATGTGTCTATAAAACTGTAAATCCCTTGAAATGCTAAATAACAAAATAAAATCATATGAATTACATATCATGCATCATATTGCACATATTTCTTGCATTTGTTAGGCATATCCAGGTGTCTTACCAAGCTTCTTTACTTTGTTCAGCAAGCTGACTCACCACTACAACACTCGAGATAATTTCAAAAGGAAGATGGATAACTTAGAACAAGAGAATCGCGAGCTGCGCGAGGAAGCTTCCGCTTTGAAGGCCGGCATGGAAAATCTTATTGCTCTGATGGAATCTCTGGTGGCTGCTCATAATTATCCACCGAGCGTTCAACCTCAACCAACAAGGGCTACTGCTGAAGTTCCGACTGTTCCTCTCTCTATTACCCCGGCTGTTGTTCAGAATCGCATGCCTCAAAGTTATCCATGGGGAATGCCAGAGAACTTTGCGCCTGAAGGTTTTAATCTTGGTCCTCAAGATACTCCAGTTGTTCAGACTACTGTTACTCATGCACCTCCTGTGGTGCATGCTGCTCCTGCTGCACCTCCTTCGGTGATTTTGGTTCCATTTG
This sequence comes from Vicia faba, assembly GCA_948472305.1. Lineage (NCBI taxonomy): Eukaryota > Viridiplantae > Streptophyta > Magnoliopsida > Fabales > Fabaceae > Vicia > Vicia faba. Next base: position 720,927,062 of record OX451738.1, on the reverse strand, counting down.
TTAATCATGATGTGTGTCTTCCTTTTCCTCCACCAAGTGAAGACTTGGGTCTCTATGACAGAATGGATGATTTTCAAGAGCAGTTTGACAAGATGCAGAGGGAGATGAAGGCCCTCAGGGGAAAAGAGTTATTCAGGCAAAATATGAATACATTATGCTTGGTCCCGAATGTTAAAATATTTGCAAAGTTTAAGGTCCCGGAGTTTGAGAAGTACAAGGGTAACACTTGCCCTCGTGCTCATCTGGTGATGTATGTAAGGAGAATGTCTACCCATACTGATGATCAGCGTCTGATGATCAATGTCTGCTTTCACTTTTTTCAGGATAGTTTGACTGTTGCTATGCTGAACTGGTATATGAGTTTGGACAACGTTAATATCCATACTTTCAATGACTTGGGAGAAACATTTATCAGAAAATACAAGTACAACATGGACATGGCGCCTGACCGCGATCAACTCAGGGCTATGATTCAGAAAGACAGAGAATCATTCAAAGAATATCCACAGAGATGGCATGAGGTTGCCGCCCAAGTGATTACTCCCATGGAAGAGAAGGAGATGACTAAGATTTTCTTGAAAACTCTGGGTGCTTTCTACTACGAAAGGATGGTAGAAAGTGCGCCAAGTGACTTTACTGAAATGGTAGGCATGGGTATCTGTTTAGAAGAGGCTGTAAGAGAGGGCCGTTTAACAAAGAGTGAAGGATTTGGAGGTGCGAAGAAGACATCTTATGGGTTTACCAAGAAGAAGTAAGGGGATGCAAATGCTATTATGAAAGAAAGGAGAGTTAATCCTCCTAGAAGGAATTATCACCGTCATCAGCAAGTCGCCTCAGTTACTTCAGTTGTTGGTATAACACCAACCACCGTTGCTTATCAGAGACCATCCCAACAGGGGAATCAAGGGTATAATCAGAGAAGGGAGAGTTATGACCCTATTCCTATGAGTTATACAGAATTACTACCGACATTGATTCAGAAGAAGTTGGTTCAGATCCGACCACCTCCCGCTGTACCATCACCATTACCTTGGTATTACAAGGCAAACCAAACATGTGCTTTTCATAAGGGAGCACCAGGGCACAATGTTGAGAATTGTTATCCATTGAAGACTGAGGTGCATAAATTGGTGAAGTCTGGTTTTCTATCTTTCAAGGATGTGGGTCCTAATGTGAAAGACAATCCTCTACCCAAGCATGGAGGAGTAAATGCTGTGAATATGGTGGCCGGTTGTCCAGGCGACTTCTGGATTTTTGATATTCATCTAGTTAGAGGAGATTTGGTGAAAATGCATGCAGACCTCTGAATTTAGCTACTATACGCATGACCATTTCGGTTGTGCTATTTGTAGTACACATACAGGGTTGCGATAAGATAAAAGCTGATTTGTAGGAGATGATAGATGAGGGCCTCATCCACATAATCAGGCCTAGGGTAGATTATGAAGAGGAGGTGAATATGGTTTCTGGATGTCCTGGAGAGTTCATAATTTTTGATGTGGAGTATATGAATGAAGACCTTGTGCAATTGCATGCTACTTTCTGCCACTTGGCTGGTCAGGTGGAACATCAATATGGATCTTGCCGAATTTGATGTCGAGACTCCCTAGGATGTTCTATTGTGAGGAAAGGTGTTCAATTGTTATTAGACAATGGAACTATCAAGGTTACGGGTTAAAGGGATGATTACAATGAAGTTTATATGATTGAGGTTTGTTTGGATGAAGAAGAGTCGGATGATGAGTATGCATCTGCAGATGAGTATTTCTCCTACAATGAGGATTTATTTTCCAAAATGACTCAATATTGACGGATTATGTTTAAGAAGGGGTAAACGTCATTGTGCCTTGTTTTGGTGCACCCGCCCATTTTGAAGTTGAGTATTATAGCAAGCCAGCTGTTACCCCATTGGTGATTAGTTTTCCAGGTCCTGTTCCCTACAAGTCAGATAAGGCTGTACCCTACAAATATAACTGTGATACGGTGGAAGAACCAACTGTTGATACTGGTTTGCATTTTTTATTCGTAAAATGTCGCGGTAAGCAAGAGTCGCCACCGAATTTTATTTTATCCAATTAGGAAAAGGAAAGAGAACAGAAAAAACCTTTTTCGAGATGTTTCTGAGTACGGGGGGTAGGTTATAGAAAGGGAAGGTGTTAGCACCCTTTCTATCTGTGGTTTTCCATGGGCTCTTAGGTACTTTCTCATTTTTGAAATTTCTTGTGTGTGCTTGTTTTGAAAAGTTTTGTTTTACTTCGTTTTAACATTTATTTCTGTCCTCAAGAGTGTTACGAAGTTGTTTTTGAAAACTATTTGAAAAGTGTTTGGTGTGAAAAAGTTTGTTCATTTGAGCAAGTACTTAAGAACTAACCTACTTACTCGAAAAAGACTGTTCGTTTTCCTTTAGACAACGCTATCCTATTATTAAGGAATAGGTAGCACCGTCGTTGGAATTTTAAAGGGACATTCGAAGGGACGAAATGGTCTCTGAAGGAAACAAGTAAGGATGCCCTAGCATTTCGAAGGGACTATCGTCATAAGATTAATTTGTAGGCAACCTGAGGGACAAGTAGGGACTATAATCTGTATGACGACTTTGAATTGTGAGTCATTGCTAAGGTATCCCTACGTTTGAGGGACACGACCATTATTTCCGAGGCAACCAAGTGAGGCAAACCTTAGGAGTGAGCATGTGCATGTGTTTGGTTTCAGTTATTTAATCTTTGCACAATTAAGGTGATCTACTGTTTTAATTTCCAGTTAGTCTTTCCATACAATCCTATTAATATACATCTAGCAGTTTATAGTTTGCGAAAATTAAAATGCGGGAAAGTTAAAATGTCCTAGCTATTACAGGGCTTTTGCAGATACATAATTATCTTGACTGTAAATGCGGAAGTTTAAAACCCTAATTAAATCTATTACAACCCGAAGCAGATACAATAATAGAAAAAAGAATTAAAATACGCGCGGCGAATTAAATGCGAGAATTAAAGAACCCTAAAAGTCTAATTGAAAAATATTTAGGTTATTATTATTTTTTGAGAAAAAATTAATTAGGTTATTTTTTGAGAAAAAAATTGAGTTATGTTATGTACAAATTAAAAACCTAATTTCTAATTGATTTAAATTATATAGAAAAAACAATTAAATTTCCCTAAATAATTAAACTAATTAATTAAAGAAACAAAAATCTTTTTTTATGAAAAAGATTTTTTAGGTTTTTTGTGATTTTTTGATTTAATAAAAAAAATGATTTTTTTTGTGTTATTTTTGTAAGAAAGAATATAATTACAAAATTAAAAAAGAATTAAAATAAAAGGTTTAGAGATTGGGCCTGTTAGAAGCTGAGAAGGTGGTGTATAGATAAATTTTGTAGGCCCGTTAGTGGCTAAGCCCAGTCAACGCGTGAGGTTCAGTGTTATGCTCTTTCGATGGTCCACGGTATGCCTTGAACGTTGGGCGTTAGATTTGGATTGATTATGAATCATGTGGTTGGATGATGTGGTGCATGGTAGACTCCTGGCAGTGTAACGTGCTAGATCTATAATCAAATATTGAGAAAACAATAAAACGCTTGGACCTGGGATCGAACCCAGGTCCTCTCCACTTTCAAACACGCGCTTCACCACTGGGCTACTTTTTTTAGTTGTTAATAAAATAACAACAATGCATTTTATATAAAATAATGTGAATGACTGGAAAAAAAAACGCGCGCGTTATTCAAATGGACCAGTGATATCCATCCACATTATCTTCTTCTTCCTTGCCCGTCATATTAGGCTAAATACTTTTACCTACGGCTAGGAATCCATAGCTAAAACCCTGCAAGCTTCAAAAATCTTAAACAAGCAAGATAAATTAATTCCAAGTATACAAATCAACTCGTCTTGACGACACGAGCATCAAGGTATCCTTCTTTTGCCCTAATTTTCCCTGTATCAAAAAACCCTAAAATGGAAAGATAAACCCTAATAATGGCAACTCATTATTTATGCATGAAAACTAACAATTAAGTATATAGAAAGTTTCCAGGCAGTTATGTGAACACAAATATATAATCAAAACATGTTAACAATGCAAGAATGAATAGATACGATCTTGTAAAAAGTGACAAACTGTGAGAGAAATATGTGACGATTCCTGGAGCTTTGAAGCGTGCAAATGGTCCTGTTAGCTTCAGGAGATATCCAGGAAGGGATTTGTGGCTTTGAATGGTCTTGAATCGTCCTCTAGATTAGAAATTGGCTCCACACTTTTTGTCAAAACTTTCAGTTTTTGTTTTTAGTTTTCACGACCTATATCCTTGTTTTTATGCATTGTTCTTGTTCAACATATATATTAGAACAAATTAGGTTAACAAAAACGATTTGAATCTTTGTCAATCATGGCAATTGGATTTGATTTTGTTCTTATATTATATGTTTCCAAAACAAGCATAATCATGCCAATTTCGCTTCAATTTTCCTTGATCTGATTTGCCAACCTAATTGGATTTGATTCCTACAAAAAATCAGATCAAAAATTAATCTTTTACATTTTTTTTGTAATTTCTTTGATTTAATTTGAATTTTAAATAATAAAAAATCAAAATAAAATAAATAATGAAGAAAATAAAGTGTAGATGCTGATTTGGGTCGTGGACCATGTCACAAGCAAGATGCAATCATGTAAAACTAGGCCCATTTGACAAAAAAATGTATTTTGAGCACATTTGACTTTTTGGCAATTTTGCAAAAATGGTCAACTTTGACAAGGCATATATCCTCCAATTTTAACCCTATAGAGGTGTTCTTGGACTTTTTAGAAAGCTTAGGATGTCCGCTAAACAACCCTTTTGGTTTGATCTCAATTGGGTCTTCCATGTTCATGTAAGAAGCTTTGATCCAAAAGGTGTTTTTGTTGACTTTCCAAAAGGACCTATAATGTAGAAATTCATATCTTTTGATGAGTACATATTTTGAACTTGTGGGCTAAAGATGAATTGTAGGGAATTGCATCCTCTTCAAAATGATCCTTGGATGGAAATTTTCTATTAAAGTATGAAGAAGTTATGCTTGGTCAAAGTTTGGTTGACTTTTCCTATGAAACCTTAATTTAGCAACTTTTGGGTTTTGATGAATTTGGGGGAATTCCTTGAGGAATCATGATCAACCCTTGATAAAATAATGGATATCTCTTCAAAATATTGATGTTGACCAAAAATCTTGAAGTTTGACTGTATGTGGGTCACAATTGAATTTTGACCTAGTATAGTCGATTTTCAGGCATCTGGGCAATTGACTGAGCAAACTTCTTGTGCAAGACATGAAACTTGACATTAATGATCTTGAGAACATATTAGGACCATGGAAATCATTTGGGATCTTTGGAACTCCCACACCCTGATGAAAATGGAAACCCTAATTTGAGGTACATTGCCTTAGGAGAGAGTTTGTCTGGTCAACTCTTGGGCATCCTTGAGCAAATTGAGGACCTCAATGGGCATGTGTTGAGTAAAATGAGAGAGAAATTTTTTTGGTACAACAACTTCCCCTGTTCAATCTTCTTAAACCTAAGGATGTAGATTGGCTATCTTCCTTTCGTAGTCTGAAGGTGGAAGATGATTGAACACTAAGTGCCTAGAAATTTGCACTCGTCTGAGATGGTGCTGGACTGTGTAGGTAGTATCGGGAATGGGCTTACAGATGCCATTTGGAAAAGATGACGGAAGATCGTCGGAGATGGGCTTAAAGATGCCATCCAGGATGATATTGATTTTATGAGATATTCCTTCGATGAGAATTCCTGTTCCTGTCTTAGAGGAGGGATCTGCCGAGGAATGTTGGTCTCTGTCCTGGGAGAAATAGAATTTTAGGAGCTTTAGTTGTCCGTTACTCTACTGGGGAATCATCTCTTAGTCGAGGAGGTGAAAGTGAACTGCTATCTGGTCGTGCTCCAGGCTTTACAATGGTTTATTAAGGATAATAAGATTAACTGTTATCTGGCCGTGCTCTAGGTTTCACAATGACTTATTGGGGAGATGAGATTAAACTTGCTATCTGGTCGTTCTCCAGGCTTTGCAATTTCTCAATTCTTATCTGGTCGCGCTCCAGGCTTCAGAAGGAATTAAGTGGTTATCCGGTCGCATCCGGGTTTCAACTTGAATTTAAGGCATGCTAATATCCGGTCGATTTCTAGGCTTCATAGTAATTGGCCGAGTAAACTTCTATTTGGTTGAATTCCAAGCTTTGCAGTGCCGCATATTGTTATCTGGTCGATTTCCAGGTTTCACAGTATTTTGGAGAAATCAAGATATTATCCGGTCGATTCCCGGGCTTCATAGCTTGAATTGGAATAGAAATCTTAGTATCGATTTGACTGAACCAGGGAAAACTTGTGATAACTTCAACTGGGAGAGAAATCTTAGTATCGATTTGACTGATCATAGGAGAGGTCTCAGATTAACTTTGACTGACATAGAAATCAGGGGAATCTTAGCGGCGATTCGGCTGACCCAGAGGAGAGTCTTAAAACATCTTCAACTAGAATATAAACCTTAGTGTCGGTTTGACTGAACCAGAGAAAAATTTGTGAGAACTTCAACTAGGAGAGAAATCTTAATATCGATTTGACTCATCCCAGGAGAGGTCTCAGATTAACTTTGACTGGCATAGAAATCAGGGGTATCTTAGCGGCGATTCGGCTGACCCAGACGAAAGTCTTAAAACATCTTCAACTAGAATAGAAACCTTAGTGTTGGTTTGACTGAACCATAAAAAATGTTGGAATATCTTCAACTGGAATAGAAACCTTGGTGTCAGTTTGGCTGAACCAGAGAGAACTCGTGAGATCTTGATTGTATCTTTCCCTGAAAGGTAAAAAGTTAGTCGTATGCAACGTCATGATGTATGAAATGCATTGAGTAATGACGTTCTTAAAATAAATGAGATTGTGTTGTATGCGGATGCCATGATGTATGGATACGTGATGCCATTGTGGTATTCTCTAGCTTGGGAAAATAAATCCTGGATTGCTGCTGGAGAGTATAAGGAGTTAAGTTCTTCATTTCCGCTGGGGATAGTGAACGAAGATGATTAGATGGGGATTAACATCCATTCTGCTTGAGAACATTCTGCCGGAGGAGACTCTGTCTGAGAATAATCCTGCGGGGGGAATGACTCTGTGGGGGAAGAGAGGTATTTTGTTGGAAGATCTGCTGATTTGGAGAAATAAACTCAGCTAGGGATGAACTTCCATTGCTGGAGAGAAGAGATCTGTTGGAGATTGAGCTTCTGCTGTCAGAGAAATAAACTCTTCTCGGGATATGGCTTTATAAACTGCTCATGGTTATAAAACTCGACTGGGGAATGCAGATATCTGCTTTCTGAAGGAACCTACTGGGGAAGGAATTCCTGCTTGGGGATACGGAGATCAGACTATGGTTGTCTCGGCTCTGTGGGAAATATAGGTATCACTGGCTTATTCGTGATAGTGACTTTGCTTCCAACTGTCTCTGCCCCCTGGTACCATGATGGACGGGGTAACTGTCGACATTTAGGTTTTGTACCAGTTTCTTCGAGTTCTTAGCAACTGTCCTTTTTGTTTTATATGCAGATATTTGTGAACAGTAACCATATTCAAATGCATATGTCAAGAATAAAACATTGGACGTTTTTGCAAAAAAAAAAACAGAAAAATGGAAAAATCGAACACAAAGTTTTATTCTCAAAAGACGCTTTGTATTGATTTGAAATTTGCCTATAATAGGCGTTTTTTACAAGGAGGCTAACACTCTAGTAAGAGAACACCGCCATAAACATGGAAATTATTACAGAAATTGTGTACAAAAAGAAAACAGCTATGTGTAGTGATCCCATTGGGTTTCAATTCTGCTATTGCCCCTATGTCTTCGATCATCTCATCACTTTGCTGCTTGTCTGAAGCTGACTTGATTGATCGGTACCGTTTGAGCTTGATATCTGATTACTGAGGTCTGATCACAAGGTGATTCAAGGGGACATAGTGATACGCTTTAATCCCTAATTTTTGCCTGGACCCCCCTTTCGGGTTTTCAGTCCACCGGGATACCCTTTTTTTCCCAAGCCTCCCTTTCGGGTTTTCGACTTGCCGAGTGTACAGATTTTTTTCATTTTTATCCCTAATTTTTGCCCGAACCCTTTTGGTTCGCCGCATTGACAGGGTGTGGAAGGTTATCACCATCCATGGTGGTCAGAATCATGGCTCCACCAGAAAATATGTTCTTGAGTACAAATGGTCCCTCATAGGTGGGAGTCCATTTGCCCCTTGGATCACCTTGCGGCAGTATAATGCGCTTGATTACCAAATCCCCTACTTAATACACTTGTTGTCTGACTTTCTTGTTGAAGGCCTTCATCATCCGTTTCTGATACACTTGACCATGGTAGACAATAGTAAGGCTTTTCTCGTCGATTAAGTTCAATTGATCAAGTCGAGTCTGGATCCAATCGTCTTTGCTCAAACCCGCATCCTTCATAATCTGTAGAGAAGGGATCTAGACCTCTATGGGTAGAACAACCTCCATGCCATATACCTGAGAATAGGGTGTTGCTCCTGTCGACGTACATGGTGAAGTACGGTACCCGTGAAGAGAAAACAGTAATATCTCGTGCCAGTCTTTGTATGTCACTATCATCTTCTGTATAATCTTTTTGATATTCTTGTTAGCAGCTTCAATAGCCCCATTCATCTTCGGTCGGTAAGGAGAAGAGTTGTGATGCTGAATCTTGAACTATTTACAGAGTTTAGTGATCATCGAGTTGTTGAGATTGGTACCGTTTTCCGTGATAATTCTCTCAAGGATACCATAACGACAAACCAGGTTATGCTTGATGAACCGTGCCACCACATTCTTTGTAACCGTAGCAAAGGAGGCAGCCTCAACCCACTTTGTGAAGTAATCAATGGCCACTAGGATGAAGCGATGTAATTTGGACGCGGTAGGTCTGAACTCGCCGATCATGTCAATGCCCCACATTGCAAAGGGCCAGGGAGCCGTAAAAACATTCAAGGGAACTGGAGGCACATGCACCTTATCAGTGTAGATTTGGCACTTGTTACAGGTTCGAGAGTGCTGATAACAGTCGGCTTCCATAGTGGACCAATAGTATCCTTCCCGTAGGATCTTCTTTGCCATTGTATGTCCACTGGAGTTAGTGCCAAAGGTACCTTCGTGTAGTTCTTCCTTGATCCTCTCTACTTCGCTCTTGTCTACACACTACAGTAAGGTAGAGTCATGATTGCGCTTATAGAGGATTCCATTACTGAGGAAGAACTTTGCAGAAAACCTTCTTAGAAATTTCTTGTCATTGACAGATGCCCCCTTGGGGTATTCTTGAGCCTCAAGATACCTTTTCACCTCATGAAACCAAGGTTTGTCGGCTACCTCCTCAGTATCGATCTCACAGCAGTATGCCGGTTCATCCAACCTATCAATAGTGATTTGGGGAGCTTAATTTTCCCACCTGACTGTTGTACCCTAAAATTTTCCCTCTCACTTATAAAGAATTTGCTCATAAGATCTCCTTGGGCTCAAGACTACACTAGGGTTTGATCAGCTCAAGACATCTCCTTAAGCACTGATGACCAAAATTAGGGTTTGAGTTTGCACAAGTATTTTTGAACTTACAATGCCCCCATATGACTTTCATGGATCATTATGGACCCCCAAGATTACTCATGTCAAGTTACAAGCCTTGGATCACACTTTTGATCAGTCAATTAAACAGTGGACCTAAAAATCAGTTGTATTGAGGAAAAAGTCAACTATGGCCAATTCATAGTCAAGCTTCATAATTTTTTATCTACATCAACACTTCAGACTCATATGTATCATTTGATTAATTTTGGACCACAATTCCTCAAGAAATTTGATCAAATCCTCAAAAGGGCAAAATGGTCAAAATTAGGGTTTTGACTGAGAAGGGGAAATTTCTGATTTTTAACCTAGCAATTGGTAAATTGGTTTAAGGAATGATATAAATATTCCAATTGCACCATTTTGACCTGATGACATGGTTCAAAATATTGCAAGTCCATTGGATTGACAGATGAATTTTGCAGTCAACTGTATACTGAAAAGTCAAACCTTGACTTTTTGGTCAAATTCAAGTGCCAAAGATCATAATTCATAAACAAAATGTCAAAATATTTAAAATTATTCATAAAGAAATCAAAAAGTCAAGATTTCATTTGGAAAAATCAAAATTTCCAAACTTAGAAAATTTTCTAAGTGTTGAAAATCCATGTTTTTTCATAACTTTGAGCCAAATTTTCACCATGATGCAAGATGATTCAAGAGAAACTTCCAACATGAAAGTTGTAGATATCCATGAAATATATAACTTTTATTTACACAATTTCTCCTAAAAATTCTTGGATATCAAGTTATAATTTCAAGAACATAGGGTCATGAAACTAAACACTTAGTGAAATTTTGCCCTAATTTGGTCAGGATTTTGACTCAACTTCATGGCACTTTTTCATATACTTACAAGGTTAATATTCAAAATCAATTCAAAGGTGGGTTATAGATCATATTTAAAGCTTTCCAAAATGTCCAATAACTCCTTGAGATCATTCTTGAGTAGGGAGAATCGAAGAGATGAAATTGGTGTTTTGTCACTTGTTCAGTTGATGAAAAATGCTTGATATGTTCACAAATGTTTGATGGAGAAGATTTTGAGTACTGGAAAGACAAACTAGAAAGTTTATTTCTAGGTCATGATAGTGATCTATGGGATATAGTCTTGGATGGTTACACACATCATGCTGACTCAGAAGGAAACAAAGTTGACAGAAAAAACATGTATAGACTACAAAAAGCTGAATTTAAAAATCATCATAGAGCTAGAAATATTTTTCTAAATGCTATCTCTAAAGTTGAATATGAAAAAATCACTAATAGAGATACAACGCATGATATGTTTGAGTCTCTTAAAATGACTCGTGAAGGAAACACTCAAGTTAAGGAGTCTAAAGCTCTGGCTTTAGTTCAGAAGTATGAAGCCTTCAAAGTTAAAGAAAGTTAGTCTATAGAAGAAATATTCTCTAGGTTTCAAACTCTGATCGCTGGTCTGAGAGTTTTGAACAAGGGATATACCAAAGCAGATCATGTGAAAAAGATCATCAGAAGCTTACCAAGAAGATGGGCACCAATGGTCACTGCTTTCAAAGTTTCAAAAGATCTGAACAATGTGTCTCTGGAGGAACTCATCAGCGCTCTCAGAAGTCATGAAATTGAAATGGATGAGCACGAGCCTTAGAAGAAAGGTAAGTCTCTGACCCTTAAATCAATTAAGAAATTTGATACTAACTCTTTTCAGGCTGAAGAGGAAAACTCTGAAGAATCAGCGTCAGAAGAAGACGAACTATCCTTGCTCTCCAGAAGGATTAATGATCTGTGGAAGCATAGACAAAAGAAGTTCAGGAACTTCAAGAAGTCAGAAGATAAAACAAAATCTTCTGGACACAAAAAGTCAAACAGAAGAGAGATCATCTGTTATGAATACAAAGAACCTGGTCACTACAAAAGTGATTGTCCAACGCTTCAAAAAGAAAAACCAAAGAAGAGGTTTGGTAAGAAGAAAGGTATGATGGCAACCTGGGATGACTCAGATTCTTCTGAAGATGAATCCGGATCTAAAGCTGAAAATGCCAACCTAGCTCTGATGGCTATCACAGTAGATGACTCAGACTGTGAGTCAGAACAAAGAGAGGTATTTTCTGAATTTTCTAGAGATGAACTTGCTGATAGTTTATCAGAACTTCTGGAAAACTATAGTCACCTCAAAATCAAATACAAGAAACTCAAGAAGAGCCTTTCATCTGATCTTGAGAAACTTGAAACAGAAAAATCTAAACTTTTAGAAAACAATTTTAAACTTAAAAAGGAAATTCAAAATGTTCAAAATAATTTTAGTTCAGAATCTGTGTCTAGTTCAAAAGATATTCTGAAAGAATATGACTATAGCTTTCAATCTTTTCTAGCTAAAGGCATAGATATAAGCAAAATGGCTTCAATGATCTATGGAGTTAGTGGGAAAAACAGAAGAGGAATTGGATATGAACCTCCCAAAGGGAAGGAGACATACATACCAAAACCTGTTGCTAAAATGACTTTCACTTACAAACCTCTGAATAAACAATTCAAGTTTGGACACTCACATGATATAAAATATACATCACATTCTGGAAACTCTTATGCTAACCCAAAGTTCAAACAAAACTTTAAACTCTCTAACCCAAAAGGACCCAAAAAGATATGGGTACCTAAGGATAAAATAATATTTGTTGCAGATGTCCTTAACAGCTTAATTGAGACACCAGTCATGGTACCTGGACTCTGGGTGCTCATGACACATGACGGGAAAAAGGTCTATGTTCCAAAGCATGGAACATAAAGCTGGAGGAGACGTGAAGTTTGGAGCTAATCAGAAAGGGGAGATTATTGGTTCTGGAACCATTGGAAACGATAACCTTCCTTCTATCTCTAATGTTTTATTAGTAGAAGGATTAGCTCATAATCTATTGTCCATAAGTCAATTAAGTGACAATGGTTATGACATTATCTTCAATCAAAACTCCTGTAAAGCTGTAAGTCAAAAAGATGGATCAATCCTCTTTTCTGGCAAGAAAAAGAACGACATTTACAAAATTGATTTATCAGATCTTAAATCTCAAAACGTCAAATGCCTTTTGTCTATTAGCAATGAGAAATGGGTATGGCACAGAAGATTGGGACATGTCAGTCTTAGAAAAATCTCTCAACTAAATAAATTAAATTTAGTCAGAGGACTTCCCAATCTGAAGTACAACTCAGAAGCTCTGTGCGAAGCATGCCAAAAGGAAAAATTTTCAAAACCTTCCTTTAAATCTAAAAATGTTGTCTCTTCCTCTAAGCCATTAGAGTTACTTCATATTGATCTGTTTGGGCCAGTTAAAATTGCATCCATCAGAGGCAAGAAGTATGGATTGGTCATCGTTGATGACTTCAGCAGATGGACATGGGTAATGTTTTTAAAACACAAGGATGAGTCACATTCTGTATTCATTGACTTCTTTACTCAAGTGCAAAATGAAAAAGATTTTAAAATCACAAAAGTCAGAAGTGATCATGGTGGTGAATTTGAAAATCATTATTTTGAAAAGTATTTTAAAGAAAATGGTATTGTTCATAATTTTTCTTGTCCTAGAACTCCCCAGCAAAATGGAGTTGTAGAAAGAAAGAATAGGACATTACAAGAAATGGCCAGAACCATGATCAATGAAACTAATATGGCAAAGCACTTTTGGGCAGAAGCTGTGAACACAACGTGTTACATACAGAATAGAATCTCTATAAGACATATTCTTGAAAAGACTCCCTATGAATTGTGGAAAAACAAAAAGCCTAACATTTCATATTTCCATCCTTTTGGATGTACTTGTTTTATTCTGAACACCAAAGAAACTCTGAATAAGTTTGATTCCAAAGCACAAAAGTGTTTCCTGCTTGGATATTCTGAACGCTCAAAAGGCTATAGAGTATACAACACAGAAACTCTGATTGTTGAAGAATCAATCAAAGTCAGGTTTGATGATAAGCTTGGCCAGAAACAACCAAAGCAAATTGATTTTTCTGTAGGTACAGAAGATCATCCCTCAAACTCTGAAACTTTAGAAGCAAAAGAAGACTCAGCAGATCATCCTCTTGACAATGCTCTGAACAATCTCAAAATCTCTGATCAACCTACTCAGAAAAGGTTTCCTAGAATATCCTTAGCTCACAAAGAAGACGTAATCATTGGAAGAAAAGAAGATCCCATCAAAACAAGATCCTCTCTCAGAATCAATGAAGAATCTTTGTTTGGTTTGGTCTCTCTGATTGAGCCAACTTCCATTGATGAAGCTCTGAAAGATAATGATTGGATCTTAGCAATGCAAGAAGAACTCAATCAATTCTCCAAAAATGATGTACGGAATCTAGTTCCAAGACCCAAAGGATTCAATGTCATAGGAACCAAATGGGTTTTCAGAAACAAGTTGAATAAGCAAGGATAAGTAATCAGAAACAAAGCACGACTGGTTGCACAGGGTTATAGTCAACAAGAAGGAATTGATTATAATGAAACCTTTGCCCCAGTAGCCAGGTTAGAGTCTATAAGATTATTAATTTCTTTTGCTTTATAAAATAACATTTCATTATATCAAATGGATGTTAAAAGTGCATTTCTAAATGGCTATATTGAAGAAGAAGTATATGTCCATCAACCTCCTGGATTTAATGATTCAAAACATCCAGAACATGTTTTTAAATTTAAAAAGTCTTTGTACGGTTTAAAATAAGCTCCTAGAGCTTGGTATGATCGTTTGAGTAATTTTCTATTAGAAAAAGATTTTACCAGAGGGAAAGTGGACACAACTCTTTTCAGAAAGACATTTAAAAATGATATCTTAATTTGTCAAATTTATGTTGATGATATAATTTTTGGAACCTCTAATATCTCCCTTGGAATAGAATTTGCTAAGACCATGCAGGCAGAATTTGAAATGAGCATGATGGGAGAATTGAAATTCTTTCTGGGAGTTCAAATCAACCAGACTCTAGAAGGTACTTTCATACATCGGACGAAGTATGTTAAAGAACTTCTGAAGAAATTTCAGATGTCAGAAAGCAAAGATGCCAAGACACCTATGCATTCAACCTGCATTCTGGGTAAAGATGAGGTAATTATGAAGGTAGATCAGAAGCTCTATAGAGGTATGATTGGATCCCTTCTCTATCTGACTGCATCTAGACCTGATATACTATTTAGTGTGTGCTTGTGTGCTAGATTCCAATCAGATCCTAAAGAATCTCACTTAACAGCTGTTAAGAGAATTCTTAGGTATCTGAAAGGTACTACTAATCTAGGTCTGTGTTACAGAAGATCACAAGATTACAGACTAGTAGGTTATTGTGATGCTGACTTTGCTGGAGATAAAATTGAAAGAAAGAGCACTTCTGGAAGCTGTCAGTTTCTGCGTGACAATCTTATCTCGTGGTACAGCAAGAAGCAAGCAACAATTGCACTATTAACCACAAAAGCTGAATATATATCTGCTGCTGGATGTAGTTCTCAGATGATTTGGATGAAAAGTCAACTAGAAGATTTCAATCTTTATGAAAGTAAGATTCATATCTTCTGTGACAATACTTCTGCTATTTGTCTTTCTAAGAATCCAATCTTACATTCTAAAGCCAAACATATTGAAATTAAATATCATTTCATAAGGGACTATATTCAGAAGGGAATTTTAAACTTAATTTTTGTAAAAACAGACCATCAATGGGCTGACATTTTTACCAAACCCCTTTCAGAAGATATATTTAATTTCATTCTGAAAAATATTTGTATGGAATTATGTCCTGAATAAAATAATATTTATCTTATGTGATTGACTTCTGAATATTTCGAAATGAATGCTCTGATTAACAACTCTTCAGAAGTTAGAAGATAAGTTGCAACAGAAGCTATATGAAAAGTTATGAAATGTCTAACGCTTCATTTCCAAGTGTAGTTCAGAAATTCATTAGAACAAACAGTTGTTACATGCATCCTTCAAGAGATGAACACGTGGTGTGTTTCTGAAAGGTCACGTGTGCAAAAGCTACTGATGACGTTCTAGGTAACTGTTAATGATTAGCCATAATCTCACGTTTTCCCCTTATTTTTAGCAAAATTATTAAATGCACGTAATGATGAGATTCGTTTTAAATCCGTTTTAAAATTTATTTTAAGTTCGTCTTAAATATTTTTAATTTTATTCCTAAACCTATTTCTGAAATTTTTTGCTTATAAATACTTTTTGAAAAACCCTTTTTCATTCTTTATCGTCTCTTTCAAACTCAAGCATTTTCTATACTTTTTCTCTTAAACCCTTTTCTTCAATTTATCATTTCTAAAGAGCTTTAATGGCTTCTTCTTCTTCTACCCACTCTCAGCAATACATAGTGCCTGAAAGAATAACTCTCATTTCGGTAGACAGTTTAGAAGTTTTAAGTGAGTTAATGGTAGATTTTGAGAATCTCAGAGAGAATGGTTTTGACTTGTTCCCTGCTGTGAAGTTTCAAGGTTGGGAAAGCTTTTCTGATCGTATCATTGGTCCAGTCTTTCCACATCTGGTGAAGGAATTCTGGATACATGCTATTGTAACCCCTGGGGTTATTCTCTCTTTCGTTATGGGCGAGGAAATATCCATTATAGAAAATCAAATCAGAAAATTGCTAGGGTTTTTTAAAGGACTTGGAGTTACAGGAATGCCAAGTGGAAGAATGGAGATGTCAAGGGTATATTCAGAGATTTTCACAAATGGTCAAGGTTCCTCTAAAGTCAGGGACTTGAAAGATAAATATAAGATTTGGGCAAGGATTATTCATGGATGTATTCACCATAGGAAAGACACCAGCTCTCCTAATTACATCAACGTTGATCAACAATATTTGTTGTTCTTCCTCGAAACTAATGTCAAAATTGATTTGCCTTACTTGCTATTTGAACATCTCTGGAACCATGTAAAAGAGACTAGGGAAGCTGAAAGGATGAAAAACCCCAAATCCAAAAGGAATTGGATTCCTATGGGTAGATTAATATCAGACATTCTGACTGAGAATGGTCCGATTGCTCACCTAGATGAAGCCAATCTTTTGGGGGAGCTAGAACCTACTTGTGGTAAGACTATGACTGGGAAGAACTTACTGAAAAGGAAAATAATTGACAAGCTGCTGGTGGAACCAACTCTGTATGTGTAAGATATTGTGAAGAGGAGAAGGATACCTATTGCTGATTTCCCTCTGTTCAACTCAGGAGATCATCCACGTATCATGCTGCACTATCTTGAAATATGCAAAGAAACTAGAACACCTATTGATCCAGCTTGGCTCCAAGGAAGAAATCAAGCTGCTCCAGATGTTGTTCTCCAGGAATATTTGAAGAGGAAAGTTGTTGAAGGACTTTCTGCCACTCCTCAGAAGAAGAAAAAGAAGACAGGTAAACCCGCTGAAACTATCTCTGTTTATGACTCTGATGAACAGGGGGTTCTGATTGAGAGGGTTCTGTTTATGACCCTCTTAGTACATGTTCAGTTGATGAAAAGTGCTTGATATGTTCACAAATGATAAAAACCATGAATGTTAATTTCCAATTTTTTTTATTAATAACCATTGCTTGTTATCAATGTATATGCTTACAATGACTTCATGTATTAATTCTTTCATATTTTTATGAGTTTGTTCTTGTATGTACAAGTATGTGTTTCTATTATTATTTCTTTCATTTGTGCATGAGTTGAATGTAAGCATATTAATTACATATATGATTATTGTTGTAGTTGAGTCACATTTTATGATAACATTTCATTTTTGATTGAGTAGTGACATGTTCTTGTCGCTATGATAGGCACATATGTGTGAGACATCAGGATTTCCATTGTGATGTGTTATGTAATAGTGACACTATAGAAGAAAATTGACTAGCTTGCTTTTGCATCGCATTCATTATTATTCATGCAATTGCATTACATGTTTGGTAATGTTTTATGTTTGTTATCTATTAATTTTGCATCATTACATATATATGAGGATATGTAATTACATGCTCTTCTTTGAAAAAATGCCTCTGAGTGATATATTAGTATTGGTATTGGAATATGATACTTCTCACGATTTGCCTTATTTCTTTTAAATGTTGTCAGAAAGGGAGAAGCATATATGAGATGAAGTTGGGAAGCACAAAGTCTAGGGGAGCCTTCGATAACTGCATGAAATACATCATCACAAGTTTTGCCATCATCAAAAAGGGGGAGTTTGTGAGTGTAACTTCTCTATTAGATGTTTTATATGATGTCAACACTCGGAAAGCTAGCATTTCAGTATGGTGGACGGTATCCTTATGTCTTGTGGCACTCCTCTGCATTAGAGGTCTTAGGAATCATTAAAAATCATTTTGAAATTGATCCAATCCATTTGATAACACAAAAATACATAGTTTATTCGACCCGATTTGCATAAATAAAGTTACTGCTTTATCTCAATTATGTTGCATTATGTTGGCTTTTCAAGTGTGTTTCAGGTCATTATTTCATCCAAGGCCAACACGAGAAGAGGAGAAGAAATGGAAAAGAAATGAGTTAAAAATCAGAAAAATAAAAGAAAAACAGAAGATTTCGTATCAGAAGGTTGTGCCCCTCGGCACACCTTCCATCCCGCTGTTTACAGTGATTTTTGGTAAACAACCGCTAGTCCTCCAAACTATCGAATAATCTTACTGACTGTTATTCAATTTCTCTGGTAACTCGCAGGATCGACTAGATTGATCCTAGGATGTGTTGGTCATTAGGGTAACTCTCATGATCGAACTGGTATTCATGGTTGGTATTTAAAATGTTGTGTAGGTGTTTAACTTATTTCGATTTCTCTATTAAATATCTAAAGGTGTGATCAAGTAAATGTGCGCGAAACTAAATTGCATGAATAAAGGTCAATTGTAAAGACATGTAAAAACTGCATAAAAGACAAGTAAATGACTTCGAAGCATAAAAACAGTTAATGTAAAAGATTCTCTGGAATGTAAAAGATTCGAAATATGAAGAAAGCGTTTAAATGCAAGAAAACTGTAAAATGACTTTAAGTAAAAAAGGTGTTCGAATGATAAAAACTTGAAGATAAAGGCATGAAATGTATAACAGTTTCTGAAATGTAAAGTATTTGAAATGGAAAGAAAGCATTTAAATGTAAGGCATCAGTAAAAAGACTTCGAATGAAAACATTTTAAATGCAAAAGCTTGTAAATGGTATTGACATGAAGATAAAGGAAAGTACTGGAAATGATAAAGAGTTTTCATTGAATCATAAACATGTGGTGTTATCATACGTACATTGCTCGTGCATTCGTTTCCCTAGCCATGTGGTATTTTGAATGTTTACTGAGTTTTTTTGTACAATAGATATGACACACGAAATCCTAATGCTAAGACTTCTATTTATACTACTTCGACCATAACGGTCTTGCTATAAGATTCTGCCACGTTCAGAACATGCAGAGCAATGCCTCTCTCTTGCTTCCACGCGTCTTCGAATGCTCCAGCGCATATATTTCAAATTTCGAACATCCCGCTTGCATTTGAATTCAAAATGTTTTGGCACTTCTTCGCTTCGAACGCATTTCTTAGACACAGCTTTGTTATCATTTCGAGACTTCTTTGAATATATTCTCCTAACTGTCACTCGAAGCTCCAAGCTTTGATATGCCCATTCGAAGCACTGCTTCTACCATTTCGAAACATGACGTTTTGTTTCATTTCAATCGAAACGTCCAATTTACTTTGCTTCTAATAATATCATCAAAATCTTCAGCCAACACCCGCCCGACACAAATCCAATTTGTGTGCCCCTCGGAACACAAGTTATTTCGATCGGCACAAAATAAATATGTGTGCCCTATGGCACACATTTCATTCCACTCGGCACAACATGTTTTGTGTTTTGTTTTGTGTGAATATTTCTCCATAATTCCACGAATCTCCAGTGCCAACGACCTGTATTTTTGAAAGCTGAATTTCCTCCTGGTCTTTCTCCACACACAAAATATTTAGAAGCACGAAGTCACATGCCTATAATTTCTCAAGAAATTTTTATTACGAGGAAAGATATAAAAAATAAGAATAGTTACACGCTCTCTCTCTCTCTCTCTCTCTCTCTCTCTCTCTCTCTCTCTCTCTCTCTCTCTCTCTCTCTCTCTCTCTCTCTCTCTCTCTCTCTCTCTCTCTCTCTCTCTCTCTCTCTCTCTCTCTCTCGCACGCGCTCGTATTATTTTGGAACTATCTCGTCTCTGCTATTTTTACTTTTGTTACATTATTTGGAAATTACCTTTTTTTCCTTCCACACCATTATTCAGTTTAACGTTCAGAGCTTTGTTTAGAATCTAGGCAGATAAAAACCTTAACCTAAACAACAATAGTTTTCTACACTGGAAAACTATTGCAACATTAGATTTTCTTCATAGCCTCCTGAACTCGTTTTAGTTTAATATTTGTTCTGCATTCAAGTAGTTTTCCGCAAGCAAATCCTGCCAGAATATTGTCGAGGATTGCTACAAGTACTTAAAGAATTGCATAATTCAGTTCTTGTTATTTAATTCCAGATTTATTTTAGTTTAATTTTATTACTGTTTTTATTTATCAATCATGCCTGTATTATTATATGTATGTTATTGCCTTGTGTTCTTAACAAATAATATGTCCGACTAATCTCCATGATACCGATATGTAAAGTCACCAATGAAGGAGTTCGGTAATAAATCAGCATAAACATTTTATAAAAATACTTTTTTGGTTTGATTTCCAATTTTAATACAAATTATTTTGTTACGAGAGTAAGAAACAAACAAAAAGGCTAAAATCAACAATCACAAAAGTGTGAGTTTTTAACCGGATAGTGGTCATCAAACATTGGTTTTAAATACAGGGAGAGCGATTTACGATTAATTAGAATATATTTGTTTTCAAATGGTATTTCTAAATGTTGAATGAAACAACGAGAGTGATCATTTAAGTTTATTAATTTAGTCTGAATCAACAATCACGAGAGTGTGAGATAAAGATTTTTAAATTAATAGTTTCTACTGAATAAGTGTTTTAAATACTCAAAGCTATACCAATGAATCACTGAATTCCTGAAGTCAGACTATTACGTACCGGTATCCCGTAATTAAACATTTCAATTAAGTTTAACATTATTTTTTCATCTACCCCAAAATCCTAGATTCATTAGACTTAACTTTACACAGTAGCTGTAGATAACAGTATTTCGATTACCAGTCCCTGTGGGTTTGATATCTTTTAAAACTACGCGATCAAACTATGCGCTTGCAGTTAATACACCCGATAGACTCTTACAGTCACACGGCCAAGTTTTTGGCGCCGTTGCAGGGGACTGATTTAGTCGATATTGTGATCCTTTGTTATGCAATATAGACTAAGGTAACCAATTTTATTTCCTTTTATTTGTTTATTGTATGCCAAGCACTCTCTCTCAAGGAGAAGAATTAGAGAAACCAATCGATGAAGTCGAGCATTTTGTTAGTATAATACGCCGAATTAGAGAATATCGAATTAAGTACAATCTTCCCGAATTCAATCTTCCCAATTTATCTCTTCCGAAACCAAGAATGGATGAAAGACCCCAAAATCGTACTTTAAAGGATTATGTTGCTCCGTCGCAAGAGGAACCTCACAACAGTATTGCTTCCCCCATTATCGCTTGAAACGATTTTAAGTTAAAACCTTTGTTATTACAAGTTGTCCAACAAAATCAATTTTCAGGATGTCCTACGGGCGATCCAAATTTACATTTATTTGTGTTTGTGCAGTATGCAGACACAGTGAAAGAAAATGGTGTCAGTACCAAAACTATAAGACTTTGTCTTTTTCCTATTTCATTACGAGATAGAGCTAGAGCCTGGCTCCAGTCTCTACCATCCAACTCTGTTACCACGTGGAACAAATTGAAGAAAGTCTTCCTAGCGCGATATTTTCTTCTGAGTAAAACGGTTATGCTAAGAGCCAATATCAATGGTTTTAAATAAAAGGAAAGTGAATCTCTCTTCGAAGCATGGGAAAGATACAAAGACATTTTGCGACTCTGTCCACATCATGGTCTAGAAGAATGATTGATCATCCACACCTTTTACAATGGCCTCTTGTATAACATAAGACTAACGATTGATGCTGCAGCTGATGGCATACTGATGGACAAATCTTATCATGACATTTATCAACTTATCAAAAGTATTGCTCAAAACCATTACCAGTGGGGAAGCGATAGAACCATTGTATAGAAACCTCATATGAAAGGCGGTATGTACGAAGTTAGCAGTTTAGACCAAGTTAACGCTAAGGTAGAAGCTCTTACCTAAAAGATAGAAAATTTGACCATAACTCCCGCAGCCATCGTGGCTGCAGTAGCTCCAACATGCTATTTATACAGACTTCACACACATGTTGCGCCTGAATGTCCACTTTTAACAAGAGTACTAGTTGATCAAGTGAACTATGCTCAAGGAAACCCATACGGGAATACTTATAATCCTATACAAAAAAAGCATCAAAACTTTTCGTACAAGAATAACAATGCGTTATATACACCTGGACAAGCTCCTACTACACCCCCAAGATACCAGAAAGCCTCCCAAATTACTCCAAATGTTCCTAGGAAATCCAATGTAGAGATCATGATAGAAAACTTTGTAGCCACTCAAGCTCAACAAAATAAAGATTTTCTGAATCAAAACATACACACTAGGGAATAGATAAAGCAGTTGTCAAACAAGGTTGATGCCCTTGACACTCATAACAAAATGCTTGAAATGCAAATATCTCAAGTGGCTCAATAACGAGCTGCTACGGGTGCCCCAGTTGGCCCTTTTCCTAGCCAACCACAACAAAATATGAAAGGCCATGCTAATGTAATAATACTTCTAAGTGGAACAGAAGTAGAAGGACCCACTGGCCCAAGAATCAAAAGTCCAGCCATGTACCAGAGCACTGGTAAACCAACCGAGAAGTAAGAAGAACCCAAAGAAGATGAGAAGGAAGATGAAAGCGCGGAAGTAGAAGAGAAAGAAAAACCCTACGTATCTACGCCGCCGTACAAACCACCGATACCATACCCTCAATGGTTAGCTAAATCTAAAAATATATGGCAATTTAAGAAATTCGTTGAACTTCTAAAATAGCTAAACATCACTATACCTTTTATGGAAGCTATCACGTAAATGCCCTCATATGCTAAGTTCCTTAAAGAAATACTATCCAATAGGAAAAAGCTTGAAGATAACGAAACTATTATGCTTACTGCAGAATGTAGCTCTATAATCCAAAATAACATGCCCCCTAAGCTCAAAGACCCTGGCGGCTTTTCCATACCATGTGTAATAGGAAAGTTCATAATAGAAAAAGCTTTGTGTGACTTAGGAGCCAGTATAAGTCTAATTCCCTTATCGATCTGCAAAAGACTAAATATGGGAGAATTACGACCAACAAGAATGTTCGTACAACTAGTTGATCGCTCAGTGAAATTTCCCTTAGGAATGCTCGAAAACATGCCTGTACATATTGGATAATTCTATATCCCCACTGATTTCATTATTATGGATATCACAGAAGACTCCAACATCCCTATTATATTAGGAAGATCATTCCTCACCGTCGCTGGAGCCATCATTGATGTAAAAAATGGTAAACTCATGTTTTAGGTTGGAGAAGAAAAAGTCGAATTCCTCCTCTCACAATTCTTCAAAGCACTAGCTATAGATGACTCATGTGTTTCTTGGACGTCGTTGATGAATGCATTAAAGAAATGGAGAAACAACAAACTGAATATATGAAAGCTCTAAAAATTACTATACCTCCAATTCTTGAAGACGATAATTGGTGTGATGAATACAAGGATGACAGTCTAAGTAAATGTCTCGCGCTAACTCCTGACCCTATGCCTTGCTTAAGGAAACTAACCGTTAAACTTAAAACATTACCAAAAGACCTAAGATATGAATTCCTAGACACAACTCGAACAATTTGTCATAGTCCACACAGATTTAGGACAAATAGAAACGGAAGAACTACTATATGTCTTAAGGAAATACCTGACTGCTTTAGGCAATAACATCTCTGTGATATGGTGGGATAACTGACTTGAAGGTTTTGCGTTTGATCGCAAATGTTGCGGTTAGCAAGATTCGCCACCTACTTTTATTTTATCCAAAAGGAAAGGTGAAAAAGCACAGGAAATACCTTTGAGATTATTTCTTGAGTTTGGGGGGTAGATTATGAAAAGGGAAGGTATTAGCACCCCTTTCATGCATGGTTTTCCATGGGATCTTAGTTACTTGCTAAATCACTTTCTTTTTGTTTGAAATTGTGCTTTGTGTGGTTTTTGAAAGTATTTTGTAAAGAGGCCATTGTTTAGGCAATCTTTGTAATGATTCGTGTTTATAAGAATGTATAAAAAGATGTTTGATCTTTTGAAAATGTTTTCAATTTTGTAAGATGTTTGAAAGTGTAGGTGTTTGTTTTGAAAATAGAAAGGATGTTTGTTTTGAAATGGAGCAAGTAATTAGGAGCATTCTACCTACTCAAAAGTCTTTCTTGTTCATCTTCTTTTCCTTTGACATTGTTATCTTACCATTAATTTGGTAAGTAACCCTATCTTTGGATGTAAACGGGACAAGCGTGGGTCATCGTATAACCATGATTAGCAATGTTGAAAGGTATCTTAGCATTTTCTTTTAGTGACTAAGATCATTTGAAAGGCAACTTAGATAGCATCATCGAGGGACTATGATCTTATATTTGCTTGTTTTTGCTAAGATACCTCACATGCGTAATATGGCCATTTTGTAAAGGCAACCAAGTGGGTTTACCCTAGGGGGTGCTTGTGTGCAAGTGGATTGATTTTCATGCTTGATTTATCTTTGATCAGGGTTTGCTAATTGGTTGGTTTTAGTCTTTCCATACAAAACCCTAATTACTAGCATTTGTATATAAAGCAATAAATTGTGGAATTTAAAATTACTACGCTATTACAATACTTAGGGGAGGGGGGTGTACAAATTACAAATACAGATTGCAAGAATATAAACCTAATTAATCTATTACAACCATATTGAATTGGTACAAAAATTGAAATAAATAATGTACAAGATGAATAAATATGCAAGAATATAAATATGAAGAAAATGAGTATTTTTGTTTGGATTTTTTAGGAACAGTGAATTTATTTTAACTAATTAATTAAAGAAAATAATTAATTAAAATAATGAAAGTAAACCTAATTTAATAAGAAAAGAAATTAATAAAACCCTAATTCATTAATTGATAAGAAATTAAGTTTATAAGAAAAGTATTTTTGGTATTTTTTATCTTGGAAATAAATTATAGTATTATAAAATATTTTTGGCCTTTTTTATATTAAAATAAATATATTTTAATTGGTGTAAAAGAAAATAAATAATATCCTAGTTTTAATTAAATTTTCAAGAATAATTAGTAAAATAAATAAAGTGTGATTAAATAAAATATTTTTTGTGAGAAAAAAAAAACTAACTTAAAATATAAATCTACTATTTTTTTTTTTGTATTTTTATGATTTTTAATATTAGAAAAATAATTAAGAAAATGAATAAAAATGAAAATAAGAAAATAAAATAAAACTGGGCCAGGGTGCAAATAGCCTGCAGGGGGTTAGAAAGTAAAAAAACAAAAATAAACAGGCCCATTTAGGCCCAGTGCGTGCAAAAAAGGAAAGTCAGAAAACAAGAAAATGTGAAAAATCCAAAAGGGTACCACTAGGGCTCGAACCCAGGTCCCAAAGGATACAGGCGCACGCTTCTACCACTGGGGTGGCTATACATCCGTTAACATAAGAAAAACAATAAATACATATGGCAAACATGTTCCATGGCCTGAACTTCATCTTTAACCTCACGCCCAACCAGAGCTTCTGTAACTCATTCAAATCTCAACAAAAATGAAAACTGTAAACATGAAACTTGTAGAAAATTTCCTCACGGTTTTAGAAATGTAAAGCATTAAAACTATAGATCAAAGATAAGCATGAATTTCATTGGCCCTAAACTGAACCCTAAAAATCTCAGAAATTTCAATCTCAAAATTCTCTAAGCTCAAGCAAAATTAATGGAAACTATGGACATGGTCAGCTTTAGGGCAATGATATTTAGATGTTTCATTCACAAATAAATCATTGATGATGCATGTATGAAAAATTCCAAAGTTAGAAAACTTACCTTGCAGGAGGGTATCGGGTTTGAAGTTTGAGCAACTTTCAAGGAGTTTCGATGGTTGGGTTAGCTTCCTCAAGTTCCCAGGAAGCTAATGGAATGCTTAGCTTGAGCTAAAAGGGCCTGAGGAGTTCTGGAGAAGTTCAAGTGCAAAGCTCTGTTTTTGAAAATGATGGATGAGGATGGAGGTGTTACAGTGATGCTGTAGGTGTTGGGATTGTTTGTGTATGTTGCTTAGAAGCTTTTGAAAACAAAAGGCCAAGAAATGCACGAGTAGATTTGAAGATTGGCTTCAAAACTCAGAAATGACAAGTTTTGAAGTGTTTTTTGGTGATTCTGAGTTCTAGGTGTTTTTAGGGCTTAAGCCTTCGTGTCTTTGATGCAAATAGTTTGTGTATCTATAAGCAAAAGGATTGGAGTGGTTTGGATAATCAGAAGTACAAGTTACAAGCTTTTGGCTTGGTTACTTGATTTTCAAGAAAAGAGGGAAACCAAGTTTCAATGTGAGGTACACGTATGGGATGGGTGATTGTAAGTGTCTAAACCATTTCTCATAAGTTATAGGACTTGCGTGATCAGAAGAGAACAAGTGCAAGGCTCAAGAACAAGTTTTGTGCAAAAAGTCAGTTTATCAAAATGGCAATGTGCACTTTCTTCCAAAAATGTATATAAAGTATGTCCATGCATTAAATGCTTGAAATGAGACCTCTAACAGCTGTGCAAGCCATTAATTATGGAGTTCCTAACAAGTTTGAGGCCTGAAAAGTAGATTTTATGCAGCATAGTTTGAATTTTGAACTTGGTTCATCACAAAATGACTTATAATTCAAGTGATAAAATCCTAACTTCATCTCTTCGATTCTCCCTACTCAAAAATGATCTTAAGGACTTCTTAGACATTCTGGAAAGCTTGCAATGTTTTCTACAAACCATCTTTGAATTGCTTTTGAAGATTCCCCTTGGAACTATATGAAAAAGTTCCATGAAGTTGGGTCAAAATCCTGGCCAAATTAGGGCAAAATTCCACCAAGTGTTTTGTTTCATGACCATATGTTCTTAAAATTATAACATGAGATCCACACACTTTTGGAATAAGTTGTATGAATAAAAGTTGTAGATTTCATGGGGATATACAACTTCCATGTTGGAAGTTTCTCTTGAATCATCTTGCATCATGGTGAAAATTTTGCTCAAAGTTATGAAAAAATAAGAAATTTCTAACACTTAGAAAAATTTCTAAGTTTAGAAATTTTAACTTTTCAAAATGAGATCTTGAATTTTTGATTTCTTGATGAATAAGCTTCATACGTTGACATGTTTTGATGAATTGTGATCTTTGGAATTTGAATTTGACCAAAAAGTCAAAGTTTGACTTTTCAGTATACAGTTGACTTTGATCAATTGACTGAAAATTCATTTGTCAATCCATTGGACTCGAGCAATGTTTTGAGCCATGTCATTAGGTCAAAATGATGCAATTGGACTCTTGAGGTTATGCCTTGAACAAATTAATCATTTTCTAGGTCAAAAATCAGAAATTTCCCTTTCCTAGTCAAAACCCTAATTTTGACCATTTTGCCCTTTTGGAGATTTGATCAAATTTCTTGGGGAATTGTGGTCCAAACTTGATCAAATGATACATATGAGTCTAAAATGTTCAATTGGATCAAAAATTATGAAGTTTGACTGTAAATTGGTCATGGTTGACCTTTTCCCCAATAGAGCTGATTTTTAGGTCAACTGCTCAATTGACTGAGCAAAAGTGTGATCCAAGGCTTGAAACTTGACATGCGTAATCTTGGGGGTCCATAATGAACCATGAAAGTCATATGAAGCATTGAAAGTTCAAATATCCTTGTGCAATCTCAAACCCTAATTTTGGTCATCAGTGCTTAAGGAGGTGTCTTGAGCTGATCAACCCTAATGCAGTCTTGAGCCAAAGGAGATCTTGTGAGTAAATTATTGATAAATGAGAGGGAAAATTTTTGGGTACAACAACTTCCCCTGTTCAATCTTCTTAAACTTGAAGAGTTAGATTGGCGAGTTCTGCCATTCGTGACTCGAAGGTGGAAGATGATTGGACAATAGAGTGCCCAGAAATTTGCACTCAATGATGTGATGGTTGATGGTATAGGTAATGGGCTTAAAGATGCCATTTGGAACGATAATGGGAAGTTTGTCAGAGATGGGATTGCAGATGCCATCCAAAAATGATTGTTGAACCGTATCTGTAAACTGAAACTGAATGAGTACCAGAATAGCGTCCATGTCTAGAGCGTATCTGAAATGTATCAAAATTTGAGTATGAATGAGCATCAGAATAAAATCTGTGTCTGGAGCCTATCTGAACTGTATCTGAATGAGTATCAGAATGGCATCAGTGTCTAGAGCGTATTTGAACTGTATCTAAAGTTGAGTCTGAATGAGCATCAGAATAACATCTGTGTCTGAAGCATATCTGAACTGTATCTGAATGAGTATCTGAAAGGCATCCGTGTCTAGAGCGTATTTGAACTGTATCTGAGAGTTGAATGAGTGTCAAAATGGCGTCCGTGTCTGGAGCGTATCTGAACTATATCAAAGGAGTTGAATCTGAAGAACCCGTGCTAGATTGCTTCAGTTGGTCGTGTAGATAATTGTTCTGACTTGTTGCAGGTATTAATCTCTGACCCTTTCGTAAATTGTTGATGATAGTCATCTGTTGACTGATCTTTCCTGAAAAGATGACAGGTTAGTTGTATGCAATGTCATGATGTATGAAATGCTTTCTACAATGATGTTCTCAATAAAATGAATGAGATTATTGTATGCATTTGTGTTATAAATGTTTATGATATATGGATGCGATGTACGCGTATATGAGCTAATCTGCTGTATTGATGTTGGATAGGGGAAGCAAAATCCCTGACTGCTACTGCGGATATGGAGTGTAAGTCTTCATGTTGTGAAGTTGAAGTGTTGATGAATTTCCATTTAGAGAAATAAACTATGCTGTAAGGGCATTATTTTGTGCTACTTGTAAGAACCTGTTGGGGAAACCTGAGAAATCGGATGACTTCTACTAGGGATTGATAACTGGAAGCTTTGTTCCGCTGGGGATTAAATTGTAAACTGCGGGGGATTTTTATAGCTTAGAGATATTTCTCTACTTCTTTAAAGCCATCAGTGGTCGTCTTTTTATTTCGTTTATTTGTAAACAGTAATTATATTCAAATGCATATGTTCAACAATAAATTATTGGGCGTTTTTGTAAACAAAACACAAGAGTAAAGAAAAAAAGATAGTTTTGCACTTTCAAAGGGATATCTTTGTATTGACTTTGAGTAAGTATTTTTGTACAATGAGACAAACATTCTAGTAAGAGAATGTTATCGTAAAAATGAAAATTTTGATACAAAGAAAAGATAGCTATGTGCAATAATCCCATGGGGTTCCCATTCTGCTTTTGCCTTCGTGTCTTTGAGCATCTTGTCTATTTGTTGCCTTGTCCAAAGTTGATTGGATTGATCAGAACCTCTGAGTTTGTCAGGTTGTCCGTAAGGTGATCCAATAAGACATAGTCATACGCTTTAATTCCCTAACTTTTCCTGGACTTCCCTTTCGAGTTTTCAGTCCACCGGGATACCCTTTTTTGCCCAAGCCGCACTTTCGGGTTTTCAACTTACCGGGTGTACAGATTTTTTGTTTTATCCCTAATTTTTGCCCGAACCTTTTTTGTTCACCGGGATGCCCTTGTTTTGCCTAGGTGTGTCAACCTAGCGGGTCTCTTATGAGTAGTATCTTTTGACTATGTCTGCATTCGCAAGGTGCGGCAGGTCGTCGCCGTCCATGGTGGTTAAGATCATTGCTCCACCAGAGAATATGCTTTTGATTACAAATGGTCCTTCGTATGTTGGAGTCCATTTTCCCCTGGATCACCTTTCGGCAGTATGATACGTTTGATCACCAAATCCCCAACTTGATATATTTGGCGTCTGACCTTTTTGTTGAAAGCCTTGATCATCCGTTTTTGATACATTTGACCATGACATACAACAGTAAGCATTTTCTCATCAATCAAGTTCAGTTGATCAAGTCGAGTCTGGATCCAATCTTCTTCATTCAGCCCTGCATCTTTCATAATTCTCAGAGAGGGGATCTGGACCTCCATAGGCAAGACAACCTCCATGCCATATACCAGAGAGTAGGGTGTTGCCCCGGTTGATGTGCGAGTTATGGTACGATACCCGTGAAGAGCGAATGGTAGCATCTCATGCCAGTCTTTGTATATGACTGTCATTTTCTGTATGATCTTTTTAATGTTCTTATTTGCGGCTTCGATAACACCGTTCATCTTTGGCCGGTAAGGGAAAGAATTGTGATGTTGGATATTGAATTGCTCGCATAGGGCGGTGATCATGGTATTGTTTAGATTCATACCATTATCTGTGATGATCCTCTCCGCGATACCGTAACGACAAATGAGATTCTGCTTGATGAATCAGGCAACAACATTCTTAGTGACGGAAGCGAAGGAGGTTGCCTCAACCCACTTTGTAAAATAATCAATGGCCACTAAGATGAAACGATGTCCATTAGAGGTTGTTGGCTTGATTTCTCCAATCATATCGATGCCCCACCTAGCAAAGGGCCAAGGAGCCGTCAAGACATTCAGAGGAACCGGAGGGACGTGCACCTTGTCAGCATAAATCTGACACTTGTGGCAGGTTCGAGAGTGTTGATAGCAGTCTGCTTCCATGGTAGACCAGTAATAGCCCGGCGATAGGATTTTCTTTGCCATTGTATGTCCACTAGAATGGGTGCCAAAAGTGCCTTCATGTAACTCAACCATGATCTTTTCCGCTTCGACCTTGTCTATGCACCGAAGTAGCATATAGTCATGGTTGCGTTTGTAGAGAATTCCATTACTAAGGAAGAATTTAGCAGAGAATCTCCTTAAAAACTTCTTATCATTGACTGAAACTCCTTCTGGATATTCTTGGGCCTCGAGATACCTCTTGACTTCGTGAAACCAAGGTTGGTCCACTACTTCTTCAGTATTAATCTCGTGATAGTGAGCTGGTTCCTCCATTCGTTCAATGGTGATCTGGGGAGCCTCGTTATCCCATTTAAGTTTAAACAATGATGACATTGTGGCTAGTGCGTCGGCTAGCTGATTTTATTCTCGTAGAAAATGCTCGAAGGTAATCTTCTCAAAATATGGGAGCAATGTCAATACATGTTCTTTGTAGGGGATAAGGTTAGGATGTTTGGTGTCCCATTCACCTTTGATCTGGCTGATAAACAAAGCTGAATCTCCGAATACATTTAAGGACTTGTGTTCTGCCATGTTGTTTGTACAATTGAAGCAGAGTCTTTCCATAAAAGGAGTATGACATCCTCTAGGAGATATGAGTATAGCACCAATACCATTTTCGAGTGCGTTAGATGCCCCATCAAAAACCAGGGCCCATCGGGATCCTTTTTTAGGTCCGTCATATGGTCTGAATTCTTCATAGTTGTTTACCATCATGATGTCTTCATCTGGGAATTCGAACTTCATGGACTGGTAGTCTTCCACAGCTTGGTGAGCAAGGTGATCAGCCAGTACACTGCCATTTATTGCTTTCTGGGTAGTATACTGTATGTCATATTCTGTTAGGATCATCTGCCATATCATTGTTCTCCTAGAGAGAGCAGGTTTCTCAAAGATGTATTTTATTGGATCCATTTTAGATATCAATAAGGTAGTATGGGTCAGCATATACTGTCTTAGCCGGCGAGCAGCCCATGCCAGAGCCCAACAATTTTTCTCGAGCAGTGAATATTTTGTTTCACAGTCGGTAAAATTTTTGCTCAGGTAATAAATAACATGCTCTTTTCGGCCAGACTCGTCATGCTGCCCCAGCACACACCCCATTGAATTTTCCAAAACAGTTAGATACATGATCAAAGGTCTTCCCTCGAATGGTGGCATCAAAACAGGAGGCTCTTACAGGTACTCTTTAATCTTATCGAAAGCAGTTTGGCACTCGTCATTCCATTTGACTACTTGATCTTTCTTCAGTAATTTGAAGATTGGTTCACAAGTAGCTGTCAGGTGAGAAATGAATTTGGCAATGTAGTTTAAGCGTCCCAAAAATCCTCGGACTTCCTTATCGGTACGAGGAGCAGGAATCTCTTGTATCGCTTTCACCTTGGCAGGATCTACTTTAATACCTTTATTGCTGACGACAAAACCTAGGAGTTTACCAGACCTCACCCAAAGGTGCATTTATTTGGGTTCAACCTCAGCTTTTACTTCTTTAGTCTCTCAAAGAGTTTCTGTAAATGGTCAAGATGCTCTTCTTCTGTTTGAGATCTAGCTATCATGTCGTCCACATAGACCTCTATTTCGTGATGTATCATGTCATGAAATAGAGCTACCATGGCACACTGATAGGTTGCCTCAGCATTCTTCAGTTCGAATGGCATAACCTTGTAGCAGAATGTGCCCCACTGTGTGACAAAGGTTGTTTTCTCCATGTCTTCAGGCGCCATTTTGATTTGGTTGTAGCTTGAGAAATCGTCCATGAAGGAAAACAATTTGTGTTGTGCTGTATTGTCAACTAGAACATCAATGTGGGTGTTGTACCCCAAAATTTGAACTCCCATTTTTCATAGAAGACACAACCCTAGGGTTTCTCGGATATTCAAATTGGTTCAGAAATTGACCAGACAAATTCTCTACTGTGGCAGTAAACCAGCAATTAGGGGTTTTCTTGCAATCCTCAAAAGAAAATGAGTTCTCAAAAATTCAATTGGCTTTCACAGGTCTTCATGCTTCCTCAAGTTTACTGAAAAGGTTAATGTTCGTTCTCAGAGCATGATTTGTTTGGGACAAGAGATGGAGGTTAAGACTGTCATTTGGGATGACCAGGATTTTGATCCAGATTGACCAGATGATTTACGTCCTTAAAACTTTTGTTTGGTTAGGAAATGGAATATTCAGTGCGTGTTTGTTTGAAATGCAGTTACAGAATTATTGGGATTACTTGGAATTTAAGGTACCAGACTGGAGCATTTTGCTTCAAGTATCTAGATTGGGAATTTCAAAAATCAAATAGGATGCGAAGAGAACTTACAAGTTGTTGTTGATAAAGGATTTTAAGTTATTCAAGGGACACCAGAATATTTCATAAGATTTTCTCCAATTTTTCAAATATTATTACAAAACAATTTGTTCTTTTAAATACTTTATGTTTTACAACTTATCGTATTTAAAGATGAATTGTTACAATTATTGGATACAATACAAGGATGATTTTTCTAAATTACAAAGGAAATCCAAATGCTTGATTGGCCTAGGAGAATTAATCTATGCCTAAGTTTGACTGAAGTTCCTTTGCTTATCTCCAAGAATTCCATGCTTGCCACAGATTTCTTGCCTTCCTTACTTTGTCATCTACATTTTGCTCACATGAAAACAAAAGAAAGAAAATGTGATTAGTGCAAAATCATATGGGCATGAGCAACAATTTTTCAAAAAAAAAAGTATTCATCATTAAGGTTTGCAAAGTGGAATCAGAAGGCCATTTTATTTCATCACAATCTATTTCCTATTTACAAATCACAAGAAGGTTACCCTTCTTAGTTCACAAAAAGAAAGAGGAAAAGAAATGCTACAAAGCTGTCCAAACAAGCAGAAATGCTACAAAGCTGTCCAAACAAGCAGAAATGCTACAAAGCTGTCCAAACAAGCAAATGTTACAAAACTGTCCAAACAAATGCAAGCAAACTGTCCAAGCAAATGTTACAAAACTGTCCAAACAAATGCAAGCAAATTGTCCAAACAAAATGCAAGCAAACTGTCCAAACAAAATGCAAGCAAACTGCACAAACTAGACAACAAACAACATCAACAAAAACGAGGCAGAAATATGGCAACATAAATAGCTAAGTCAAATAGCTAAACTTGCTTGAGAAGCAATATATCATCATTTTCCATGCAAACCTTTCAGAATTGGAAAAAAGGCAAAAGAGAATTTTGCTTTCTTATTGTCATTGAGAGAGAAGAGAGGAAAGAAGTCACCTAGGTTATTGGAATGCACAACTTTGCTGCCCTGCCTTTCACAAGTTGCATAGAATATGCTAAAAAACAAAACTGTAACAAAAAAAGCCATAAGGACAATATACTAAAATATTCAATTTTTTGGTTTCGCACCATTTTGAAGATGGATAACAGAAGCAGGGTCAATATAACAGTGGACAAGTCTCAAGCGAAAGAATGAGAAACATCATCAAACTCAAAAACTTGAAACAAATTTCAAAGGCAAAAACCTGTCAAACCTCAAAACCCCAAACAACCATTCAAACGAAAACCAGTAACCCTCAAATACAAAAACCTGCCAACCATCAAAACCTGTTAACTCCCAAAACCTGAGCCAAACCTCAAAAACCTGAAACAAGTCTCAAACCTGTAGCAAGCCAAAAAACCAAAACAACAAACCAGTAACATATATCTAAGAAGTCTCAAACTGAAATACAAGCTTCACAAGCTTCACAAGCTCAAAAACCTGCTAAACCATCAAAAGATCCAAAACTGTTAACCATTCAAACAGAACCATCATCAAAAAAGCAACAAATACCTGTTAACCATTTTCAAACTCACAAAACCAGAGCCAAAAACACAAACTAGAAAATATCATCAAACCAAAAACATGTTAACTCAAAACACAGTAACCAGCATACAGTAGCAAAATCCCAAACAGTAGCAAACCACAAAAAAGGCCCCAAAACCTAAAACCTGTAATAGAGCTAGAAGAACTCAAAAACCAGTAGTCATCATAAAACAACAAAACTGTTAACCATCATACAGTAGCAAGATCCCAAACCAAAAAAACCAGTACCAAGCCTTCATCCAAAAACCAAGCATTAACCAAAAATTCCAAACACAATAGCAAACCAAGATAACCAACATCATCATTCAACAAAGAAAAATAGAAAAGATTACCGACGAGTCAGAAAAGCCACGCCCTCAACTCTTCCCCTCGCGCAACCTCCGCCACCATTGGAACACCATCCTTGCTCTCGCCTCTCTATTTCACAGGAAATCACAGAACTTCAACAGGTATGGTTTCCCAAATCTTCCATCATCATGTATTTTCATGCATTTAAAAGAGCAAGCTTATTTAACAGAAAACGTGACAAGATAAAAAAGGTAATCAACAAAATTTGTAAATTTTGGAAAGAACTGAATCTCACCTTTTTTCAAAGAAGATTACTAGAGCTTGATTAGGAGACGAGATTGGTGGCGTTTCGGTAACAGAGGGTCATGGGGAGGTCAAGGACGAACCAATTTCGTTTCTCTTAGGTTTAGGACCGAATCCGAAATTAGGGTTTCCAAAAGATGCAAATCACGGTGAGATAAGGAGAGATTATGTTACTGAATAGGGCGATTCAGCCATGAGGCTAGACAGGGATAGGTAGTGAGTTTGTTTAGAGGTTTTTTCAGTAAAAATGGAAGATATGAACACAGGTGAACGAAGATGAGAGCGGCGCCGCTGTGAATTACAAGGGTTCCAAGAACCCTAATTTTGTTTGTCTTACCTTAATCAATAACTAAGCAGAGTTAGAGATTTGTGCTTGTTTGTCTGTTAATCCCTAAAGCCCATTACGCCTTTACTAGTCATACCCCCCCCCCTATGCCTGTTTTTTATTACAGCAAGAACAATATTTTGGTTTGGGCCTCATTCTCAAAATCATTCAGGCCCATGCGTTTTTTTAAGTTATTTTCTTCCTACATACTTTTTTTTTGTTATGCAAATACTAATAAAACTTGAACTATTTTTATTAGTTTGATTTAGGTTTTTTCTTGTAAATCATTTTTATCATTTTATTTCTTTTATAAATTTTGCTTTTAAATTTATTTGACTTAATAAAACATCAAAAATAATAATTTAGTTTGTTTTTCTTTCTTTAAATATACTTAAATTAATAAAATACAAAAAAATAAAGAATATGATTTAATCAATTATTTTCATTTTTTAGAATAGTTTTTTTCTTTTCTCTTTTCAAGTAAATACCTAACATTTCATTTCCATATTTTGTTGCTTTTATTTTCATGGATTATCATAGCTTTAATTAAATCACACAAAATTTGATTTGGTTGTATTGTTTGATATTTGGACCTTCCTATCTCATTTGATTCATCCCCATTTGTAAAAATTGTACCCCCATTCCCGAACATTTTGTAATAGCTTAGAATTTCAATTCCCGCAATTTACTGCTTTCTTTATACTGTATAGTAACTAGGCGTGTATGGAAAGATTCAAAAAAATCAATCGCTAGATGACTTAATCAAAGAATAAAATAACTTGAAACCAACACACTTTTTCACACGCGCACCTCTAGGGTAACCTCGCTCATTGCCTCGGAAATACAATCATGTCCCTCGAATATGGGACGCTTTAGCAATGACCCTTTGATAAAAAAGATCGTAGTCCCTCGATGACCCTCGATGTTGCCTTGGATTAAAATGATCTCGTCCCTTACGAAAATTTCTAAAGATTTTCCTAAGTTGCCTTCGATGATTGTAAAATTGACCTGTGTCTGTCCCTTCACATCCAACGGTTGGGCTTCTTACCAAATCAATGGTAAGATAGCACCATTAAAAGGAGGAAGAAAAGAAAAATCTAAGACCTTTCAAGTAGATAGATTCGCTCTTAGTTACTCGCTTGCTCATGATAAAAACTTTTCACACCTACACTTTCATTTCAAAACATTTTCAAAAAGACAAAATGTTTTGTATACGTTCTTATAGAGACGAGAACCATTGCAAAACCTCTTTTCAAAACACTTTCCGAAACACGATTCACAAACACATCTTTGAACCACTTTTCAAAATAAAACTTTGTACGCGTTCTTATAGAGACGAGAACCATTACAAAGAGATTTTTCAAAATACTTTCAAAGCCCACACCACAAGCACACTGTCAAATGAAAGCAAGTGATCTAAACGAGTAACTAAGAGCCCATGAAAAACCATGGATGAAAAGGGTGCTAATACCTTCCCTTTTCATAATCTACCCCCCGAACCCGAGAAATAATCTCGAAAGGTCTTTCCTGTGCTTTTTTACCTTTCCTTTTGGATAAAAGAAAAGTCAGTGGCGACTCTTTCTATCCGCACAAGTGCGATCGAAACGTAAAACATTAAGTCAGTTCTCCCACCGTATCACAGAATTGGCGACTCTGCTGGGGACTAATAAAAAAAGGTGGGGTTACCTTAGGGATATATA
This sequence comes from Vicia faba, assembly GCA_948472305.1. Taxonomy (NCBI): domain Eukaryota; kingdom Viridiplantae; phylum Streptophyta; class Magnoliopsida; order Fabales; family Fabaceae; genus Vicia; species Vicia faba. Next base: position 720,889,972 of record OX451738.1, on the reverse strand, counting down.
ACTTTTACTCGCTTTCATTATTTGATTTATGTGCTTTATATCCAGTTCTTTGTATTGGGCTTGCTTTGATCCTCCACCCGGATTTGGGGCACCTTTTGTAGGTAAATAGCAATAGATTGTGGAGACTGTATGGCATAGACCGATATGGTTGAGACAATGGCTATGTTAGTGTGACGCATTTGTGGGTAACTGTATCCCTCGTGGTGAATCGAGGAGAATACGGGGCCGCTGAGTGGCGTCATGAAGCACTAATTAACCTTAGAACCCTAATTGGACAAACTTGGCCATTAGGACATAGTGAGGTAACCGGTTTCGGTGTAAATCTGAAAATTGGTTGACACTCGATACTACACTCATTGAGGCTAGAATTTTGGGATATCTCGCCCGCAAGAAAAGATTATTATGCTGAGACAATGCCTAAGAGAAAGGTTGGTGATATTGAGATCCTTTAGAACCCGATCAGTATTTCTAGGATAGGTTGAGCCAACTAAAACTTCAAGAGGGTACTTGCCTACAAAACTCATGCAAGCCAGAAACATAGGGATCTATTTGTTGTGTGTATATGTTTGCTTGTACATAAACATCATCGACATCATGTGCATGCTCACTAACCATTTCAAGGATTTAGAAATTTATCTTTGTTTTTGTTTTATAGGATATGAATTCTCTCCGAAGAAACACCATCTGAATCAGCTTTGTAAAATCACATCCTCAACTTCAAGAGCTAGCTTCAAGAGTGCCTGGGGATTCTCCTTTTACCAATAAGTATGGTCGACTCCTCAGTTTGGCTACATCCAACTTCCAAGAAGAAATGATGTGTGCACTATTCCAATTATTTGACCCCGTACATCATTGTTTCACTTTTCCAGACTATTAGTTGGTACCTACATTGGAAGAGTTCTCTCTACTCTTAGGGGTGCCTATTCTTAATCAGATGTCGTTCACCGGTCTAGAAGGGATTCCAAAACCTGAAGTCATCGCCGAAGCTTTACATGTGAAGAGGGCCGACGTCACAGCCAATTGGGAGACAAGAAGTGGGGTTAAAGGTTTTCTAGCTAAGTTTCTGTTGGAAAAAGCTCGTTCATTATGGGATGACATGGATTTCCAAGCTTTCGAAGACGTGCTATCTCTCCTCATTTATGGTTTGGTTCTGTTTCCTAATTCGGACCAATTCATAGACGTTAATGCCATCAAAGTCTTTCTCTCTCGCAACCCTATACCCACCTTGCTAGGAGACATCTTGCATTGCCTTCATACTCATACCATGAAGAAAAGAGGTACCCTTTTGTGTTGTATCCCCATACTCGCTAAGTGGTTCACTTCACACCTGCCTCAGTCAGCATTGAAGAACGAGCAAAGATTGACTTGGTCTCAAATGATGATGTCTCTCACTCACTCTGACATCCGTTGGTGCTCAAGATCTTTGGAAGATATCTCTATCATTGACCGCTGTGGTGAGTTCCCTAATGTAACTCTGCTTGGTATTAGGGGAGGTATCACCTACAACCCGTGTTTAGCTCTTCGGCAATTTGGGTATGGCCTAAGAGACGACCCTCATGAGATGATCGTCCGAGGTCTGGTTTTCAACTACGACAAAGAAGACCAAGGTTACCGCCAGAGGTTTACACGTACTTGGGGAATGGTGAACAAAGTGGATAGTAGGACTTTGGGACATAAAAACTCTATCCCTCTCGAGCCTTACCTTAAGTGGGTACGGGCTCGTGCCCAGAGTCTCTTAATGCCTTACCTTTCCATCCTTCCTGTCATCATTTAGCCTGTTATTGAAGGAGACGTACCATACACCGTTCTTCATCCTGACATACCTACCTCTCTCGAAGACCTGCAGAAAGCCTGGATTCAGTTGAAGGAAGAACGAGAGACCTTTGAAACCCAGTACTACGCCAGCGAGAAGAAGGTTTTGGAGCTCACCAAACTGCTTCATGAAGAGAAGAATCTGAATACCTACATTGCTCCAAAGAGGATGCGTTCGGTCTTTTTGTCTTAAGATTTTTTGTTGTATTTTGTTTCCTTCTTTGTAAGCCCAAGGAGGCCTGATGTATTCAAACTTGGTTTTATTTAATATGACGTGTGTTATTTTTTGTTTGAACAAATTTAAATCTTCTAAATTTCCTTGAAATCATTTGCATATCGCATCTTCATTCATCATAACATCATACAGGTTTCTCATAATAGGTCGCCTTATCCTTTTATTGTTTATTTCAGTTAGATGGATGTTGAACAGACTGTGAAAGATCTTCAGGCACAGAATGCCCAGTTTCAACAAATGCTCATGGCTCTGACAAAAGGGCAAGAAGAGTTGAAGACTTTTCTAGCCAAAGAGAAGAAGAAAAAGACGAAGAAACCAACCGGGGTTGTGATTATGGGAAGAAGGTTTAAAGGGCATACCAGGCGAACCTTGTATTTTGCAACATCATCGGGTGAAGGAGATAACCAAGGGGCCGAGACCCAGGAAGTGAAAGACGACCCAGCATCCGAAGGAGAGGAAGAGCCTGATTACTCTGAGGAGAAATATCCTCCTACTGATGATAAATACAAACATCTAGAGGACCGTTTAAATGCCATAGAAATTCAGAGAGTACCCGGTTTGGACTTTGAAAAATTAGGACTCATCTCAGGGGTTGTCATCCCACAGAAATTCAAGGTCCCAACCTTCGCCAAGTATGATGGTATCTCTTGCCCAAAACTACATCTGAGGTCATATGTTAGAAAGATTCAGCCCCACACGGCTGACAAAAATCTGTGGGTGCATTTCTTCTAGGAGAGCTTATCGGGGACTCAGTTGGATTGGTTCTACCAATTAGAAGGGTCCAATGTCTGTAATTGGGAAGAGTTGGTTGCCGCTTTCTACAAACAGTATCAGTACAATGTTGATTTGGCCCCGACTAGGACACAGTTACAGAGTATGTCTATGGAAATAGATGAGGGTTTCAAAACCTATGCTAAAAAATGGAGGGATCTCGCAGGCAGAGTCCAGCCCCCTCTATCCGACAAAGAATTAGTGGATATGTTCCTTGGCACCTTGTCAGGTCCATTTTTCAATCACCTGATTGGGAGATCTTCATCTGGGTTTACCGAATTAATCATGACTGGTGAGCGGGTCGAAGCCGGTATAAAAAGCGGCAAAATTCAAAGAGATGCATCCTCAAGTTCGGTAAAGAAACCTTTTGTTGGGAAGAAGGAAGTCAGTGTTGCGTATGATCATAGGAATCAAAACAAAACCGACCGTCGTCCGACAGTAGGGGTTGTTATGTCTCTAATCCTGCGCCAAATCAGCAACGAAATTATCAGTTCAAATCAGAGCCGCCCATGAGATGATTTACCCGGATTAACATGACCATGTCTCAAGTGTTGCCACACCTTCTAAGGACCAATCTGGAAATATTAAAGGAGGCTCCCAAAAACCCTAATACGACTTCTCCCCGCTACAACCCGAACGCCCAATGTGCCTATCATTCTGGAAGCCCAGGGCATGATACAGATGACTGTTGGGCCTTAAAGAATAAGGTGCAAGACCTTATCGATGCGAAGGAGCTTGAATTTGAGTCCCCAGAAACGCCTAATGTAATAACGGCACCAATGCCCAGACATGGCCTAGGTATCAACGCCATTGATGATGATCATTTTGTGTCCTCCGTGAATGACTTGGTTACTCCTCTGTTGACTGTTAAACAAAATCTACTGCAAGTCGGCTTGTTCCCAGGTTGTGATGAAAATTGTCACCTTTGCAAATCTCTGCCGAACAGTTGTTTGTTACTAAAGATAGGCGTCCAACGCCTGATGACTATTAAAGAAATCCTTTTCGAAAAGTTACCTCTTATCAAGAGTTCTCATCAAGATGTTTCGATAATCACCATTTTCGACAATCCTCCCAGGGCCTCCACCAAAAGACCCGTCAGGATTACACCAGCTCCCAGAACTGCACCTTTGATCATCGCTATGCCAAGACCAATACCATACTCCTCAAATAAAGCTATTCCCTGGAGTTATGAGGTTGACGTTTACTACTACGGCGTCAATCAAGATTAGTTGGCTGCCACAAATGAAGTTGCGAGAGATATTGATCCTGATATCGGTAACATCAATGGAACCAGAAAAATAACAAGAAGTGGAAGAGTCTTCTCACCTGATATTTCTCCAAAGACTGTTGTTACTCCTGTGATCATCACTACTACCACTCCTATCGGCACCGCCATTGATACTCCCGCTGTTGTCCCTACTGCCGATACCATGGGAAAAGAGGCTTTGGTTGAGCCTGTCCAAGCAAGAGAACGTCCCGAAGTCATCCTTGAAGCTTCTAGAAAAGAAATAGAAGAAATCCTGAAGATAATAAAAAAAAGTGACTATAACATTGTAGAACAATTGGGGAAGACCCCCTCGAAGATATCATTGTTGTCCTTACTTTTGTGCTCTGAAACTCACGCCAAAGCTTTGGTAAAGTTTCTTAAAACCGCTCACGTGCCCCAGGATACCTCCATCGACCAATTTGAAGACTGTGTAGCCAGTCTAACTGCAGATAACGGATTGGGCTTTTCTGATGCTGATCTAACCGCTAAGGGAAGGAAGCATAATGATGCCTTGCATATTTCCATTGAATGCACGGGCACCACACTTGCCCATGTTTTGGTGGATACCGGTTCATCATTGAATGTCTTGCCCAAAAGTGCCCTCGATCGGCTGAATTGCGAGGGACTCATCTTGAAACCTAGCAACATCATAATGAGGGCCTTTGATGGTTCTAAGAGGACGGTTCACGGAGAAGTTAGTATCCCCATAAAAATTGGGTCTCATACCTTTGACTCAATTTTCTATGTGATGGATATCCGTCCTTTGTACTCTTGTCTGTTGGGTCGACCTTGGATCCATGGTGTTGGTGCCGTCACTTCCACTCTACACCAAATGCTAAAATACCCGATCAGAGGGAAGATTGTTACAGTTCACGGAGAAGAGGAATACATGGTTAGCCATTTGAACTCTTTCAGGTATGTTGAAATGGATGGTGAATTCATAGAGACTCCCTGTCAGAACTTTGAGGAGGTTCCAGCAACGGTCCCAGCAACCAAGTCTACTCCAAAGGTCCCGGAGATTACCAGACCTCCGCTAAAGATGGCTTCTTTGAAAGACGCTCGAGCAGTAGTCGAAGAGGGAGGATGTACTATCTGGGGTCAGCTCCCAGATATTCCCTACAAGTCCGACAAATTTGGGTTGGGGTTCACTTCAGAGGCTCAGAAGACTGTCCGACGTTCTCGCGCAGGGGAACCACCTCTACGTATCAGCAATCAAGGAGTAGACGCCTTAGAAGATAGTGATGGCAGCTGTGACATGGATGAATGGATTTTTCCAACTATCGGCAGAGGGCTTAATAATTGGGAGGCGAAGGATTTCATTCCTATTACTTTTATTCAAGAGTAATTGTCTTTTAATATTTTCAGGCTTGTAATATTTAAACAATTTAGACTTTTTGCTAAACCTTGTGTCTTACCCGAGGCACAATGGTCCATCTGTAAGGGTTGTCACTTCATTCTCATATGTCATTAATGAATCATGGACGTTTTTTACAACAAATTTTGTTTTCTTTGTCTTTTCTTTCTTGCATTTTATTTCTTTCAAACGTAGCTGTGTTCTTACACACACTCACATATTGAAATGCAGATCTATGTCCACTTAGGATCTCCGGGGTAACAGTTCTGCTATGGCCAATTGTGATTTCGAAAATCCGATCTACCAAGCCGACGACGAAGGTGAGGAAGATTATGAAGTGCCAGGAGAGTTGGCCAGGTTATTGAAACAAGAAGACAGAGCTATTCAGCCTCATGAGAAACCGTTGGATACAATCAACTTGGGTACCGAGGAAGATAAAAAGGAAATCAAAGTGGGTGCCAATCTAGAGCCGAGTGTCAAGGAACGTCTGATTCAACTGTTGCACGATTACGTTGAGATCTTCGCCTGGTCATATGAAGATATGCCAGGACTGGATGTAGACATTATAGTACATCGTCTACCTACAAAGGAAGATTGTCCCCCAGTAAAACAGAAGGTTCGTCGTATGAGACCCGATATGTATGAAAAGATCAAAACAGAAGTTATGAAACAGTTCAATGCTGGATTTTTGGCTGTCACCTCTTATCCCCAATGGGTGGCCAATGTTGTCCCTGTACCCAAGAAAGATGGTAAAGTGCGGATGTGCGTGGACTACAGAGACTTAAACAGGGCCAGCCCTAAAGATGATTTTCCATTTCCACACATCGACATCCTGGTTGACAATACAGCCCAGCACAAAGTATTTTCTTTCATGGACGGATTCTCAGGCTATAACCAGATCAAAATGGAACCTGAGGACATGGAGAAAACTACATTTGTCACACAGTGGGGTACGTTCTGCTACAAAGTGATGCCATTCGGGCTGAAGAATTCAGGGGCAACCTATCAGCGCGCCATGGTAGCTTTGTTTCATGATATGATACATCATGAGATAGAGGTCTACGTAGATGACATGATAGCCCGATCACAAACTGAAGAAGAACACCTTGATCACTTGCAAAAACTGTTTGTCAGGTTGAAGGAGTATAAGCTAAGATTGAACCCAAACAAGTGCACATTCGGAGTCCGGTCCGGTAAACTCTTAGGTTTCATTGTCAGCAACAAAGGCATCGAGGTTGATCCTGCCAAAGTCAAAGCGATACAAGAAATGCCCGCTCCTCGCACTGAGAAGGAAGTCAGAGGTTTCTTGGGACGCCTGAACTACATTGCCAGGTTCATTTCTCACCTAACATCTACTTGTGAACCAATCTTCAAGTTGTTGAAGAAAGATCAGGTAGTTAGATGGAATGATGACTTTCAGATTGTTTCGATAAAATCAAGGAGTATTTGCTAGAGCCTCCTATCTTGATGCCACCAGTCGAAGGAAGACCACTAATCATGTATCTGACTGTCTTAGAGAACTCAATGGGGTGCGTATTGGGGCAGCATGACGAGTCTGGCCGAAAAGAGCATGCTATTTATTACCTGAGCAAAAAGTTTACCGACTGTGAAACCAGATATTCACTGCTCGAGAAAACTTGTTGTGCTCTGGTATGGGCTACTCGCCGGCTAAGACAGTATATGTTGACTCATACCACTTTGCTGATATCTAAAATGGATACGATAAAGTACATCTTCGAGAAGCCTGCTTTGTCTGGGAGGATAGCTAGATGGTAGATGATCCTGACAGAATATGACATACAGTACACGACCCAAAAAGCTATAAAGGGCAGTGTGCTAGCTGATCATCTGGCCCATCAAGCTGTAGAAGATTATCAATCCATGAAGTTTGACTTAATTGACAAAGACATCATGACATTGGACAATGTTGAAGAATTCAGGCCATATGACGGACCTGAACAAGGATCCCGATGGACCCTGTATTTTGATGGGGCTTCCAATGCACTTGGTAACGACATCGGTGTTGTACTTATATCTCCGGAAGGATGCCATACTCCTTTCACTGCTAGACTTTGCTTCAACTGTACGAACAATATGGCAGAATATGAAGGATGCATCTTTGGACTCAAGGTTGCCATAGACTTGGGAATCAAATCTTTAGTTATGTTTGGGGATTCAGCCTTGGTCATCAGTCAAGTCAAAGGGAAATGGGACACCAAACACCCCAACCTTATCCCTTATAAAGAACATGTGTTGACATTGTTGCCGCATTTCGAGAAGATTACCTTCGAGCATTTTCCGCGAGAAGAAAATCAGCTGGCAGACGCATTAGCTACAATGTCATCTATGTTTAAACTTAATTGGGATAACGAGGCTCCTCAAATCTCCATTGAGCGGATGAATGAACCAGCCTACTGTCATGAGATTAATACCGAAGAAGCAGTGGACCAGCCTTGGTTTCATGAAGTCAAAAGGTATCTCGAGTATCAGGAATATCCAGAAGGAGCTTCGGTGAATGACAAGAAATTCCTGAGAAAGTTCTCGGCTAAATTCTTCCTTAGTAACGACATCTTGTACAAACGCAGTCATGACTCGGTATTTCTTCGGTGCGTAGACAAGACTGAGGTTGAAAGGATCATGGGTGAGCTACACGAAGGCACTTTTGGTACACATTCCAGCGGGCATACAATGGCAAAGAAAATCCTACGGGCAGGCTATTATTGGTCTACCATGGAAGCGGATTGCTATCAACACTCTCGGACTTTCCATAAGTGCCAAATCTATGCTGACAAGGTGCATGTACCTTCGGTTCCTCTGAATGTCTTGACGGCTCCTTGGCCATTTGCTATGTGGGGAATCGATATGATCGGGGAAATCAAGCCAACAGCCTCCAATGGACACCGCTTTATCTTAGTGGCCATCGACTATTTTACCAAGTGGGTTGAGGCAGCTTCCTTTGCTTCCGTTACTAAACATGTGGTCGCCCGCTTCATCAAGCAGAATCTCATATGTCGGTACGGTATCCCAGAGAGAATCCTCACTGATAATGGTACAAATCTGAATAATACTATTATCACCTCCTTGTGTGAGCAATTCAAGATTCAACATCACTACTCTTCCCCTTACCGGACGAAGATGAATGATGCTTTAGAAGCTGCTAACAAAAACATAAAGAAGGTCATACCAAAAATGACAGTCACATACAAAGACTGGCATGAGATGCTACCGTTCTCTCTCCATGGGTATCGTACCACAGCTCGCACATCAATTAGGGCAACACCTTTTTATCTCGTATACGGCATGGAAGTTGTCTTGCCTATTGAGGTCCATATCCCCTCTCTGAGAATCATGAAGGATGCTAGTTTGAATGAAGAAGATTGGAGTCAGACTCGGTTTAACCAACTAAACTTGATAGATGAGAAGAGGATTACAGTTATCTGTCATGGTCAGATGTACCAAAAACGCATGATCAAAGCTTTTAACAAAAGGGTCAAGCGCCAGGTATATCGGGTCGGTGACCTGGTAATCAAGCGTATCATTTTCCCACAAGGTGATCCCAGGGGAAAATGGACCCCTACATATGAAGGGCCATTTGTAATCAAAAGCATTTTCTATGGTGGAGCAATGATCTTGACTACTATGGATGGCGACGACCTCCCGCACCCGGTAAATACGGACATAGTTAAAAGATACTACGCATGATCAAAGACCCGCTAGGTTGACTGGCCTAGGCAAAAATAAGGGCTTCCCGGTGAACAAAAAGGGTTCGGGCAAAAATAAGGGATGAAAATAAAAAAATTTGTACACCCGCAAGTCGAAAACCCGAAAGGGCGGCTTGGGCAAAAAAGGGTATCCCGGTGGACTGAAAACTCGATAGGGAGATCCAGGAAAAAGTTAGGGATTAAAGCGTATGACTATGTTCTGTTGAATCATCTGGAAAACAATCTTCAGCGGAAACCAATCGACTCAATTGGCTCTAAATCAATCCAATCGGCTTCGTCAAAAGCAACCAGTGGTCAAGGCATTCAGAGACATGAAGACTATAGCAGAACAGGAACCCCATGGGATTACTTCACATAGCTATCTTTTCTTTGTATCAATTTTCATTTTTTACGACGACATTCTCTTTCCAGAATGCTTTTTCTCATTGTACAAAGAAACACTTGTTCAAAATTAATACAAAGATATCCCTTTTTGAAAGTGCAAAACCATCTGTTTTTCTTTATTTACAAAAAAGTCAAGTGATTTATTTTTTAACATACGAATTTGAACGTGATTACTGTTACAAATAAATAAAATAAAAACGGAAAGACAATTACTAATGACTTTAAGAAATAGAGTAACATCTGTAAGCCATTCCGTAAAACCCTCTGCAGGTACTTTCTCCAGCCAGAGCAAATTTTTCCAACCACTGGTCCAAAGTGTCTCCAGCAAGTTGCCCAACTTCTCAGATTTCCCCAGCAGGATATCACAAGAAATGTCTGGCTTTTCCCTTCTGCAACATAGTTTTTACTTGGAAATTCACCCATCAGTACTTCAGAGGGGATTTATTTTCCCACTCCCAGCAATGCTACAGCACAAACAATCTTTACTTTCCATACATTCCCATACATACATCATAACATTGGCAACTCAAGTGCATACAGTGCAATCTCATTTATTTTGAGAAGAAAACATCACGCCATGCATCGCATACATCATAGCATTGCATACAATGAACTCTTCACCCTTTTACAGGAAAGAAACATTTGACAGTTATTATCAACAAATTTTCGACAGATACAAATCTTCAACAAATCAAATACAGATCAGTTTCCGAGAAAAGGCTGATTTTTTACTGGTTCAGATACAATCTCTCAACGGTTTATTCTGATTCGTTTCCAGATTCTTATTGGTTCAGATAAATCTCTCAACAGTTTATTCTGATTCATTTCCAGATTTTAATGGTTCAGATAACTCTCTCAACGGTTTATTCTAATTCGTCTCCAGATTTTTACTGGTTCAGATAAATCTCTCAACGGTTTATTCTGATTCATTTCCAGATTTCACTGGTTCAGATAAATCTCTCAACGGTTTATTCTGATTTATTTCCAGATTTTTACTGGTTCAGATAAATCTCTCTACGGTTTATTCTAATTCATTTCCAGATTTTGCTGGTTCAGATAAATCTCTCAACGGTTTATTCTGATTCGACTCCAGATTTTTACTGGTTCAGATAAATATCTCAACGGTTTATTCTGATTCGTTTCCAGATTCTTACTGGTTCAGATAAATCTCTCAACAGTTTATTCTGATTCATTTCAAGATTTTGCTGGTTCAGATAAATCTCTCAACAGTTTATTTTGATTCGTCTTCAGATTTTTACTGGTTCAGATAAATCTCTCAACGGTTTATTCTGATTCATTTCCAGATTCTTACTGGTTCAGATAAATCTCTCAACGGTTTATTCTGATTCATTTCCAGATTTTGCTGGTTCAGATAAATCTCTCAATGGTTTATTCTGATTCATTTCCAGATTTTTACTGGTTCAGATAAATCTCTCCACAGTTTATTCTGATTCATTTCCAGATTTTGCTAGTTCAGATAAATATCTCAACGGTTTATTCTGATTCGTCTCCATATTTTTACTGGTTCAGATAAATCTCTCAACGGTTTATTCTGATTCCTTTCCAGATTCTTACTGGTTCAGATAAATCTCTCAACAGTTTATTCTGATTCATTTCCATATTTTGCTGGTTCAGATAAATCTCTCAACGGTTTATTCTGATTCGTCTCCAGATTTTTATTGGTTCAGATAAATCTCTCAACGGTTTATTCTGACTCATTTCCAGATTTCACTGGTTCAGATAAATCTCTCAACGGTTTATTCTGATTCATTTCCAGATTTCACTGGTTCAGATAAATCTCTCAACGGTTTATTTTGATTCGTCTCCAGATTTTTACTGGTTCAGATAAATGTCTCCACGGTTTATTCTGATTCATTTCCAGATTTTACTGGTTCAGATAAATCTCTCAACGATTTATTCTGATTCGTATCCATATTTTTACTAGTTTAGATAAGTCTCTCAACGGTTTATTCTGATTCATTTCCACATTTCACTGGTTCAGATAAATCTCTCAACGGTTTATTCTGATTCGTCTCCAGATTTTTACTGGTTCAGATAAATCTCTCAACGGTTTATTCTTATTCGTTTCCAGATTTTTATTGTTTCTGATAAATCTCTCAACGGTCTATTCTGATTCGTTTCCAAATTTTTACTGTTTCAAATAAATCTCTCAACAGTTTATTCTGATTCATTTCCAGATTTTTACTGGTTCAGATAAATCTCTCAACAGTTTATTCTGATTCATTTCCAGATTTTTACTGTTTCAGATAAATCTCTCAACGGTTTATTCTGATCCATTCTCTGTTCAGATCTAGTTCAAACTTTTCGTCAACAATCACCTTTAGATGGAATCTATAAGCCCATCTCCGACAATTCTCCTCTATTTCTCCGAATGGCATCATTAAGCCCATTTCCGTACACAAATCAAATCAGTGTGTCATCAAGTGCAAATTTCTGGGCACTCTAGTGTTCAATTATCTTCTACTTTCAAGCCACAAACGACAAACATGTCGATCTCGCTTTTCAAGTTTAAGAAAATTGAACAAGGGCAGCTGTTGTACCCCAAAATTTGTCCTCCCATTTTTCATAGAAGACACAGCCCTAGGGTTTCTCAGATATTCAAATTGGTTCAGAAATCGACCAGACATATTCTCTTCTATGACAGTAAACCAGCAATTAGGGTTTTTCTTGCAATCCTCAAAAGAAAATGAGTTCTCAAAAATTCAATTGGCTTTCACAGGTCTTCATGCTTCCTCAAGTTTACTGAAAAGGTTAATGTTTGTTCTCAGAGCATGATTTGTTTGGGACAAGAGATGGAGGTTAAGACTGTCATTTGGGACGACCATGATTTTGATCCAGATTGACCAGATGATTTATGTCCTTAAAACTTTTGTTTGGTTAGGAAATGGAATATTCAGTGCGTGTTTGTTTGAAATGCAGTTACAGAATTATTGGGATTACTTGGAATTTAAGGTACCAGACTGGAGCATTTTGTTTCAAGTATCTAGATTGGGAATTTCAAAAATCAAATAGGATGCGAAGAGAAATTACAAGTTGTTGTTGATAAAGGATTTCAAGTTATTCAAGGGACACCAGAATATTTCATAAGATTATCTCCAATTTTTCAAACATTGGTACAAAACAATTTGTTCTTTTAAATACTTTATGTTTTACAACTTATCGTATTTGAAGATGAATTGTTACAATTATTGGATACAATACATGGATGATTTTTCTAAATTACAAAGGAAATCCAAATGCTTGATTGGCTAGGAGAATTAACCTATTCCTCCGTTTGACTGAAGTTCCTTTGCTTATCTCCAAGACTTCCATGCTTGCCACAGATTTCTTGCCTTCCTTACTTTGTCATCTCCATTTTGCTTACATGAAAACAAAAGAAAGAAAATGTGATTAGTGCAAAATCATATGGGCATGAGCAAGAGTTTTTCAAAAAAAAAAGTATTCATCATTAAGGTTTGCAAAATGGAATCAGAAGGCCATTTTATTTCATCACAATCTATTTCCTATTTACAAACCACAAGAAGGTTACCCTTCTTGGTTCACAAAAAGAAAGAGGAAAAGAAATGCTACAAAGCTGTCCAAACAAGCAGAAATGCTACAAAGCTGTCCAAACAAGCAGAAATGCTACAAAGCTGTCCAAACAAGAAGAAATGCTACAAAGCTGTCCAAACAAGCAAATGTTACAAAACTGTCCAAACAAATGCAAGCAAACTGTCCAAGCAAATGTTACAAAACTGTCCAAACAAATGCAAGCAAACTGTCCAAGCAAATATTACAAAACTGTCCAAACAAATGCAAGCAAACTGTCCAAACAAAATGCAAGCAAACTGTCCAAACAAAATGCAATAAAACTGCACAAACTAGACAACAAACAGCATCAACAAAAACGAGGCAGAAGTATGGCAACATAAATAGCTAAGTCAAATAGAAAAACTTGCTTGAGAAGCAATATATCATCATTTTCCATGCAAACCTTTCAGAATTGGAAAAAAGGCAAAAGAGCATTTTTCTTTCTTATTGTCATTGAGAGAGAAGAGAGGAAAGAAGTCACCTAGGTTATTGGAATGCACAGCTTTGCTGCCCTTCCTGTCACAAGTTGCATAGAATGTGCTAAAAAACAAAACTGCAACAATAAAAAGCCATAACGACAATATACTAAAATATTCAATTTTTTGGTTTCCCACCATTTTGAAGATGGATAACAGAAGCAGGGTCAATACAACAGTGGACAAGTCTCAAGCAAAAGAAGGAGAAACATAATCAAACTCAAAAACTTGAAACAAATTTCAAAGGCAAACACCTGTCAAACCTCAAAACCCCAAACCACCATTCAAACGAAAACCAGTAACCCTCAAATACAAAAACCTGCCAACCATCAAAACCTGTTAACTCCCAAAACTTGAGCCAAACCTCAAAAACCTGAAACAAGTCTCAAACCTGTAGCAAGCCTAAAAAACTAAAACAACAAACCAGTAATATATATCCAAGAAGTCTCAAACTGAAATACAAGCTTCACAAGCTCAAAAACCTGCTAAACCATCAAAAGATCCAAAACTGTTAACCATTCAAACAAAACCATCATCAAAAAAGCAACAAAAACTTGTTAACCATTTTCAAACTCACAAAACCAGAGCCAAAAACACAAACCAGAAAATATCATCAAAACAAAAACATGTTAACTCAAAACACAGTAACTAGTATACAGTAGAAAAATCCCAAACAGTAGCAAACCACAAAAAAAAAGGCCCCAAAACCTAAAACCTGTAACAGAGCCAGAAGAACTCAAAAACCAGTAGTCATCATAAAACAACAAAACTGTTAACCATCATACAGTAGCAAGATCCCAAACCAAAAAAACCAGTACCAAGCCTTCATCCAAAAACCAAGCATTAACCAAAAATTCCAAACACAGTAGCCAACAAAGATAACCAAAATCATCATTCAACAGAGAAAAATAGAAAAGATTACTGACGAGTCAGAAAAGCCACGCCCTCAACTCTTCCCCTCGCGCAACCTCCGCCACCATTGGAACACCATCCTTGCTCTCGCCTCTCTATTTCACAGGAAATCACAGAACTTCAACAGGTATGGTTTCCCTCTCTTTCCCAAATCTTCCATAATCATGTATTTTCATGCATTTAAATAAGCAAGTTTAATTAACAGAAAACATGACAAGATAAAAAAGGTAATCAACAAAATTTGTAAATTTTGGAAAGAACAAAATCTCACCTTTTTTTCAAAGAAGATTACTAGAGCTTTATTAGGAGACGAGATTGGTGGCATTCCGGTAACAGAGGGTCATGGGGAGGTCAAGGACGAACAATTTCGTTTCTCTTAGGTTTAGGACTGAATCCGAAATTAGGGTTTCCAAAAGATGCAAATCACGGTGAGATAAGGAGAGATTATGTTACTGAATAGGGCGATTCAGCCATGAGGCTAGACAAAGATAGGTAGTGAGTTTGTTTAGAGGTTTTTTCAGTAAAAATGGAAGAGATGAACACAGGTGAACAAAGATGAGAGCGGTGCCGCTGTGAATTACAAGGGTTCCAAGAACCCTAATTTTGTTTGTCTTACCTTAATCAATAACTAAGCAGAGTTAGAGATTTGTGCTTGTTTTTCTGTTAATCCCTAAAGCCCATTACGCCTTTACTAGTCATACCCCCTATGCCTGTTTTTTATTACAGCAAGAACAATATTTTGGTTTGGGCCTCATTCTCAAAATCATTCAGGCCCATGCGTTTTTTTTAAGTTATTTTCTTCCTACATACTTTTTTTTGTTATGCAAATACTAATAAAACTTGAATTATTTTTATTAGTTTGATTTAGGTTTTTTCTTGTAAATAATTTTTATCATTTTCTTTCTTTTATAAATTTTGCTTTTAAATTTATTTGACTTAATAAAACATCAAAAATAATAATTTAGTTTGTTTTTCTTTCTTTAAATTTACTTAAATTAATAAAATACAAAAAAATAAAGAATATGATTTAATCAATTATTTTCATTTTTTAGAATAGTTTTTTTCTTTTCTCTTTTCAAGTAAATACCTAACATTTCATTTCCATATTTTGTTGCTTTTATTTTCATGGATTATCATAGCTTTAATTAAATCACATAAAATTTGATTTGGTTGTATTGTTTGATATTTGGACCTTCCTATCTCATTTGATTCATCCCCATTTGTAAAAATTGTACCCCCATTCCCGAACATTTTGCAATAGATTAGAATTTTAATTCCCGCAATTTACTGCTTTCTTTATACTGTATAGTAACTAGGCGTGTATGGAAAGATTCAAAAAAATCAATCGCTAGATGACCTAATCAAAGAATAAAATAACTTGAAACCAACACACTTTTTCACACGCGCACCTCTAGGGTAACCTTGCTCATTGCCTCGGAAATATAATCATGTCCCTCGAATATGGGACGCTTTAGCAATGACCCTTCGATAAAAAAGATCGTAGTCCCTCGATGACCCTCGATGTTGCCTTCGATTAAAATGATCTCGTCCCTTACAAAAATTGCAAAAGCGTTTCCTAAGTTACCTTCGATGATTGTAAAATTTACCTGCGCATGTCCCTTCACATCCAACGGTGGGGCTTCTTACCAAATCAATGGTAAGATAGCACCATTAAAAGGAGGAAGAAAAGAATAATCTAAGACCTTTCGAGTAGATAGATTCGCTCTTAGTTACTCGCTTGCTCACGATAAAAACTTTTCACACCTACACTTTCATTTCAAAACATTTTCAAAAAGACAAAACATTTTGTATACGTTCTTATAGAGACGAGAACCATTGCAAAACCTCTTTTCAAAACACTTTCTGAAACACGATTCGCAAACACATCTTTGAACCACTTTTCGAAACAAAACTTTGTACGCGTTCTTATAGAGACGAGAACCATTACAAAGAGATTTTTCAAAATACTTTCAAAGCCCACATCACAAGCACACTGTTAAATGAAAGCAATTGATCTAAACGAGTAACTAAGAGCCCATGGAAAACCATGAATGAAAAGGGTGCTAATACCTTCCCTTTTCATAATCTACCCCTCGAACCCAAGAAATAATCTCGAAAGGTCTTTCCTGTGCTTTTTTACCTTTCCTTTTGGATAAAAGAAAAGTCGGTGGCGACTCTTGCTATCCGCACAAGTGCGATAAAAACGCAAAACATCAAGTCAGTTCTCCCACCGTATCACATTGGGGAAGTGGGAAATCATCCTTAGGGCTTGCCCTATTCAAATCTCTGTAGTCCATGCACATTCATACTTTTCCGTTCTTTTTGGGCACGGGAACAACATTGGCAACCCATTACGGATAGGAGGTGACAACCAAGAATCCAGCATTGAATTGTTTCATGACTTATGCCTTAATCTTCTTCGACATGTCTGGTCGCATGCGACAGACCTTTTTTTTACCGGTGGACAATCTTCTTTTGTTGGTAGACGATGTACCACAATATTTGCATCAAGTCCTGGCATGTCTTCATACGACTAGGCAAATACCTCAACATACTCGTGTAGCAACTAATCAGACGCTCTTTGATATTGGACTCCAGATTGGAACCCACCTTGACTTCGCTTTTGTCTTCTTCGGTACCTAGGTTGATTGTGTCCACTGGTTCCTCGTGGGGCTGAATGGTCCTCTCTTCTTGTTGCAGTAACCTGGAGAGTTCCCCTGGTACTTCACAATCTTCCTCACCTTCTTCTTTGGCATGGTAGATTAGATTTTCAGAATCACAGAAGGCCATAGCAAAATCGTTACCCATGGGATCCCAAATGGATGTAGACCTGCATTGTGAGTGTGAGTGTATGTAAGAGTATAGCTATCTTTGAAAGAAATGAAAATGTAAAAAGAAAAAACAATGAGCATAAAGTTTGTATGCAAAAACATCCATGATTCATTGATGTCATATGGAAATGAGATAATAACCCTTACAAATGGACCGTCGCGCCTCGGGTAAGACACAAGGTTTTAAGAGTCTGAATTTTTTTAATATTACAGATCCAACAAAATGTAAAGACAAATTACTATGGGATAAAAGTGATCGGGACAAAATCTCTAACATCCCAGTTGCTGAGCCCTCCACTGAAAGTTGGGAAAATACAATCCTCCAGGTTTTAGCTGCCTTCATCATCCTCTACGGCGCTGACTTGGTGATTGCTGATCTTTAGGGGGTCCTCCGGCACGAGCGTGGCGTACAGCCTTTTAGGCACCTGAAGTGAAACCCAGACCAAATTTGTCAAATTTGTATGGGATATCTGGGAGTTTTCCCAAAATAGTGCACCCACCTTCTTCTATCACTGCCTTGGCATCCTTTAAAGACGACATCATGAATGAAGGTCTTGTGATCTTGGGAATTTGAGACACAGCCTTGGTTACCACCACAGTCTGCGGGACTTCCTCAAAGTGCTGGAGTGGAGTTTCAATAAATTCACAATCTAGCTCCACATGTCTGAAGGAATTTAGATGGCTGACCATATACTCTTCTTCTCCATGAACGGTGATGATCTTCCCTTGAATTGGATATTTCAGCATGATGCAACATAGAAGTAACAGCGCCAGCATTGTGAATCCACGGTCGGTCTAGCAAGCAGGAATATGAAGGGCAAATATCCATTACATAAAAAGTTGAGTCGAATGTTTGGGTCCCAACCTTTATGGGGATGTCCACTTCCCCATGCACCATCCTTTTTGAGCCATCAAAGGCCCTCAATACTATGTTGCTTGGTTTCAAAGTCAACCCCTCACAGTCCAGCCTATCAAGAGCTCTTTTAGGAAATACATTCAGAGACAAACCGGTGTCAACCAACACATGAGCCAGAGTTGTGCCCCTACATTCCACTGAGACATGCAATGCCTCATTATGCTTCCTCCCTCTTGGAGTTAAATCAGCATCCAAAAGCTTGAACCATTATCTATAGTCAAGCTGGCTACGCAGTCTTGGAACTGATTGGCAGATGTTTCTTGGGGTACATAAGCAGTTTTAAGGAATTTTACCAAGGCTTTTGCATGAGCCTTATAACACAGTAATAAAGCCAGCATAGAAATTTTTGAGGGAGTTTGCCCCAGTTGCTCAACTATATTGTAGTCGCTTCTTTTAATGATCTTTAGAATTTCCTCCATCTCTTTTCGGGAGGTCGCAAGAATAACTACTGATTATGCCCTCATCCGGACAGGCTCAACCAAAATACCTTTACCTCGAGTCTCAGTTGGCTCGGCAGCAGGAATGTTAGTAGGGGTGATAATAGGGATTGTAACAGTTTTGTCAACAAGAGTATTATCAGAGATGATTGCAGGACTGGGAATAGCCTTTGGAGGATCAACATCAATAGGAATGATTACGGGTCCAGAAACAACTTTTGGAGGAGCAATTTCTGGAGAGAAAACCCTTCCGCTTCGAGTGATCTTGCTAGTTCCGGAGATATTACTGATATTGGAGTCATCTTTCTCAGAACTTGAATCTTCAGCAGCCGGCCAATCTTGCTTGATACCGTGGTAGGAGACATCCCTTCCATAATTCTATGGTATAGTTTTTTCTGACAAATACGGGATTGGTCCAGGCATTGTAATTATCAAAGGATCTACTTTAGGAATTGTCGGAAATGGCTACGATGGAAACATCATTATAAGAAACAGTTGGAATCGAAGCCTTCTCGAACAAAATTTCCTTGTTATCTATTAGGCACTGAACACCTGTTTTTAACAAAGGACAGCTGGTTGGTAAGGATAAACAGAAATGACAGCTTTCATCACAACCTGGGAATACACCGGTATTCAACAAGTTCTTTTTAATGGTCAGGAGTGGGGTCACATGTTCATCAACTGAAGTAACAAATAGATCATCCTCAACGGCGTTGACATCACGGCTGTGTTTGGGCATAGGGCAGTAATGACATTGGGATTTTATGGCTCGTCGAATTCAATCTCTTTGGCTTCAAGCAGGTCTTATACTTTGTTCTTTAAAGCCCAAGAGTTATTAGTTCCATGGTCGGGACTCTCAGAATGATATGCACAGCGGGTATTAGGATGATAGTGAGGAGAAGTTGTGTTAGGGTTCTTTGGAGCTTCTTTCAAAGTCACTAGATTGGACCTTAACAAATGTGGCAATACTTGAGATAGTGTCATATTAATTCGATTGAATTGTCTGACTGGTCTTTCCATTATTGGTTGGTTGTTTCTTTACTGATCAAGCGCAGGTTTAGGAATTACGACAGCCCCCACCATTGGACGGTGTTCAGTTCTATCTTGATTTCTTTGAGGATATACAACAACAACCTCCTTCTTTCCAATGAATGGCTTCCTTACAGCAGCAGAGGATGCATCCTTTTGAATCTTCCCTTTCTTTATCACGGCGTCTACCCTTTCTCTAGTCAATATCAGTTCGGTAAAACCTGTCGATAAACTCCTAATTAAGTGATTAAAGAAGGGACCAGACAAGGTGCCCAAAAATATGTCTACCAATTCTCTTTCAGATAGAGGAGGCTGGACTCTTCCTGCTAAGTCCCTCCATTTTTACGCATAGTCCTTAAAATCTTCACAAGAAACCATGGCCATACTATGGAGTTGAGTACGAGTGGGTACAAGATCAGCGTTGTACTGTTATTATTTGTAAAAGGCAGCAGCCAGATCTTCCCAATCATGAACATTGGCTCTTTCTAACTGATAAAACCAATCAAGTTGAGTTCCATATAGACTGTCTTGGAAGAAGTGTACCCATAAATCCTTGTCAGCGGTATGAGGCTGGATTTTCCTCACATAGGACCGGAGATGCATTTTGGGACATGAAACTCCATCATATTTGGCGAACACCGGTGATTTGAATTTTGGAGAGATGACAATGCCAGATACTAACCCCAACTCCTCAAAGTCCAATCCAGGCACTTTTTGGATTTCCATTGCATTTAACTGTTCTTCTAGATGCTTATACTTGTCGTCGGCTGGAGGATATTGTTCTTCAGAATAGTCTTCTTCTTCCTCTTCCTCTTCTGACTCTGATTGGAAAACTGTTTTTGTACCCTTCCCATCTTGATTGTCTTTCTCACCGGATGTTGTTGCAAAGTTTAAGGTCCTTCTTGCTTGTCCTTGGAATCTTCTTCCCATGTTTAGAACCCCGGTTATTTTCTTTTTCTTCTTTTTCTCTTCAACCAGCAAAGTCTTCAACTCTTTTTTGTCATTTGGATAGAGTTAAGAACATCTGTTGAAACTGAGCATTTTGGGCTTGGAGGTCCTTCACCGTTTGCTCGAGATCCATCTTACTGAAATAAACAGTAGAAAGATGAGGAGACTTGTTGCAAGAAACCTGCTTATGTTATGATGAATGGTAAATGCATATGCAATGATTTCATGGATTTTAAAGATTCAAATTTGTTTTAAACAAAAAGGAAACACACGTTATATTGATAAATTAAAGCTTGAGTACATCAATGCCTCTTTGGGCAAAAAATACAAAACACTCTAAGATAAAAAGGTAGTACGCATCCTCTTTGGTGCAATGTAGGCATTCAAATTCCTCTCCTCATGAAGTTGCTTAGTGAGTTCCAAAACCTTCTTCTCGCTAGCGTAGAATTGGGCTTCGAAAGCATCTCGCTCCCCCTTGAGTTGTATCCAATCTCTTTGTAGGTCTTCAAGAGAGGTGGGCATGTCAGGATGTAAAAAATTGTATGAAACATCTCCTTCCATAACAGGCTCAATGATTACCGGGAGAATGGAGGGATAAGGTATCATAAGATTCTGAGCATGAGTTCGTACCTATTTGAGGTAAGGCTCAAGAGAGATGGAATTATTATGCCCCAATGTCTTGCTATCTACCTTGTTCATTATCCTCCAAGCTCGAATAAATCACTGGCGAAGACCTTGATCGTTGTTCTCGTAGTCAAATACCAAACCTTAAATAAGCATCTCATGAGGGCCATCTCTTCGGGCATAACCAAACTGTCTTAAGGCTAAGAAGGGTTTGTAGGTGATACCTCCCCTAATGCCAAGTAAAGGGACATTAGGGAACTCTCCACAACGGTCGAAAATAGTAACATTCGCTAGGGATCGGGAACACCAATGAATTTATGAATGCTTGAGCGTCATCAACCTTTGTGACCACCTTGAACCTTGCTCGTTCTTCAATGCAGATTGGGGAAGATGTGAAATAAACCATCTTGCTAAGAGAGGAGTACAAAACATAAGGACACCTCTTTTCCTCATAGTGCGAGTGTGAAAAGAATGTAGAATTCCCCCTAGCAAAGTAGGCACCGGGTTACGAGACATGAAGATCTTGACGATGTTCGTATCTATGAGTTGGTCAATATTTGGGAACAAAACCATCCCATAGATGAGGAGAGCCACAATTTCTTCAAAGGCTTGCAAATCCAAAGAGTTCCAACAGTTTTGGGCTTTCTCAAACAAGAACCTTGCTAGGAAGCCTTTGACACCACTCCTTGTTTCCCAATTAGTTGTAACATCAAATGATTGCAAGTGTAAAGCTTGAGCAATATCTTATGGCTTTGGGTCTCTTTTCGTACCGTTGAAAGGTAGTTGATTGATAATGGGAATCCTCAAGAGTTAGGAGAATTCTTCCAAAGTTGGCACAAGTTGATAATCGGGAAATGTGAAGCAATGGTCTAAAGGATCAAAGAACTGAAAGAGCATATTCATCATGTCTTCATCAGTGTTGGAGGTGACCAAGTTGAGAAGGCGACCATGTGTCTTGATGAATGGAGAATTTTATGGAATCCTTAATGCTATCTCTTTGAGTTGAGGAGGGATTCTTACAAGATTGACTTGAATAGTTTTCCTGCGAATAGAATCCATGTCCTACAAAACAAGAACAAAGATAAATCCCAAAATCCTTGAAATGGTTAGTGTATGTGTATGTTTTATGATGTTCATGATGTTATGTACAAGTAAATATACACAAACAAAGTAAACAAGTCCTTAGGTTTAGGCTTGAATGGAGTCTCATAGGTAAGTACCCTCTTAAAGTTTAGTTGGCTCAACCTGTCCTAGCAATAGTAATTGGGTTCTAAGGAGCTCAATATCACTGATTTGTTTCTTTGAGCATTGTCTCAGCACAAGCCTCTTTAATGGCGACCGAAATATCTCAAAAAACCAAACCTCAATGAGTGTAGTATCGAGTATCTACCAACTTCGGACTGCACCAAAGTCAGTCATCTAACTACATCCTAATGGCCAAGTTGGTCAAGTAAAGGTTCTAAAAGTTCATTAGTGCTTCATGACATCACTCAGCGGCCCCGTATTCTCCTTGATTAACTCAAGGGCTACCGGTACCCACAAATATGTCACACTAACATAGCTATTTCTTAGACCATGTCGGTATACCCCGCACAGTTTCCACAATGTATTGCTACTTACCTATAAGGTATCCCAAATCCGGGTAGAGGATTCAAACCCAAACAAAGGACCATAATGTAAAGGATACAAGTCAAACAATGAAAGCAAGTAAATGTTATCTAACCCTAAGGTAACCCCACTTTTAGAATTCTCCCCAGCAGAGTCGCCAGTTTTGTGATACGGTGGGAGAACTGACTTGAAGGTTTTGCGTTTGATCACAAATGTTGCGGTTAGCAAGAGTCGCCACCTACTTTTCTTTTATCCAAAAGGAAAGGTGAAAAAGCACAGGAAAGACCTTTGAGATTATTTCTTGAGTTCGGGGGGTAGATTATGAAAAGGGAAGATATTAGCACCCCTTTTATCCATGGTTTTCTATGGGCTCTTAGTTACTTGCTAGATCACTTGATTTTTGTTTGAAATTGTGCTTTGTGTGGTTTTTGAAAGTATTTTGTAAAGAGGTCATTGTTTAGGCAATCTTTGTAATGATTCTTGTTTGTAAGAATGTATACAAAGATGTTTGATCTTTTGAAAATGTTTTCAATTTTGTAAGATGTTTGAAAGTGCAGGTGTTTGTTTTGAAAATAGAAAGGATGTTTGTTTTGAAATGGAGAAAGTAATTAGGAGCATTCTACCTAATCAAAAGTCTTTCTTTTTCATCTTCTTTTCCTTTGACATTATTATCTTACCATTAATTTGGTAAGTAACCCTATCTTTGGATGTAAGCGGGACGGGCATGGATCATCGTATAACCATGATTAGCAATGTTGCAAGGTGTCTTAGTATTTTCTTTTAGGGACTAAGATCATTTGAAAGGAAACTTAGATAACGTCATCGAGGGACTATGATCTTATATTTGCTTATTTTTGCTAAGATACCTCACATGCGTAATATGGCCATTTTGTAAAGGCAACCAAGTGGATTTACCCTAGGGGTTCTTGCATGCAAGTGGATTGATTTTCATGTTTGATTTATCTTTGATTAGGGTTTGCTAATTGATTGGTTTTAGTCTTTCCATACAAAACCCTAATTACTAGCATTTGTATATAAAGCGATAAATTGCGGAATTTAAAATTACTATGCTATTACAATACTTAGGGGATGTGGTGTACAAATTACAAATGGGGATTGCAAGAATATAAACCTAATTAATCTATTACAACCATATTGAATTGGTACAAAAATTGAAATAAATAATGTACAAGATGAATAAATATGCAAGAATATAAATATGAAGAAAATGGGTATTTTTATTTGGATTTTTTAGGAACAGTGAATTTGTTTTAACCTTATTAATTAAAGAATATAATTAATTAAAATAATGAAAGTAAACCTAATTTAATAAGAAAAGAAATTAATAAAACCCTAATTCATTAATTGATAAGAAATTAAGTTTATAAGAAAAGTATTTTTTGTCTTGGAAATAAATTATATTATTATAAAATATTTTTGGCCTTTTTTATATTAAAATAAATATATTTTAATTGGTGTAAAAGAAAATAAATAATATCCTAGTTTTAATTAAATTTTCAAGAATAATTAGTAAAATAAATAAAGTGTGATTAAATAAAATATTATTTGTGAGAAAAAATAAATAAACTAAGTTAAAATATAAATATACTATTTTGTTGTATTTTTATGATTTTTAGTATTAGAAAAATAATTAAGAAAATAAATAAAAATGAAAATAAGAAAATAAAATAAAATTGGGTCAGGGTGCAAATAGCCTGCAGGGGGTTAGAAAGTAAAAAAAAACAAAAATAAACAGGCCCATTGAAGCCCAACGCGTGCAAAAAAGGAACGTCAGAAAACAAGAAAATGTGAAATATCCAAAAGGGTACCACTGGGCCTCGAACCCAGGTCCCAAAGGTTACATGCGCGCGCATCTACCACTGGGGTGACTATACATCCGTTAACATAAGAAAAAAAATAAATACATATGGAAAACATGTTCCATGGCCTGAACTTCATCTTTAACCTCACGCCCAGCCAAAGCTTCTGTAACTCATTCAAATCTCAACAAAAATGAAAACTGTAAACATGAAACTTGTAGCAAATTTCCTCACGGTTACAGAAATGTAAAGCATTAAAACTATAGATCAAAGATAAGCATGAATTTCATTGGCCCTAAACTGAACCCTAAAAATCTCAGAAATTTCAATCTTAAAATTCTCTAAGCTCAAGCAAAATTAATGGAAACTATGGACATGGTCAGCTTTAGGGCAATGATATCTACATGTTTCATTCACAAATAAATCATTGATGATGCCTGTATGAAAAGTTCCAAAGTTAGAAAACTTACCTTGCAAGAGGGCATCAGGTTTGAAGTTTGAGCAGCTTTCAAGGAGTTCCAATGGTTGGGTTAGCTTCCTTAAGTTCCAAGGAAGCTAATGGAATGCTTAGCTTGAGCTGAAAGGGCATGAGGAGTTCTGGAGAAGTCCAAGTGCAAAGCTCTGTTTTTGAAAATGGTGGATGAGGATGGAGGTGTTACGGTGATGATGCAGGTGTTAATATTGTTTGTGTATGTTGTTTAGAAGCTTTTGAAAACAAAAGGCCAAGAAACACACGAGTAGATTTGAAGATTGGCTTCAAAACTCAGAAATGACAAGTTTTGAAGTGTTTTTTGGTGATTCTGAGTTCTAGGTGTTTTTAGGGCTTAAGCCTTCATGTCTTTGATGCAAATAGTTTGTGTATCTATAAGAAAAAGCATTGGAGTTGTTTGGACAATCAGAAGTACAAGTTACAAGCTTTTGGCTAGGTTACTTGATTTTCAAGAAAAGAGGGAAACAAAGTTTCAATGTGAGGTACAAGCATGGGCTGGGTGATTGTAAGTTTCTAAACCATTTCTCATGAGTTATAGGACTTGTGTGATCATAAGAGAACAAGTGCAAGGCTCCAGAACAAGTTTTGTGCAAAAAGTCTCTTTATCAAAATGGCAATGTGCACTTTCTTTCAAAAATGGATATAAAGCATGTCCATGTATTGAATGCTTGAAATGAGACCTCTAACAGTTGTTCAAGCCATTAATTATGAAGTGCCTAACAAGTTTGAGGCCTGCAAAGTAGATATTATGCAGCATAGTTTGAATTTTGAACTTGGTTCATCACAAAATGACTTGTAATTCAAGTGATAAAACTCTAACTTCATATCTTCGATTCTCCCTACTCAAAAATAATCTCAAGGAGTTATTGGATATTCTGGAAAGCTTGCAATGTTATCTACAACCCATCTTTGAATTGGTTTTGAAGATTCCCCTTGGAACTATATGAAAAAGTGCCATGAAGTTGGGTCAAAATCCTGACCAAATTAGGGCAAAATTCCACTAAGTGTTTTGTTTCATGACCACATGTTCTTAAAATTATAACTTGAGATCCAGGCACTTTTGGAAGAAGTTGTGTGAATAAAAGTTGTATATTTCATGGGGATCTACAACTTTCATGTTGGAAGTTTCTCTTGAATCATCTTTCATCATGGTGAAAAGTTTGCTCAAAGTTATGAAAAAATAAGAAATTTCCAACACTTAAAAAAATTTCTAAGTTTAGAAATTTTAACTTTTCAAAATGAAATCTTGAATTTTTTATTTCTTGATGAATAAGATTCATATTTTGACATGTTTTGATGAATTGTGATCTTTGGCATTTGAATTTGACTAAAAAGTCAAAGTTTGACTTTTCAGTATACAGTTGACTTTGATCAGTTGACTGAAAATTCATTTGTCAATCCATTGGACTTGAGAAATGTTTTGAGCCTTGTCATTAGGTCAAAATGATGTAATTGGACTCTTGAGATTATGCCTTGAACCAATTGATCGTTTTCTAGGTCAAAAATCAGAAATTGCTCATTCCCAGTCAAAACCCTAATTTTGACCATTTTGCCCTTTTGGAGATTTGATCAAATTTATTGGGGAATTATGGTCCATACTTGATCAAATGATACATCAGTCTAAAATGTTGAAGTGGATCAAAAATTATTAAGTTTGACTGTAAATTGGTCATGGTTGACTTTTTCCCCAATACAGCTGGTTTTTAGGTCAACTGCTCAATTGATTGAGCAAAAGTGTGATCAAAGGCTTGAAACTTGACATGAGTAATATTGGGGGTCCATAATGATCCATGAAATTCATATGAAGCATTGAAAGTTCAAATATCCTTGTACAATCTCAAACCCTAATTTTGGTCATCAATGTTTAAGGAGGTGTCTTGAGCTGATCAACCCTAGTGCAGTCTTGAGCCAAAGGAGATCTTGTGAGTAAATTCTTGATAAATGAGAGGGAACATTTTGGGGTACAACAACTTCCCCTGTTCAATCTTCTTAAATCTGAAGAGTTAGATTGGCGAGTTTTTCCATTCGTGACTCGATGGTGGAAGATGATTGGACATTAGAGTGCCCATAAATTTGCACTCAGTGATGTGATGGTTGATGGAATAGGGAATGGGCTTAAAGATGCCATTTGGAAGGATGATGGGAAGTTTTTCGGAGTTGGGCTTGCAAATTCCATCCAGAAATGATTGTTGAATCGTATTTGTAAACTGAAACTAAATGAGTACCAGAATGTCGTCCGTGTCTGGAGCGTATCTGAACTGTATCAAAAGTTGAGTCTAAATGAGCATCAGAAGAGAATCCGTGTCTGGAGTGTATCTGAACTGTATCTGAATGAGTATCAGAATGGCATCCGTGTCAGGAGCGTATCTGAACTGTATCTAAAGTTGAGTCTGAATGAGCATCAGAATAGCATCTGTGTCTGAAGCGTATCTGAACTGTATCTGAATGAGTATCAGAAAGGCATCCGTGTCTGGAGCGTATCTGAACTGTATCTGAGAGTTAAATTAGTGTCAGAATGGCGTTCGTGTCTGGAGCGTATCTGAACTGTATCAAAGGAGTTGAATCTGAAGAACCCGTGCTGGATTGCTTCAGTTGGTCGTGTAGATAATTGTCTTAGCTTGTTGCAGGTATTAATCTCTGACCCTTTTGTAAATTGTTGATGATAGTCATCTGTTGACTGATCTTTCCTGAAGAGATGACAGCTTAGTTTTATGCAATGTCATGATGTATGAAATACTTTCTACAATGATGTTCTCAATAAAATGAATGAGATTATGTTGTATGCATTTGTGTTATCAATGTTTATGATATATGGATGCGATGTACGCGTATGTGAGCTAATCTGTTATACTGTTGTTGGATAGGGGAAGCAAAATCCCTGACTGCTGCTGCGGATATGGAGTGTAAGTCTTCATGTTATGAAGTTGAAGTGTTGATTAATTTCCGTTTAGAGAAATAAACTCTGCCATAAGTTAAGAAAGAAGTACAAAAGTTATTAGAAGCAGGAATCATATATCTGATATCCGACAGTAAATGGGTTAGCCCAGTGCATGTTGTACCAAAGAAGGGAGGTGTTACAGTTGTCAGCAACGCAAAAGGTGAATCTGTAGCACAACATACCCAAACCGGATGGAGAATGTGCATTAACTATAGAAAGTTAAATAAAGCCACTAGAAAAGATCATTTTCCTTTACCTTTCATTGATCAAATGCTCGAACGACTAGCTAAGCATTCCCATTTTTGCTATCTAGATGGTTATTCGGGATTTTTACAAATCCCTTTACACCCGTAAGATCAAGAAAAAACTACATTCACCTGTCCTTATGGTACATTTGCCCATAGAAGAATTTCGTTTGGACTATGCAATGCTCCCGCAACATTCCAAAGATGCACGATGTCAATTTTCGCTGATTTTATAGATGACATCATATAAGTATTTATGGACGATTTCTCTGTCTGTGGACAAAGTTTTGAAGGATGCTTATCAAACTTAGAAATGGTACTTGAACGATGCGTAAAGGTAAACCTCGTGTTAAATTGGGAAAAATTCTATTTCATGGTCCGACAAGGAATCGTACTTAGACACATAGTATCCGAAAAAGGAATCGAGGTTGACAAAGAAAAAATAGAAATCATAGAAAACCTTCAACCTCCGAAAACCGTGAGAGAAATACGAAGTTTCTTAGAACACACTGGTTTCTACCGACGATCCATTAAAGATTTCTCTAAAATTACCAAACTTCTAATTGGCCTATTAATGAAAGACAATGAATTCAATTTTGATGACAAATGCTTAAAAGAATTTGAACAATTAAAAACAACTCTTATTACTACACCTATTATGCAACCACCTGATTGGGGATTACCTTTCGAAATCATGTGTGATGCTAGTGACTATGATGTAGGCGCAATATTAGGATAACAAAAAGATAAAAAACTTCATGTGATCCATTAGGCCAGTAGAACCTCAGGTCCTGCACATATGAACTACACCATAATCGAAAATGAACTTTTGGTTATCGTCTTTGCTCTAGATGAATTTCGTTCTTACCTAGTAGGAGCGAAGATAATTATTTATACTGATCATTTTGCAATTAGATACCTATTAAGCAAAAAGGATGCCAAACCAATATTACTCAGATGGATCTTACTCCTACAAGAGTTTGATTTAGAAATCAAAGACCAAAAAGGCATTGAAAATGTAGTAGTTGGTCACTTATCTAGACTGGAAGGCATTAAACCTGAAAAAATGCCTATCAATGATAATTTCCCTTACGAATAACTCATATCCCAGTTAGAAAACAACACCATTGAACACCCCGTAGCCACTAACAGTAAGAACACATTACCATGGTACGCTGAGTTTGTTAACTATTTGGCTACTGGAGTGCTTCCATCGGATCTAACCTATCAACAAAAGAAGAAGATCTTCCATGATCTTAAACAATATTATTGGGACGAGCCTCTACTATTCGAAAGAGGCACCAATGGTATTTTTTGTCGATGTGTCCCCAAAGATGAAATAGAAGACATAATTTCCCAATGTCATGCTGCTCCCTATGATGGACATGAGAGCACTTCAAAGACTTGCGCTAAGATTTTACTAGATGGCCTCTATTGGCCTAACTTATGAAAAGATGTTCACATTACAGTT
This sequence comes from Vicia faba, assembly GCA_948472305.1. Taxonomy (NCBI): domain Eukaryota; kingdom Viridiplantae; phylum Streptophyta; class Magnoliopsida; order Fabales; family Fabaceae; genus Vicia; species Vicia faba. The sequence continues at coordinate 720,860,091 of OX451738.1, read as the reverse complement.
ATAAACTACGACCGATTCCAATGCCCTGGTAACATCTCCAGACGTAACGAAATGCCTCAAAAGGGCATTTTAGAAGTAGAAGTCATTGATGTGTGGGGATTGATTTCATGGGACCTTTACCATCCTCTTTTGGAAATAAATACATACTCGTTGTTGTTGATTACATATCAAAATGGATTGAGGTTGTAGCTTTTCCAATAAATGACGCACGAGTAGTAATCAAGATTTTTAAAAATATAATTTTTCCCAGATTCGATGTGCCAAGACTTGTCATCAACGATGGTAGCTCTCATTTCATTTCGAAAATCTTTGAAAAAATATTAGTGAAATATGGAGTCCTCCACCGTGTAGCAACACCATATCATCCCCAAACAAGTGGACAAGTAGAAGTCTCCAATAGAGAGATTAAGCAAATCTTAGAAAAACAGTTGCCACATCTAGGAAAGATTGGTCGTCCAGATTACATGAAGCGTCGTGGGAATATAGAACAGCCTATAAGCCACCCATAGGAATCACACCTTTCAAATTAGTTTATGGAAAATCATGTCATTTGCCGGTAGAACTAGAGCATAAAGCTTATTGGGAAATCAAATCCCTCAACTTAAGTTACACTTCTGTAGGCGAAAAGCAAATCTTGGATATCCTTAAGCTAGAAGAACTTAGACTATATGTGTATGAAAATTCCAGGATCTATAAAGAAAGAACAAAGAATTGGCACGACAAGCGCATTTCTGGAAAAAGGTTCAATGAGGGCGACATAATGCTCCTGTTTAATTCTATACTTAAAGTATTCCCCATAAAACTTCGTTCTAGGTGGTCCGACCTGTTTGAAATAACTAAGGTTTTTCCAAGTGGAGCTATGAAATCAAGGGAAAATCTAGCGAACCGTTTATCTTAAACGGGCAGCGCTTAAAGCACTATCATTGCATAGAAAACAAGGACTATTCCGCTAGTTTCCATCTTGCAGAGCTACCCACTCACTCACGGATCTAACCATATATTAAAATCATGTCGAGCTTACAACATAAAATAAACGCTTGGTGGGAGACAACCCATTTTCTAGTTTTTATTTTGATTTACTGTTTTTAATTTGTTTGCATTTTCTTACTTTTTGTTCTTTCCTTTTCATTATAGTAATGCAGTATTAATCTCTAATGTTATCCACTACTGACTTAATTCTAACTGTCAACTTACTTACAAGATAACTTAATTTTTAGCTAACAATACTAACTTAAGAAGCAAGAAGTTGACACCATGGATATAGTTTTCAAAGGAAGAGCCCAAAGGAGACGCTCCGAGGCACTGGCTGCAAGGGAAATGAAGTTAACCTTTTATCATGATTGCCCTGCCATGACCACTTTAGGCATTAGAGACAGTGTAATGTTTTTTCTAAACCAAGTAGGTTGGGATGCTTCTATTTTGAGAAAAAGATTTAGTTCTTATAGAAAGTTGACCTTAGAATTCCTAAGCTCACTGATCTTTTTACCTGACCATGGTTTACGGTTCAATAGAGGCCTAACCACTTTTAGAATGTTCGGGATAGAATACCATTATAATAACCGTGAACTTGCTAACCTATTAGGATTTCCCAGTGGCCCGCGTGTTTTCACCTGTACCCAAGAGGACCTTCTTATGGACCATGAACGGGGATACTTCTAGGATAGTATAATCGGAGACAACAACCCTGAGCCTGACAATAGGTTTTCTGAAAGTATTCATAACCCTGCTAACCGCTACTTCCATAAGTTCATAGCCTACACCCTTTTTGGAAAACCACAAAACATAACTTATGTGTCCAGATATGAGCTATTTATTATGTATTGTGCCTCTAGAAACCACCCTATTAATGCCGCTACCTATATGATGGCCAATTTTGACCGTATTGCTCAAACCGATCATGCGCCAATTTTGGGTGGAGGTCTAGTAACCATGATAGCAAATGCTATCGGAATGCGTCAACCACTTTTAAGATTACACCCTCTAGGTAAATTCTGACCCATGGATATACGATTTTGTTTCAATACTGGCATTATCAGAAATCTTGGCCCTAGTGAATTTGAGCTTTTAATTAACAACCAGGTCATGCAACTTTTCACCCTGCCTAATCCAAGAACATGTATTCATAACCGAAACAATTGGCTTTTTGATCTGGAACCATAACTAACTTCACCTCCCATTTCTCCTGAAACACCTCAAGTTTACGACCACAATGATGCCTTCCTCTCTGATACCGAGATTGATCCCAAAACACCACCTTTTTATCACCATTTCCACCCATTGAGAAACCTACCCTTTTGTGTGATTCCTTTGCTCAGGTTGCCTCAGAACCTCCCTCTGCTGATCGTGATACCACCTTACTTGCTGTGGAAACTGAGTTAAACTACTTAAGGGAAAAATTCACCAAACTGTGTGTCGAGTTTCATGGCTTTATGGACTTAGTAATTGAGAAAGTGGACCATATTTTCCAACATATCTATTCCTCAATGCTCAATACTAACAATAGTGGCTGAAATAGTCTGACATTATGCAATTTCTAGATTTAATTGTTTTCCTGTCTTACATTATATTTACCTTTTGGTTTTGTCTTTTATTTCTTAGACTATTGCTTGGAAGAATTTAAAGTTTATGGATTCTATTAAAATGTTTGGCATGAGATATTTACATTTCTGATATGCTTTAAATGTTATATAATTAATCTGCTTCGTACTGATATAAATTATCTCTATATGCCTGAACGTATGAATATGTAAGATTTAATTCTTAGTTTTTCTGAAAATTATAAATTTTTATATTGTGTCGTATGTCACACATTCTGTGATGACCGCCATCCATTTGTGAAGTGTGTGGCTCGACACACATTTTGTGCCCCTCAAAACAGACTTTATTACAGTGTCGCTTACCTGTTCAAACAGATAACAGTTTCATTCCTTCCTTTTCATATTCTTCCAAACGATTAAACCCCATTAAAACCCTTTTCCACATTCTTCACCCATATCGTTCCACATCCATTGAATTTTTACAATTATCATTAAACACCATTAAATTCCAAATCCCTGTATTCTCTACTGTTTTATATCCAAACCCACAACTTTCTGTCATCTTCCCGAAACCGAACCATTCCACCTCCCTTGCATATAATCATGTCTCGACGAGTTCAACACATAAGAGGAGAGCTCGACCTGTCCAGAATTGTGTTCAGAAACGAAGAAGCTAGGGTACACCAAGAAGCTCAGTACCAAAAGTTTTATCAACGTTCGTTCATAGCCATAAGGTATGTTGATGTTAGCTGCCTACATAAGTTGGGATTGTTATAGAGCATGCAATGGCTACTTCATAATTCTGACCTATCTTATGCCTGCACCCTGAACCATCCGACTTATGAATCTTTGACATTAGAATTTTTGAGCTCTTGCTCGTATAACACCCCGACAGATGACAACATGTATCTCACGGTGTTGTACCCCAAAATTTGCCCTCTCAATTCTCAAGACACTTTCTCACAAGTTCAAGATTGCACAAGTATAATTGTTTTTTTTAATTGAAAGAGCAAAGCGGATAAATTTGATTTTTTATGACAAAATTAAAGAAAAACAGTCTGCTTCGATATAGAGGCTTCGATTGAGCCTTTAATTTCCTTCGAGCAGGCTTAATCCACAAGCTTCGACTGGGCCTTGTTTCCCTTTGAAACAACTTCCTCCGATTCAGAAGATAAGGGCTTCCTGTCGGTGTCCTTCGGTTTAAAAGTTAGTGGCTTCCTACTGGCTTCCTTCGATTCATAAGGAATTGTCCTTCTGAAGGCTTCCTTTAATTCAAAGCAGGGACCTCCTACATACAAGCTTCGATTTCACCATTAGCCTTACATGTTTGCTTGATTCATAAAGCAATGGCCTCCTGCATGCAAGCTTCGATTGGGCATTTGGCCATCTATGTACAAGTTTAGATTGGGAATCTTTCCCTTCAAGGCAACCCATTTCAACTCACAAGGCAGAAAATCCCCTCATGCTAGCACTCACAAGGCATTGGCCATCTTCATATTAGCTTCGAATGGTCAAAATTTCCCTTGGAAACAGTTTATTTCGATTCCACATAGTTCCTACATCATGACACACAATGAGTGTCCCATTCGAAGCGCATGCATTGTTGGATTTAAAGAACATACATAGGTGTCCCATTCGAAGGATATACCTTACTAGCCAATTCGAAGAATTGCATGTGATCCCTTCGAAGGACCCACATATAGTCCAATTGAAGGATACACATTTTGGCCCCTTCGAAGGAGCACAAAAGGCCTATTCGAAAGACACATATTGGTTGGGAACAAATATTGTTGTTTGAAGAGGGGTCTGGTCAAAGGATGGATCTAGTTGGTCAAAATGAAAGAGAAATATTCAAAGATGCTTGCTGGCCAGAGTCTTATGTGCTGCCAAGTCCAAGCATGTTGCACTGGCCACAACACTCCAAAACTGCTGCACAGCAGTCCTGCTACGCTGCTCCTATATTTGCACCAATTTGGCATACAAATACTGCACCTCGAAAGCTACAAAAATAGTATACTCAATTTGTTCAAACTCTTTTGTTTTCCCTCCCAAATCTTAGCCAACTTCATCTATAAATAGGAGGTTCTATAACACATCTAATGGGGGCTGGACAGCACATCTAGTGGGCTTTTGGTAGCTGGAGAAACTTTAGTTATGTGAAAAAATCATCAAACACCTAACACACTTTCAAACCCAGAATCAAAAGACCACACACTTGTTTCTGTTCCTTTTGAATCCAACACTAGAAACACAACACTTGTTTCTTTTCTCTTTCGAATCCAAAAGCAACCCAACACCTGATTCCTTCTTTCGAATCCAGCATTAGAAACATAACACTTGTTGATTTCTTTCGAATCTAAAAGCATTCAGGGGAGCAACTCAAGGACCAACAAACATATTCCAGCTTCAAGCAAGGTAAGTCAATTTGACCTTAACCCTTTCGTTTCAAGCATGTAAATAACATTTGTTCGCTTTTTATTTATGTCCTTTCGACTGCATGCTTTTCTTGTCCAAGTATATGTTAGAACTAACCTGTAAAGATTCAAATGAAAGAAAAAGTTTCCTGTGAATCAAAGCCTTAAACTTCACCCCTTACTACTTCACAATGGCAAACCAAACGAAAGGACAGGGAGTGTGAATCGAAGGGTGCGCACTCATGTTGACTTCCAGGCCCAATCAAAAGAAGTAGCAAGAAGGGTGAATCGAAGAGTGCATGCTAACACTGACTTCCAGCCCCAATTGAAAGATGGAGAAATGTGTGAAATCGAAAGGCACTTCCTTTGATCCAGGATGCCTTTTTCTTTCTCTCTTTTTAAACTATTTTTTGTCTTTATATTTTCAATATACTTACATTCAATATGGTTGTAATAATTAGGATTTTTACTTTTGCATCCCCCACTTGTACATTTGTATACCCCATTCCTCAAAAAACATGTAATAGAGTATGATCTCTATTTTTCACATTTTATTGCTTTCATAAATGTTAGTAATTAAGGTGTATGGCAAGATAAAACCAACAAGTAGACCACCCTAATCAAAGACTAAATGCATGCAATCAAACACACTTTTCACACATGCACCTCTAGGGTAATCTCACTTGTTGCCTTTGAAAATAGTCATGTCCCTCGAATATGAGCGTTTTAGCAAAGACCCTCGATAAAAGATCGTAGTCCCTCGATGTCCCTCGGTATTTCCTTCGCTAAACGATCTAGTCCCTATACGAAATTGCTAAAACGTCTCATAGGTTGCCTTCTATGACTATACAATTGACCCACGCCCGTCCCTTCACATCAAACAATGGGGCTTCTTACCAAATCAATGGTAACACAGCAACATCTAAAGGAGGAGGAAAAGAACATTAGACCTTTTGAGTAGGTAGGACGCTTGTAGTTGCTTGCTTGCTCATAAACTAAAAAAAAACATTTTCACACCACCACTTTCAATTGAAGAATTTTCAAAAGTCAAAACACTTTGTACGCATTCTTATAGAGTCGTGAATCATTACAAAGGCACTTTTCAAAATCACTTTCAAACAACATCTTCCACAACAAACACCTCTTTGAACTATTTTCAAAACCAACACTTTGTATGCATTCTTATAGAGATGAGAATCATTACAAAGACGTTTTTTAAAATATTTTCAAACCCACACCACAAGCACATTTTCAAACAAAGCAAGTGATCTAGCAAGCAACTAAGAGCGCATAGATAACTACGAATGAAAAAGGTGCTAATACCTTCCCTTTTCATAACCTACCCCCGAACTCAAGAAAACATATCTAAAGGTCTTTCATGTTCTTTTCACCCTTTCCTTTGTTGGATAAAATAAAATTCGATGGCGACTCTTGTTATCCGCAACAATTGCAATCAAACGCAAAACAACCAAGTCAGTTCTCCCACCGTATAACAGAACTGGAGACTCTGCTGGGGATTTACTTAAAAGTGCGGTTACCTTAGGGCTATATCACCTTTACTTGATTTCCTTGTTTTACTTGCTTGCTTTACATTATGGTTCCTTGTCAGGGCTTGTTTTGATCCTCTACCCATATCTGAGGAACCTTTTAGGTAAGTAGCAATAGATTATGGAAACTGTGTGGGGTATATCGATATGGTTGAAGCAATATCTACGTTAGTGTGACACATTTGTTGGTACTTATAGCCCTTGAGTAGTCAAGGAGAATACGGGACCGCTGTGTGGTGTCATGAAGCACTAACTGACCTTAGAACCTTTAATTGAACAACTTGGCCATTAGGAAGTAGTGAGATAGTCGGCTTTGGTGCAGTCAGAAGTTGGCTGATACTCGATGCTACACTCATTGAGATTGGACTTTCAGGATATTTTGGTTTCCAATAAAGAGGCTTGCACTGAAATAATGCCTGATGAAGAAAGATCAGTGATATTGAGATCCCCTAGAACCCGATTACTTTCTAGGACAGGTTGAACCTACCAAACTTCAAGAGGGTACTTACCTACAAACCACATACAATCCTAAACCTAAGGACTTATCTGCTTTGTGTGTATATGATTATTTGTACATAACAACTTGTTTGCTTTGCATACTTGTACATAAACATCATGACATCATAACATAGCATTTTCAATAACCATCTCAAGGATCTCAAGGGCATGTGATGCAGGGTTATGTTGGACCAGACGTCCATCAAGGGGCAAGAGTATTTATTCTCCTCTAACCAAACGCCATCAAAGACCAAAGCACGGTAATTTGAGTCAAGGGCTATGACCCACTTGACATGGTGAGTTTGATTCTCGTGGAAGGAAATCCATCGATACAAAGTTCTCCAATAAAAGTTGTGATAAAAGTTCAACTTCTAACATCTTCTTGTGTTTACCCCACGAGATCCTTGAAAACATTGTATCCACATATCATGCATGTCATCATAACAGGTTTTCCCCACACAGGTTTCTCATCTGCTTACTATTTATTTTAGTAGAGATGGCTCTAGAACATACTATCAAGGACATTCAGACTCAAAATGCTCAACTTCAAGAAATTTTCTTGAACCTATCCAAGGGGCAAGAATAAGTGAAAGCACTCCTCACTAGGGGAATGACCATGGAGAATCCTTAGGACAACATGGATGACCAGTCGGAACGGCTACAAACTGAGATAGCCACAATGAAGATCTAAATGATGGGACAAATGATGGTCTAGATGGATCTTATCCAAAACTTGGCTCAGGGAAAAGAAGAGTTGAGAGCCCTCATCAACAAGTTTCATCAAGATGGATGTAACCATATGGGACAAACAACTAGAATTGGGGATTGAGTCATTAATCAGCCTTCGATGAGACAAGAAGTTGGCTTGGTGGAGAGTAAACCTATCCAAACTACTGCTACGTCACGAGCCCAATAACAACCTTGCCAACAACAGGGTAATCGACGTAAGCGGGATACATCCAATAGGAAATATACCAAAATCAACATGCCACCGTCTCAAGCATTGCAACATATATTAGGGATGAATCTGATCATGTTGATAGGACCTCATCTGAATCCCAAAACTTCTTCTCCTAACTTCAATCCCGATGCAAGGTATGCCTATCACTCTGGCAGTCCTGGGCATGATACAAACGATTGTTGGGCTCTGAAGTACAAGATTCAAGACTTAATCGACGAAGGAGTGTTTGAGTTTACACAGGATGGACAATTGGAGCTCTTCTATCACCCCTCAAAGGCATCCATAAGAAGTGATGGTCTAGGCGGAGGAATTTCATGTTTATTCGAATTTTCAGTTGTAATTTCTTTGTTTTGCTTAAACACTTATCTTTATGTCAGACTTTGGTTATTCTCAATAATGCATTGAATGTGTTTGTCTTGAATTAATCCTTTTGTTTTCATTATACTTAAAGTTATGCTTTTACTCCCTTTATGATATTCAACTCTTGTTTTAAAAGTTGCAAGCCTTTAGAGGGAGGATGAAGAAAACAATACCACAATCTCATACAGCATGTTTTTGGACAGACCTTGTTGACGATGTACAGACGTTTCTTTCAATCCCTAAACACTGGAGTTATAAGGAAGATAATCCCTAGTCAACCCCTTTGGGCCAAAGAAGTCGGAGTTTTCTTTTTCACACAAATTGAAACCTTTAATCAAACCTGGGGCAAATTAGTCTCTCATTTAATTCAAATGTGCATCATCCGTAAGCTTTCACTTTGTACACAACAAATGACATCAAGAATGTCCTGCTGAATCAAAAGACGACGATGGTTCCCTATCAATTAGGCAGTCATTATCTCTCAAAAGAAAAGCCCACTAAGTCAAAACCTACGAAGGAGACTTAAGAAAACTGGGGGCATCTCGCGTACCATAATCTCAAAACAATAACAATCAGGAAAAAATTAGGCTTAATAAATCAAAAAGAGGTCACTACAAATCCTCGACAACTTGAAAAATGTTGCAAAAATGATTGCCTTTCGAAAAACTTAACTTGTCCGAACCACTACCAAAACGTCATTCCAGACTTAATTGGAGTTCAAACGCATAATTAACTGAGTTTAGGACTGGAGAACATCGTGGATAACGGGCGGGTATAAATACACTTTGAGCCTTATCCTTTGTTTCTTAAACCGTGAACCAAGACACATTACAATCCTTCAAAATTTCTAATTGAATCATGGGTTAGTTCGAAAGCATACTGTTACCAAAGGTATCCTGACTCCTGTAAGGCTTACTACAAATCTTGAGTTGAATTCACATTCTTACAAAACTCTTTATTTGTTAAAAATGCATTCTCAGAACTTCAAGACAAGCATAAAATTTTCATTATTTTGAATACCGTTGTTTGCATATGGCTATTTGTTTGACAACATAGAAATTCACATGATGAATATCCAGCGAACAAAAATTCTCAAGAAACATAATCACTTCAAGTGGGAAGACACTTCCAATGACAAATCTCTTATAAGCAAGGGGGCATAACATGTTATTTTCCAAACTCTTCTGGGGCAGTCAAGTCAAAATTCCAAGAAATCTCTCAAGGAATGCTGAATAACCAGGGGCAGGTTCGTATCTGAATCACTTGGGGCTTTGAACATGAATTCTAGCAAATGGCTACGTACCGTCAAGCAAACATTTCCTGGCAGTAATTCAACACTTACCGCTAGGGGCAGTGACAAATTCCCACAAAGTCCTTTTCATAAGGTGATCCTCAGTCAAGTCCCCACAAAGTCATCTCTATAAGGTTATCCCCACGGAATAATCTTCACAGATAAGGGTAGGAATCCCTTCAGGACAAATTCATGTATATCCCCACAAGGTTGGATCCAAACAATCCCCATTCAGAGTTTCAAATCTCCAGAAAACCTCTCCCCAACTGAGTTGATCTCAAGAATCCTCTAGGAGTTCTGCCAAAAGAAAACACTTCTCCAGCAGATTGGCAACAGGGTTTATTTCTCTAACAAACTACAAATTCCCCAGCTTGAGTTTTCCTCTCAGACTATCACAAGTCAAGGGACCACAACCCCTCTTCCCCAGTAGACTTTTCTATAATCCCCAATGAGTTGCTGCAAAGCCTAGAATCCAACCAGATAACAGTTAACCTCTTTATCCCCAACAAGTTGTTAACTTCCTTTCCCTTTCATCAAGAGATAACTCCCAGTAGAGCAACGGACAACTAAGACTCCTGAACTTTTTTCCCCAAGCAGGAATCAAAACTCTCCACAGAGTTTTCCCTCAAACAAATTCAATATTCCCCAACGAAGTTCTCCTCAAACGACAAAACATGAATCCCTAGAGGAAACATTCTAAAACAAGGTCTGAAGGTGTGCATACTCTTCATCCCCAACGGCAGTCCAGGATTTAACTTCCTAAGGCTCCCCAGCATTTGTCAAGGATTTATTTTCCAAGAAAAAATTACAATTACTTCACATTCATACATCATATTACATATATGATAAATGCACACACACGATCTTATTTATTTTGAGAACACCATTACACATTGCATTTCATACATCATGACATTACATGCAGCTAACTCTTTACATTTTCAGGAAATATCAATCAACAGATAGCTATCATCAAAAAATTTCAAAGAGTTCAAAGATTAATTCATAGCCAGGACAACTATCTCAACGACCAACCAAAGCAAGTCCAGATCAATACCTGAAACAAGACAGGACAACTATCTGTGAACAAATTAATTGCAGATTAATTCCTGAAACAGGACAGGGTGACTATCTACATGACAAACACTTCCTTCAAACATCTGCTGGTTCAGTTTAAATCAATCAATGGTTTATCCTGATTCCGTTCCGGTAGACACTTTCTCTGGTTCAGTTAAATCGCTCTAAAGATTTATTCTGATTCTTTTCCAATTAAAGATTATTCAAGACCTCTACTGGTTCAGTTTTAAATCGATCAATGGTTTATCCTGATTCCATTCTGGTAGACCTCTTCTGGGATCTCATTATAATCTTCTTCTTCAGCCCAAAACACAGGACATTCAAAGATGGGAGAGGGTGCAGGGTCATTGTATTCAACATGTTTTTTAATTAATCTGCACATACGATTTATGATTGCTTTTAGAAACTGACACATATAACAAGTGATCATGCAAATTGATTTTCAGTTATTATTTACTTTGAAAGGTTTTTTTTATTACCATTTTCCAAGAAAAACAGAAAATAAAGACATAATTCGGTAAGCAAAGACAACTTTTATTAATGATCTTAAAAGTCACAGCAAACAGATAAGCCCCATAACATTAATACTTCCACCTTGGGCAGAGTGAAAGCTTTTTTTTAAATAAAAAAAGAGATTAACAAAACAAATTACTTTGAAACATGTATGCAAGAAGGAACATCAATGGTGACCCAGTTCTGAACCCTGACTCCATGTGTCACATAATTCGGCACTTCCTGCTCTACTTTATCCTCTTCAACAACATTAATTCCAGAATCAACTGGATGGAGGTAGCCTTCGCTGCAGAAAACATCATGATAATTGTTCACAGTAGACTTTGGCTTCAAACTTTCGCATTTGCCATTCTTCGAAGAGAAACCCAAACCAATTTTGTTCTTGTTCACAGGTGGATCCACAATTCGTCCTCAAACTACATTATGACCATTGCGCACAATCTGTTGCGCGTCCTTTAGCGAAACAACGGAATTCTCATTTCTCCATATGTTGTCAATGGATGGGGCTTGGAACTGGGTTCTAACAGCAGTGTGATCGGTGGATCTGGAACTGACTGTTTAACGCTGGTTCGTGAAATGTCGCGGAAGCAAGAGTCGCCACCGTCTTTTATTTTCTCCAATATGGAAAGGACAAAAGCATAGAAAAATTCCTTAAAGAGATTGCTCTCGGTTCGGGAGGTAGATTTATAGAAAGGGAAGGTGTTAGCACCCTTTCTATCCATGGTTATCCATGGGCTCTTAGATACTTGCTCACTTGTGTTTTCAAAATGGTTTGTTTGCTTTTCAACTGTGGGTTTTAAAAAGTTTCTTTGAAAATTCCAGTTCGACTCTTGTATCGGTCCTTAAGAGTGTTTGAAAAGTTGCTTTCGAAAGCTTTTTTGAAAAGGTGTCGGTGTGAAAAGTATTTTTGATCTGTTTTTGAAATTAGAGCAAGTATCTAGAGACGTCTACCTACCCTAAGGAATTCGTCTGTGTAAATGTCCTTTAAAGTAGTGTCATCCCACCATTGAAAGGTAGGTAGCACCACCGTTGGAGGTGTTCGGGTCAATTCGAGGTTCGGGACGTGGTGATCACCGGAGCAATGGGAAGATACCTTAGAAGCTACCCTCATGCCAGGTTCCCGGATCATGAGGACTTACTAAGACATCCTCTACTCGACGATCACCTTTCGAGGCAAGGCAACAGTGAGGCGTACCCTAGGGGTGGTGTGTGATTTGTGTGTCATGTTCATTTATTTTTGTCTTGTCATGTTATGGTGATCTACGCGTTTGTTTTTATTTAGACATTCATTCTTGCATGCAATTATTAGCAGTTTAAAAGGTTGCGAGAAATATAAAATTCCTAAACTATTACAAAGGCGCGGGTCCACATCGCCAAATTAAAATCCAGGACCCGATTTGACATAAAATAAAGAAATAAAAGATAAATATTTAATTTACATGGCTTTGGGAGAAGTACATCAATATTTAAAAGAAAGAATAAAAATGCGCGAATTGAATTAAAATTGAAAGAGAGGGCGTTGGACCCTTTTTAATGAAATTAAATTATATTATTAAATTAATGAAATTAAAATGAAAAAAGAAATTATTTTTGAGGTTTTTTGTATTTATGGTTTTTTTAATGAGAACTAAATGAAATTAATTTAATTAACCCTAATTCTATATGTTTTTTAATTTATTAAGAAAAACTATTAAAATTTAACCTAAAATTAAACCTAATTAATTAATATAATTTTATTTACAAAAATAATAATTAATAATTAATAAAAGAAAAGGAAAAGGTAAAAGTAATTAAAACCTAATTCTACAAATTTTAAACTTATTAAGAAAATGTTAAAATTAGTCCTAGAATAAAATTAAATTAAATGATGCAATTTATTTACAAAAATATTAAAATAAAATATATTATTTTTTGTCTTTTCTGATTTTTTTACTATTTTTATATTGTTATGAAGAAATAAATTAGCTTAAAGAATTAAAAAAGAAATAATTGAGACAAATAAAATAAAAAAAGAAAGAATTACAAAACCTTGGGGGGGTTCTGTCCCCAATCAGGAGGAATTGTTAGCAATTAGGCCCATCTGTTTCAAGGCCCTTTTGACTTTTCCTAGGAAGCTTGTGCACGCGTTGACTGACGCCTAGGGTGTTCCTCAAATCTGGACTTTTGGATTGGGATCATGAGATGCGTGGCATGCCTGGATGGTGAGTTGCATGGTGGACGCTGAAGCTTGAACTGCATAGGATCATTATTAGAAAAATAATATGGAATAGAAAGGGGGACCTGGGGTTCGAACCCAGGTCCTAGAGATTACCAATGCACTTGCCTGCCACTTGAACCAAACGCGCGTTTTGAATATTATATGACCAACAATTAATATAAGATAAAACAAGAGTTAGTGGGACTTTAGCGCGAAAATTCAAATGAACCACTTACTGGCCTACACCTCACCATCTTCTTCCTCGTTTGTATTTTCCTGAAACAAAACAAACAAGATTGCGGGGGTTTTAAACCCCCACTATATACGGTGTGAAAAAATAGCGATTAGCTCGTCCTTGATCAGAAATTGGGCGCGACCCCATCATTGAATTCGTCTGAAGGTCCTGATTCTAATAGTCTGAGTCTCGTGTTCCAATTTTTCTTTGAACGTAAAGCCCCAAATTGGAATCCCTGTAACCCTAAAACATTCCAATGGTGGATTCGTGTATGGATGAGGAAAACTCAATTAAAGTATACAGTTAGCTTTAGAATGCTTAGATTAGTGTAAATCAGTAAAGAAAACACATGAAAAATGTATGTAATTCAATATGCGATTATGAACATATTTCTGAAAAGTGGGACATGCTTCTACCGTTTCTTGGTGTTAGAGCTTATGATTTTGATTCAGACTCCTTCCTTGAGGCTTCAGGAACACAATAGAATGATTATTTGGCCTTGAATCGCACTTGAAGGTGGTTTTCAGTATTTGAGTTTTTCTTGAAAAAATGCAAACTTGGTTATGATGTTCTTGCGCAGCTCAGAGGTCATTAGCATTAGGGTTTGCATTAGGCTTATGTATAGAATGATTAGGGTAAAAAAATTGAGCCAAAGGATCAAAGCATTGATGGAATGGATATTGGATTTTCATGCATATAATTTTCAATCTTTTTCACATGTTTTTGATGCCAATCATATCCAATTACCTTGATTCTTTCTATATCTAATAATGCACGAAAATCTGAAGTTATTCCATGCATAAAAAGATTTGATTGCATTGGTTTGGTATTTTCCACATATTTATTTTAATTAAATGAATTATTAGCAATTAAAAATTCAAATAAATAAATAAAAATGATGAATAACTTCCCTTTGGGCCAAATGGTCGTGCACATGCTTAGGATGATGAATCTTGGAAGAAAAAGAGGCCCATTAGCAATTTTAAGGCATTTGAATCAAAGTTGACTTTTCAAAATATCCAAACATTTCCCAACTTCCACAAGGCATAACTTGCTCAAATGTTAAGCTTTGATCATGTTCTTGGACATTTTGGAAAGGTCTTGAAGTCCTCTAACCAATGCCTTTGGTCCCATGTCATTTTGATTTACCAATCTCAAGTTATGGCCTTTGACTTAAAGTCCCTTTTTGTTGACTTTTGAAAATGACCTATAATGTTGAAATTGATAACTTTTTGTGAGAGCATTTCTTGGACTTGAAGTGTGAAGAGGAGTTGTAGGAAATGTCTTTATCTTCAAAATGAGCTTTGGATGGAATTTTTCTGATAATCCATGTGGAAGTTATGCCTTGGTCAAGTTACAGTTGACTTTTTCAACTGTCCAAATATGGAAACTTTTGCATCTTGAGACTTTTTGAGCCAAGCTTTGAGAATCATGATCAAGCATTGATCAAATGATGTTTGTGGCTTCAAAATGAGATGTTGACCAAAAATTTGAACTTTTGACTGTCAAATGACCATTTTGCCCCTACAGTTGACTGTAGTGCAATTAGGGTTTTTGACTGTGCAATTTTGTGCTATGAGTCTTGAAACTTGACATGAGGATGCTTGACCATGTTTGTAGGCATGTGGGACTTGATTGGACCCTTGGAAACTTCATTTTCTTTGTCAGAACCAAAACCCTAATTTTTGACTGTTAGGAGGCCATTGAACTATGCAACCCTTGGGGAAATTTTGAAGCTTTGACTTGGCAAATCTTGAAGAATATGGGAGGGCAAATTTTGGGGTACAACAGTTGCCCCTGTTCAATCTTCTTAGACCTGAGGATGCAGATTGGCTGACGTGCCTTTCGTAATCCGAAGGTGGAAGATGATTGAACACTAGAGTGCCCAGAAATTTGCGCTCACATAGTAGCAGTGTGATGGTGGAATGGGCTTATAGATGCCATTTGGAGATTGATGAATAGGATGATGGGCTTATAGATGCCATGCTAAGAGATGATGGAAGGTGGATGGGCTTACAGATGCCATCTGGGTGTTGATCGCGTAAGAGATTCCTTAGCGAGAACTTGCGTACCTGCGAAAGAAAATGATTACCTGACCTGTTACAAGAGCTGGTCTTCAAATTCTTTGTGTAGATGTGTCTTGACTGGTTACAGGAGCTGAATCTGGAGCTTCAAAAAGGTGATGAATGAACCAGGGATGGTTACTACCTCAACAGGAACGGTGAGAGAACCTTGGACGATTACTACCTCAACAGGAACGCTGAGAGAATCTTGGGCGACTTCTACCTCACCAGTAATGCTGAGAGAATCTTGGGCGACTTCAACCTCAACAGTAACGCTGAGAGAATCTTGGGATGATTACTACCTCCGCAGTAACGGGGAGAGAACCACAGGCGACTTCAACCTCAACAGTAATCATTGAGAGAATCTTAGATATCTTCTTTATCAGAAAAATCTGTTAGGGGTCGATTTAGCTGGACTAGAGAAGGCCTTTGACTGGATAAGAAACAGAAAAATCTTAGGGTCGATTTAACTGAACCGGTCTAGGTCTTGATGTCTTCAACTGGATAAGAAACAGGGAGATCTTAGGGTCGATCTGACTGAACCAGAGAAGGCCTTGGACTGGATAAGAAACAGAAAAATCTTAGGGTCGATTTAACTGAACCGGTCTAGGTCTTGAAATATAGTTGAGAACTTAACTGGATCTTTCCTGAAAGGTAAAGGTCAGTCGCATGCAATGCATGATATGGATCAAGCAATGATGTTCTCAATATAAATGAGATTTGTGAGATATGATGCATAGATGCATGCTATAATGTATGAAAATATGATGTTTATGAATGTATCTTTTCGTCTTAGGAAAATAAATCCTTGACGGGTGCCGGGAAGTCACTCCTGGGCTGATGTTGAAGAATAGATCTTCGCTTCCGCTGGGGATGATAATTGCAAGTATACCGGTAGGAGAAGATGACTCCGTTGGGGAATGAACTTGGCGAATGGATTACTCTGCAGGGAGAAAAGTACTCTAACGATCCTGCTGGGAAGCAATACTCTGTGGGGAGAGAGGTACTTTGTTGAGTTGTTGATAATAACTTGTTGGGGATACCCTGGTTGTGTTGGAAGTATTAATAGACTTCGCTGGGGATAAGAAGACCTTGCCGAGAATGATCTTTCCGTGGCTTTTGGCTGAGGATAACCCAGTTATATCCTGGTAAGGAAATAACTCTTTGAATAAAGCCGGGAGACGCGTTCGTGCTCTGCGAGGGATAAGCTTCCAGAATCCACTGGGGATAAGCTTACTGCCTGGGGAGATGGATTCCAACTTTCCTGGGGAAACTGGATTGGACTCTCCTGGGGAAGTTTTGAACTATAACCTTTGTAAGCTGAAAGAGGGAACCTATGTAGGGTTGTCTGATGATGAGCTCGTGTAAAACCGCATCTTGGAAGGAAGGACACCTGTGTAGGGTTACTTCTGAGGTTGGGCTCATGTGAAGCTGTATATGGGGTTGAAGGAAACCTGTGTAGGGTTTACTGACGATGAGTCCGTATAAGACTGTATCTAGAGCTGAGAAGGAAACCTGTGTAGGGTTTACTGATGACGAGTCCGTGTAAAACTACGTCTGGAGTTTTGAGAAGGGAACCTATGTGGGGTTACTTTGACGATGAGCCCGTGTAAAACTGCATCCTGGAAGAGGTAAAACCTGGGTAGGGTTTCTGATGACGAGTCCATGTAAAACTGCATCTTTGGGGAGAGAGAACCTGTGTAGGGTTTCTTCGGGATAAGTTCGTGTAAAACTTTTGGCGGAACCGGGGTAAGGTTACTGCGGGGTAAGTTCGCGTAAAACTTCTTGATGAACCGGGGTGAGGTCATCTTGAGATAAGTCCGTGTAAGACTTCTTGGAGGAACCGAGGTAAGGTTACTACAGGATAAGTTCGTGTAAAACTTCTTGATGAACCGGGGTGAGGTCATCTTGAGATAAGTTCGTGTAAAACTTCTTGATAAATCCATGTAAGACTTTAGGAAGAACCGGTGTAGGGTTACTACAGGATAAGTTCGTGTGAAACTTCTTGATGAACCGGGGTAAGGTTATCTGGAGGTAAGTTCGTGTAAAACTTTTTGATGAACCGGGGTGAGGTCATCTTGAGATAAGTCCGTGTAAGACTTCAGGAGGAACTGGGGTAAGGCTACCTGGGGATAAGTTTGTGTAAAACTTGGGATAAATCCGTGTAAGACTTCAGGGGGAACCGGTGTAGGGTCACTTTGATGATAAGTCCGTGTAAGACTTCTGGAGGAACCGGGGTAAGGTTACTTGAGATGGGCCTGTGTGAGACTTCGTCTGAAAGTTGAGAAGGAACCGGTGTAGGGTTACCTGATGATGATTAAGTGGATGATTGTCCTGTTTGGTTTCGGATGTTAACCCACGATCTGGAATTTGTAAAGGTAGATGGTAATCATCTTTGTATTGACCTTTCCTTTGTACTTTGGTTGATAGAGCAACTGGATCGCCTGGACGACTCATTATTGCCCCTGTTTCTGAGGTGGGAGAGGAAGACCTGTGAGGTGCTGATAGTTGTTTGATGGATAAACCTTCTTCTGGTAGGCAAGGGATAAGCTGACAGGACATAGTCGTACGCTTTGATCCCTAACTTTTTCCTGGACCGCCCTTTCGGGTTTTCAGTCCACCGGGATACCCATTTTTGCCCAAGCCGCCTTTTCAGGTTTTCGACTTGCCGGGTGTACAGATTTTTTCATTTCATCCCTTATTTTTGCCCGAACCCTTTTTGGTCCGCCGGGAAGCCCTTATTTTTTCCTAGGTGTGTCAACCTAGCGGGTCTTTGATTTTGCGTAGTATTTTTTTTTCGACTATGTCCACGCTCTTAGAATGCAGGGAGGTGCCCCTGGCTGCTTGTGTTGCCATGCCACCAGAAGATCTTCGTTTGATCGTCCAATGCCCTAAGTGATGGAGATTTGCCCCAGATAATAGACATTGATCATGCCGTGCCCCTTGCTTGGAAGTGTTTCTTCCATTTGAGGTGACTCCTTTGTTGAGAAGACCTTCGTTCATCGGATATTCGTTGCGCAAAGTTCTCTGCTGTTCAAACAAATAATCATATGTAAACAATGTCATCTTAAGAATGCAAAACTTATGTTTGTCTTGAAATTTTTGAGAATGCCTTTTTCAATAAGAGCAAGTGAGTTTTTTTTTTTGTAAACTGTGATGTCAACTCGTTATTTTACAGCAAGCCTTAAGGAGTCAGGATACCTTTCGTAACAGTATGCTTTCGCACTAACCCATGCTTCAGCTAGGACTTTTGAGGGTTATAATGTGGCTTGGTTCACGGTTTAAGAAACAAAGGATAAAGGCTCAAATTATTTGTACCCACCCGTTCTTCGTGATGTTCTTCAAACCTAAGCTCAGTTGATCGTGCGTTAGACCTTGTTTGAGTCTTTGCTCTAATTTTCCGGTGATGGTTCGGATGTTGATAACTTATTGTGAATAGGCAGTCATTCCTTTTTGTTATTGTTGAGGGTTTGTATGACCTCTTTTTTT
Organism: Vicia faba; assembly: GCA_948472305.1. Lineage (NCBI taxonomy): Eukaryota > Viridiplantae > Streptophyta > Magnoliopsida > Fabales > Fabaceae > Vicia > Vicia faba. Next base: position 720,840,909 of record OX451738.1, on the reverse strand, counting down.
TTTCTGTTATCCCTGTTTTTTTTGCCTGAGTTGTTTCCTTTTTGGAATTACAGTCAGCGGGATGCCCCAGCTTCGTAAGTCTTCTTCATAGGTTTTTGACTTATTGGGCTTTCATTTCTGAGAGATATAATGATTGCCTGTCCTTATTGATTATTCGGAACCATCACTATCTTTTTTTTGTTTTGTAAGGACCTCTTTGGTGCCATTTGTTATGCACCTGGATCAACTGAGAGAACTACCCTGCCCCAGGTTATGATTAAGGGTTTTAATTTTCGAAAAGAAAAACTCCTACTTCTTTGGCTCAGAGGGGTTGACGAGGGATTATCTTCCTTATAACTCCAGTGTTTAGGGATTGAAACAATGCCTGTACCTCTTCAGCGGGGTCTGTTCAAAAGCATACTGTAGGTTGTGGTATCGTTTTCGTCATCCTCCCTCAAGAGGCTTAGAATTTTAGATCAAAAGTTGACATTAGAAAAAGATGAAAACAGTTTGCATATAGTGAATATAATTAATTCAAGACAGACACGTGTAATGCATTCATGAAATAAAAGAGTTTAATATGACAATTGTTTATTTGAACAGGAAAATAAAAATACAACTTGAATTCAAATGAACAAAAATCTCTCAATCCTAGCCATGTTTTGGCAAAGGGGCAGTGGTCACATTCGAAGTCTCAGCAGGCTCGAACTCGATCTCCTTAGCGTCGATCATATTCTGAATCTTATATTTCAGCGCCCAACAATCCTCGGTATCGTGCCCCGGGCTATCAGAATGATAAGCACACCTCGCTTCTGGGTTGTAGCTTGGAGAGGAGGTTTTGGGATTTGCAGGAGGGTTGATCACCGTAATCAGGTTCATCTTCAACATATGTTGCAATGCTTGTGACCACGACATGTTGATGTTGGTGAACTGTCTTTTAGGCTCATCTAGCCTTCGCTGATTTCCATTTTGTGGTTGTCGGCATGGTGCAGCACCAGAGATCATGACTGCCCCTGCTTGTTGGTCACGACGACTCTTTTGACCGTATGCAGCATTAGACTCTTTCCTGCCCGTGTAAGGCTTTTTGTGAGTATCAGAAGGTGTGGCCTCTTGAATCTTCCCACTTTTGATGCCCGCTTCAATTCTTTCCCCAGTCAGAATGAGGTCGGTAAATCCTGCGGATGAATTACCAATGAGATGATTGAAGAACGGCCCGGATAGGGTCCCCAAGAACATGTCTACCAACTCTCGGTCAGTCAACGGAGGCTGCACTCTGCCAGCCAGATCCCTCCACTTCTGTGCGTATTCTTTAAAACCTTCGCTTGAACCTAGCGACATACCCTAGAGTTGGGTACGCGTAGGAGCAAGGTCGGCATTATATTGATACTGCTTATAGAAAGCAGTAGTCAACTCCTCCCAGTTACGAACCTTGGTCCCATCCAGCTGATAGAACCATTCGAGATGAGTCCCTGAAAGACTCTCCTGGAAGAAATGGATCCACAAGTTCTTGTCCACTGAGTATGGTTGAATCTTCCGCACATAGGATCTGAGATGTAGCTTGGGACAAGATGCCCCGTCATATTTGGTGAAAGATGGTGCTTTGAACTTATGAGGAATGATCACACCAGTAGACAAACCCAAGTCTCCAAAATCCAGCCCAGGCACTTGTTGGATCTCCATAGCATTCAGTCTGTCCTCCAGTTGCTTGTACCTGTCTTCTGCAGGAGGATACTGTTCCTCATCAAAATCAGTCTCGTTGTCGGAGACTACCGGACTAGGACCTTTTCCCCCTTGGGGACTGCTCTTGCCTATAGAAGAACCAGCCTCTTCATTTTGCAGAGTGTTGCCAAACCTTCGGCCCGAGTTGAAAAGGACAGTTCTCCTCTTCTTCTTCTTCTCCTTCTTCAGGAGCAGAGCCTTAAGCTCTTCTTGGCCCTGAGCCAAACCCATGATTAGTTCCTGAAATTGTGCATTCTGCGCCTGAAGAGCCTTGATGGACATCTCGGTTGATGATGAGTCAGGATTCATGATGCTGAAATAAACAGCGAAGAATAGTAAGCAACCTGAAAAGAAGAAAACCTGCTATGCACATGATGAATGAAATGCGTATGATTTATGTTTTCAAAGACAATCGGGAATCAACTTTGTAAACAAAAAGGAACACACTTCATTAGATTCAACTTTGAAACTTAAATTGTTCAACAGGTTGCCTTTAGGCGTTTACATGAAAGGGAAATACTGAAAAGGGAAATAAAACTGTAAAAGAACATCCAGAGCTCCTTATTGATCCCATGGTCTCCTCTTCTCAGTACGGATGTAGTCATTTAGAGCTCGCTCATTCTCCAACTGCTTTGTCAGCTTCTGGATCTTCAACTCCTGCTCGTTGAACTTTTCCCGGTAAGAATCCCGCTCTTCTCGCAGTTGCGACCAAGATCTCTTTAATGTCTCATAATCAGTAGGTATCTGAGGAGGAAGGACAGTTGGAGGAACACCATCTTTATCAGGAGACTCAAGAATGATAGGTCTGACGGCTTCGTATGGCATACCTAACTTCTGAGCACGGATGCGAACCCATTTGTAGTAGGCTTCCATAGGTAAAGAAGTCTTTGGCCCCAACTCTTGTGGGTCAGCTTTATGAACTTTGTCCCAAGCTTTGATGAATCTACGACGCAGCTCGTCACTATCCACCTGAAACTCAAAACTGATGTGAGGCACCAACATCTCATGGGGGCCTGCTCTTCTGGCTCTCCCAAACTGACGGAGAGCTAGACATGGGTTGTAAGAGATTCCTCCTTGGGTACCAATCAGAGGAACATTAGGGTATTCCCCGCATCGATCAATAATAGCTATCTCATCCAAACCTCGGCAGGTCCAAATGATGTCTTTATCGGTGAGACATTAACCTATGAGCCCAACCTCTTCCTTCTTGGTTCTTCAGCACGAACTTAGGGAGGTGCGAAATAAACCACCTCACCAACAAAGGGATACAACACCATAGAGTTCCTCGTCTTCGGGCAGTACGAGCATGAAGTTGTTGCAGGATGTCACCCAAGAGAGTGGGTACAGGATTCTGAGACATAAAGATCCTTATGGCAGTGACATTGATGAAGTTGTCAGGATTAGGAAACAAGACTAACCCATAGATTAAGAGAGCCAAGATGTCTTCATATGCCCTAAAGTCCAGGTCATTCCAGAAACTGTTAGCTTTACCAATCAGAAACTTGGCCAAGAAACCCTTAACTCCGCTTCTAGTTACCCAGTTGTCTGTTACCTCTTGATGTGTCAAGGGAAGAGCTGCAGCAACCTCCTCAAGCCTGAGGGTCTTTTCCCAACCAGTAAAGGGAGTCTGATCCAAGATAGGGATACCCAGCAAATTAGAGAACTCTTCCAGGGTAGGGACCAGCTGGAAGTCTTGAAAGGTGAAGCACTGGTACAGAGGGTCATAGAACTGGGTCAGAACACTCATCAACTGTTGATCCCGCTTTGCAGTGACTAAACTGAGAAGAGAACCATGCCTCTGAATGAAGGAAGTGGTATTTGGAATTCTGCTAACCAACTCTTCAAGCAACTCAGGTGAGTGAACAAAGTTGAACCGGATAGTATTCCTTCGCACAGGCATCATGGTGTCCTACAAAACAGAGCAAAGGTGAAACCTTCTTTTCTTTGAAATGGTCAGTCTTTTATGCAGGATGCATGCAATGCTCATGATGTTATGATGTTATGATAAAGCACACCACAAATAGATACAAAGGCAAACATGGTAAGGCACACAAGTCACACAAGACAGACCCTTAAAGTTTAGGCCAACATGAGGTCTAGGTATTACCCTCTTTCAGTTTGTTGGTTCATACCTGTCCTATCAAAGTAACCGGGTTCTTAGAGGATCCCAATATCATTGACTACCCTCAATCGGTCATAACTCCAGCATCGCAATCTTTTCTTGCGGCCAGAACCATCACGAGAGTTTAGCCTCAATGGGCGTAGCATACTGCTACTTTTCTAATGGCCAAGTTGTGTCATTTAAGGTTCTAAGGTTGTTGGTGCTTAATGACTCCTTAGAAGACCCATATTCTCCTCGTTGCAACACAAGGGATATCGGTACAGACCAAGGTGCCACACCAACGTAGCCATTGTTTCACCCGTGTCGGTCTACGCCGGACAGGTCCCTCACAACTTATGCTACCTAAACAGGGTATCCCCAGATCCGGGTTAGGATCTATGTAACTCCCATGCAACCCACAAATTTAAAGCAGACAAGTCAATACAATTGAAAACACAGTTATGAACTAACCCTAAGGTACACCTCACTTTAAGTTATTCCCCAGCAGAGTCGCCAGTTCTGTGATCGGTGGATCTGGAACTGACTGTTTAACGCTGGTTCGCGAAATGTCGCGAAAGCAAGAGTCGCCACCGTCTTTTATTTTCTCCAATATGGAAATGACAAAAGCACAGAAAAATTCCTTAAAGAGATTGCTCTCGGTTCGGGAGGTAGATTTATAGAAAGGGAAGGTGTTAGAACCCTTTCTATCCATGGTTATCCATGGGCTCTTAGATACTTGCTCACTTGTGTTTTCAAAATGGTTTGTTTGCTTTTCAACTGTGGGTTTTAAAAAGTTTCTTTGAAAATTCCAGTTCGACTCTTGTATCGGTCCTTAAAAGTGTTTGAAAAGTTGCTTTCGAAAACTTTTTTGAAAAGGTGTCGGTGTGAAAAGTATTGTTGATCTGTTTTTGAAATTAGAGCAAGTATCTAGAGTCGTCTACCTACCCTAAGGAATTCGTCTGTGTAAATGTCCTTTAAAGTAGTGCCATCCCACCATTGAAAGGTAGGTAGCACCACCGTTGGAGGTGTTCGGGTCAATTCGAGGTTCGGGACGTGGTGATCACCGGAGCAATGGGAAGATACCTTAGAAGCTACCCTCATGCCAGGTTCCCGGATCATGAGGACTTACTAAGACATCCTCTACTCAACGATCACCTTTCGAGGCAAGGCAACAGTGAGGCGTACCCTAGGGGTGGTGTGTGATTTGTGTGTCATGTTCATTTATTTTTGTCTTGTCATGTTATGGTGATCTACGCGTTTGTTTTTATTTAGACATTCATTCTTGCATGCAATTATTAGCAGTTTAAAAGGTTGCGAGAAATATAAAATTCCTAAACTATTACAAAGGCGCGGGTCCACATCGCCAAATTAAAATCCAGGACCCGATTTGACATAAAATAAAGAAATAAAAGATAAATATTTAATTTACATGGCTTTGGGAGAAGTACATCAATATTTAAAAGAAAGAATAAAAATGCGCGAATTGAATTAAAATTGAAAGCGAGGGCGTTGGACCCTTTTTAATGAAATTAAATTATATTATTAAATTAATGAAATTAAAATGAAAAAAGAAATTATTTTTGAGGTTTTTTGTATTTATGGTTTTTTTAATGAGAACTAAATGAAATTAATTTAATTAACCCTAATTCTAGATGTTTTTTAATTTATTAAGAAAAACTATTAAAATTTAACCTAAAATTAAACCTAATTAATTAATATAATTTTATTTACAAAAATAATAATTAATAATTAATAAAAGAAAAGGAAAAGGTAAAAGTAATTAAAACCTAATTCTACAAATTTTAAACTTATTAAGAAAATGTTAAAATTAGTCCTAGAATAAAATTAAATTAAATGATGCAATTTATTTACAAAAATATTAAAATAAAATATATTATTTTTTGTCTTTTCTGATTTTTTTACTATTTTTATATTTTTATGAAGAAATAAATTAGCTTAAAGAATTAAAAAAGAAATAATTGAGACAAATAAAATAAAAAAAGAAAGAATTACAAAACCTTGGGGGGGTTCTGTCCCCAATCAGGAGGAATTGTTAGCAATTAGGCCCATCTGTTTCAAGGCCCTTTTGACTTTTCCTGGGAAGCGTGTGCACGCGTTGACTGACGCCTAGGGTGTTCCTCAAATCTGGACTTTTGGATTGGGATCATGAGATGCGTGGCATGCCTGGATGGTGAGTTGCATGGTGGACGCTGAAGCTTGAACTGCATAGGATCATTATTAGAAAAATAATATGGAATAGAAAGGGGGACCTGGGGTTCGAACCCAGGTCCTAGAGATTACCAATGCACTTGCCTGCCACTTGAACCAAACGCGCGTTTTGAATATTATATGACCAACAATTAATATAAGATAAAACAAGAGTTAGTGGGACTTTAGCGCGAAAATTCAAATGAACCACTTACTGGCCTACACCTCACCATCTTCTTCCTCGTTTGTATTTTCCTGAAACAAAACAAACAAGATTGCGGGGGTTTTAAACCCCCACTATATACGGTGTGAAAAAATAGCGATTAGCTCGTCCTTGATCAGAAATTGGGCGCGACCCCATCATTGAATTCGTCTGAAGGTCCTGATTCTAATAGTCTGAGTCTCGTGTTCCAATTTTTCTTTGAACGTAAAGCCCCAAATTGGAATCCCTGTAACCCTAAAACATTCCAATGGTGGATTCGCGTATGGATGAGGAAAACTCAATTAAAGTATACAGTTAGCTTTAGAATGCTTAGATTAGTGTAAATCAGTAAAGAAAACACATGAAAAATGTATGTAATTCAATATGCGATTATGAACATATTTCTGAAAAGTGGGACATGCTTCTACCATTTCTTGGTGTTAGAGCTTATGATTTTGATTCAGACTCCTTCCTTGAGGCTTCAGGAACACAATAGAATGATTATTTGGCCTTGAATCGCACTGGAAGGTGGTTTTCAGTATTTGAGTTTTTCTTGAAAAAATGCAAACTTGGTTATGATGTTCTTGCGCAGCTCAGAGGTCATTAGCATTAGGGTTTGCATTAGGCTTATGTATAGAATGATTAGGGTAAAAAATTTGAGCCAAAGGATCAAAGCATTGATGGAATGGATATTGGATTTTCATGCATATAATTTTCAATCTTTTTCACATGTTTTTGATGCCAATCATATCCAATTACCTTGATTCTTTCTATATCTAATAATGCACGAAAATCTGAAGTTATTCCATGCATAAAAAGATTTGATTGCATTGGTTTGGTATTTTCCACATATTTATTTTAATTAAATGAATTATTAGCAATTAAAAATTCAAATAAATAAATAAAAATGATGAATAACTTCCCTTTGGGCCAAATGGTCGTGCACATGCTTAGGATGATGAATCTTGGAAGAAAAAGAGGCCCATTAGCAATTTTAAGGCATTTGAATCAAAGTTGACTTTTCAAAATATCCAAAAATTTCCCAACTTCCACAAGGCATAACTTGCTCACTTTTTATGCTTTGATCATGTTCTTAGACATTTTGGAAAGGTCTTGAAGTCCTCTAACCAATGCCTTTGGTCCCATGTCATTTTGATTTACCAATCTCAAGTTATGGCCTTTGACTTAAAGTCCCTTTTTGTTGACTTTTGAAAATGACCTATAATGTTGAAATTGATAACTTTTTGTGAGAGCATTTCTTGGACTTGAAATGTGAAGAGGAGTTGTAGGAAATGTCTTTATCTTAAAAATGAGCTTTGGATGGAATTTTTCTAATAATCCATGTGGAAGTTATGCCTTGGTCAAGTTACAATTGACTTTTTCAACTGTCCAAATATGGAAACTTTTGCATCTTGAGACTTTTTGAGCCAAGCTTTGAGAATCATGATCAAGCATTGATCAAATGATGTTTATGGCTTCAAAATGAGATGTTGACCAAAAATTTGAACTTTTGACTGTCAAATGACCATTTTGCCCCTACAGTTGACTGTAGTGCAATTAGGGTTTTTGACTGTGCAATTTTGTGCTATGAGTCTTGAAACTTGACATGAGGATGCTTGACCATGTTTGTAGGCATGTGGGACTTGATTGGACCCTTGGAAACTTCATTTTCTTTGTCAGAACCAAAACCCTAATTTTTGACTGTTAGGAGGCCCTTGAACTGTGCAACCCTTGGGGAAATTTTGAAGCTTTGACTTGGCAAATCTTGAAGAATATGGGAGGGCAAATTTTGGGGTACAACAAGCAGCCTCATTCGTTTCTACGATACTGAAAGAGGACAAATAAGATATCAACAACGCCTGCTCCCTATTTATGATCACCACCTTCCCTTCCCTGCTTCGTGTATCCATGGTCGTCCTAACAAACAACTGTGATACGGTGGGAGAGAACCAACTGTTTTTTGGAATGCTGGTTTGCGTTTTACGTTTGTATTTGCAAAATGTCGCGGTAAGCAAGAGTCGCCACCAACTTTTATTGTATCCAACAAGGAAAGGAAAAAAGCACAGAAAAATTCCTTTTTCGAGATATTTCTCGGGTTCGGGGGGTAGATTATAGAAAGGGAAGGTGTTAGCACCCTTTCTATCAGTGGTTATCCACGGGCTCTTAGGTACTTGCTCATAGTGTTTTCAAAATTGCTTTTCTTTGTGTTTATGGGTTTGAAGAAGTTTTTTTGTTTGAAAAGTGTAAGTGCGAAAAGATTTGTTTTGTTTTAGAAATAGCAAGTACTTAAGAACCATCTACCTACTCGAAAAAGGAATTAATCTGTGTTAATGTCCTTTAGACATTGCTATCCCACTATGAATGAGTAGGTAGCACCGTCGTTGGAGTTTTAAGGGTCAATTCAATTAAGGGACGTGTGGTCACTAAAGCAATATTAGGACGCCTTAGTGTTGGCTTAAGATTTTGATGATATTATTAGAAGCAAAGTGAATTGGACGTTTCGATTGAAATGAAACAAAACGTCATGTTTCGAAATGGTAGAAGCAGTGCTTCGAATGGGCATATCAAAGCTTGGAGCTTCGAGTGACAGTTAGGAGAATATATTAAAAGAAGTCTCGAAATGATAACAAAGTTGTGTCTAAGAAATGCGTTCGAAGCGAAGAAGTGCCAAAACATTTTGAATTCAAATGCAAGCAGGATGTTCGAAATTTGAAATATATGCGCTGGAGCATTCGAAGACGCGTGGAAGCAAGAGAGAGGCATTGCTTTGCATGTTCTGAACGTGGCAGAATCTTATAGCAAGACCGTTATGGTCGAAGTAGTATAAATAGAAGTCTTAGCATTAGGATTTCGTGTGTCATATCTATTGTACAAAAAAACTCAGTAAACATTCAAAATACCACATGGCTAGGGAAACGAATGCACGAGCAATGTACGTATGATAACACCACATGTTTATGATTCAATGAAAACTCTTTATCATTTCCAGTACTTTCCTTTATCTTCATGTCAATACCATTTACAAGCTTTTGCATTTAAAATGTTTTCATTCGAAGTCTTTTTACTGATGCCTTACATTTTAATGCTTTCTTTCCATTTCAAATACTTTACATTTCAGAAACTGTTATACATTTCATGCCTTTATCTTCAAGTTTTTATCATTCGAACACCTTTTTTACTTAAAGTCATTTTACAGTTTTCTTGCATTTAAACGCTTTCTTCATATTTCGAATCTTTTACATTCCAGAGAATCTTTTACATTAACTGTTTTTATGCTTCGAAGTCATTTACTTGTCTTTTATGCAGTTTTTACATGTCTTTACAATTGACCTTTGTTCATGCAATTTAGTTTCGCGCACATTTACTTGATCACACCTTTAGATCTTTAATAGAGAAATCGAAATAAGTTAAACACCTACACAACATTTTAAATACCAACCATGAATACCAGTTCGATCATGAGAGTTACCCTAATGACCAACACATCCTAGGATCAATCTAGTCGATCCTGCGAGTTACCAGAGAAATTGAATAACAGTCAGTAAGATTATTCGATAGTTTGGAGGACTAGCAGTTGTTTACCAGAAATCACTGTAAACAAATTGGCACACCCGGTGGGACCAATCGTTGTTACGGAATTTAGAACAGAAATAAAGATTGTTGAGACGTAACCATTGTAAGAATACTCTGAGTGTTAAGTTTGTTGTTTTATGAACCTTAGAAGTGGTAAAATAACTAATAGCAACCAACCCTTATCCAGAAGAAAACGTTTGAACAAGATGTCTAATTCTGACAATCAACAAGGGGAACAAAATTCCCCACATACAGCAGGCACTAATATGTCCGCTTCGATGGGAACATCTAATGTGATCCCTTCGAATGCACAGTCTGTTGCATCCTCTACCAGTAATATAGCCACTAATGGAATAAGTGGCATATCAACTAATAGTTCGATCCTAGGAAATACTGGAACCATTGGTTATCCTGGGGGATTCGTCCCACCATCAGGGACACAAACCCATTTCGCCACCCCACTAACTAGACCACCCGGTTTCGATGGTAATAGAACCAGAAACTCATCTTATGGAATGCCAACATCTTTTATGGCAGGCTTACACAATTCCGCATCGAATTCATCACCACAATTAGGGTCTGGGTCTGGGGCAAATCAGTTTATGACAAATAACCAAGGGTCAGTGGGTTATAGCGCAATGCCTATTTTAACCATAGAAAACCAGTTGGCTTTTAGGCAATTGATGGATGACAGTAACCATAATATGATAGGGGTGTTAGCACAAACTATGCAGGAAATATTTGCCCCAATAGTACAAAATGTGACTGTGACAAACAGAGAAAACGCAGATAACATGAGTCGAATAGCAGATTTCTTTGCTCCCCCAGAGAGGCGTAGGCAGAATCAGGCGGGGGTTCGAGCGAACGTACCTATTGTAGAACAAGTTGCTAACGAACCAACCTATAGACCAGCCAGAGAGGAAGTTAATGTGGGGGCAAGGGAACAAAGGTTAGAAGCCCCAATGATCCAAGGCCCACAAAGGGAAATTATGGAACCAGGGGTAAGGGTCGAAAGGCTGGAAGTCCCAGAGTTTCGAGAAGAACAACATAGGGGGGTTGTCATGGTGGGTCGAAATCAAGATGCTGATGCAGTCGTTCATAGAATTCGAAACGATAACATCTTGGCAAAAAATAATTTAACCACCATGATAGAGAGAATCATGGCCCAGAATGGCCTCAACACAGGAATTAGAAGGCCAAATTATGCTTCCCCTATATTAGATTACATAATGCATACTGACTTACCAAGGGGATACAAAGTCCCTAAGTTTACAAAGTTTGCTGGGGATACCAATGAGTCAACAGTCGAGCATATAGCCAGATATCTAACCGAAGCGGGAGATATAGCCAATAATGAAGACCTCAGGATCAAATATTTCCCAAGTTCCCTGACTAAGAACGCTTTCACATGGTTCACCACTTTGCCTCCTGGGTCCATTGATACTTGGGCTCTTTTGGAGAGATTATTCCATGAACAGTTTTACATGGGACAGTCAAAAATAAGTTTGAAGGAATTAGCCAGTGTCAAGAGAAAGTTCATTGAACCCATAGATGATTATCTGAATAGATTCAGACTTTTGAAATCCAGATGTTACACAATAGTGCCTGAACATGAGTTAGTCGAAATGGCCGCTGGTGGCTTGGATTACTCTATTCGAAAGAAACTAGACACTCAATATTTGAGGGATATGGCTCAGTTAGCCGATAGGGTTCGGCAGGTCGAAAGGCTAAAGGCCGAAAAGGCCAGAGTCTTTAAAAATAACAAGAAGGAAAGGATCTCCTATGTTGGAACTGAGGAAGCAGAAGATTATCCTGAATTTGAATTCGAAGAGGTCGAAATCGACCTCGCTGGATTGAAACAGGCACCACCTTACTCCTGCAAATTATTAGTTCCCACAAAAGGGAAAGAAATTGTTGAAAATGAGAAAAGTGACAAATTCCCAAAGAAGGTTTATACCTTCGATGTCACTAAATGTGACGAGATTTTTGATTTACTTGTCAAAGATGGCCAACTCATTGTGCCATCAAATGTCAAAATACCTCCTTTAGATCAAAGAAAGAAAAGAGGATTTTGCAAATATCATAGTTTCCTAGGCCACAAAACCTCACAGTGTTTTCTTTTCAGGGACCTAATTCAGAATGCAATTAAAGATGGCAGACTGAAGTTTGCTGATAAAGCAAAGATGAAAGTGGACGAAGATCCTTTGGACGTCACAGACACCAATTACTCCGAGCCTGCATGCATTGGAGAGATTAACATGGTGGAAGCTGACCAAAGTGATGCCCCAATAGGAGAGAAAGGTACTGAAAACGAAAGTTGGGTGATAGTCGAAGTCAATAAGGAGGTCACTGAAGACGTCCACAAGCAACCAGAGACTTCGATTGAAGCAGCACCTTTAGCTGTTGCAAAAGAAATCTAGGCTACTGAAGGCCAGGAAAACCAAAACCAAGAATTAACACAGGTCACTGAAGGCCTGAGGCTGGAATTGGAGAAAGTCCAAATCACGAAGCCAACCTCCTCTCAGAAAGAAATATGGGACACTTTAGGGGAACCCAGTGGAAAATTTGACTATTTGGTCAAATATTCTGCCCCAGAGAGTTCAAAGGTCCACATTGAAGATATAAAACCCACAGGATGGGGAGATGATGAAGCTAAGGGGGAGGATGTTGAGGTAAACATGGTGGATATGGAGAGACCTCGCTCTGAGATGGAGGAGGTAGAAAGATACTTAGAAAAAGAGAAGTATAAAATGGAGGATAATCATGTTGGAGATGCTAGTCTCAAGGATTACCTCATGACGTGCCACAAGGGAGATACAGGAATGATACTATGCCCTAGGTGCAGCATCCTCTGCAATCAGAGAATCGCTGTGAACTTCGAGAGGGTACAGAGGGCGCGAACTGGCAACAACTGGCGCCAGGATAACCAGTTATTTAGGTGTTATCCTAAGGCTGGAGAAAGTTTGCTGGAATTTGTGTTTCGCTGCTACAAAGGGGCAACCAAGGGCTTGATATGCCCAAGGTGTTCTGCTGTGTATGATCAAAGCATGGCCAGAGCCTTCGAAACAGTCCCCTTTGTAACACCCTCTAAAACCCCGCATATAATTTTTGCAAATATTAAAAATTATAAACTCAGAGTACATGTAATAATCGAGGGATGCTACAATTCTCTTTTAATAAAATAAATTCCTGTCATGCATAATTTTAGTGGTAACTCATACATGTCTACACAGCGGAATAATTTATTTAATAAAATCAAATGTTATAATATTTTCCAAAATCATCAGGGATTAACACCTGGAACAGTCAACGTCATATTATAACAATTAAAAGGAAATAAACGAGTCTGACTAAAGCAGCTCGACAACCAAACGTTCCCGGAGTTACAACTATCAGAGCATGACCCGGACATACTAAAACGAAACTAAACTAGACACGATAAGCCTTCGCCAAGCACCTGAGCGAAGCTCCTCAATCTGAAATATTCAACAGTAAGGGTGAGCTTCTCAAATATACATTTGGTTATACATTCATAACGATCAATTCACGAAATCATAAGCATCACCCAATAATTAGCATATTACATAGTTTACAAAACCTTTACAATTCATATATCCATGACATATTGCCTTTCATATTTGCAAATATTCATCAAACATCATCAACCATTTATCAAATCATACGTGCATACAAACAATCAAATATAACATTGGAAAAATCATCCATTCATGTTATATTCGAGTAATGCAACACACCCATGCATGTGGTACCACTTCACCGCCCCATTAAATCGCGGGTCACGGATAACTCACCGTTCCATTATATCGCGGACACGGCTACCACCTCAACGTTCCATTATATCGCGGACACGTATATTGGCCACCATGTTAATTCCACACAATGGGAATTAACAAATGCAACATGATATGTAAGTATGTAACACTCAGCATACTATGAACATCAATCAACATATCATGCACATCAACAATATCAAACATAACATGATAGGAATAGCATGTAACCACTCAGCATACTATTAAACATCAATCATATCAAGTTATATCATAATTCATGCTTGACAACATAATCTAAAGCATGACAATAAGACCCACATAGTGTTGGTATCATAACATACAATCGTTATTCGATACACACATCAATCAACACTAGGAATTCAATAAACACATACTCAAAACATGTCAAACACTGCACATCAAAACCGGATCAATCCGTACTTAACAACATGCACGGAAAACATAGTTTAAAAACCAACACAGGAGGTTTAACACGGGTGCCCGTGTAAAACAACACTGCCCGTGTGGAAATGTGTCCAGAAAACACGTTTTTTTGACAATACAGGGGATCAACACGGGCGCCCGTGTAAATCAACACGGCCCGTGTTGAATTGTGCCCAGAAAACCCATTTTTATGCCAACACAGTGAATCAACACGGGCGCCCGTGTTAATCAACACGCCCGTGTTGAATTATGGCCAGAAAACACTTTTTCATCAGCATTACAGTGAATCAACACGGGTGCCCGCGTAAATCAACGCGCCCGTGTTGATGAGTGCGAACCCAATTTTTCTGTTTTTGCAGCAGCTCATATACCCATTTTTTTGCACGAAAATACCTCTCTACGGCGGTGCAATATGGTACAAAGACATCCAATCCATCATAGGAACCTAAAGTCTCTAATTGATTTATAAAATCGGGAACTTAAACCTTTTCCAACAAAGTTCAATCCTAAGGTTATCGATCCCTAGAAACATCTAACAATTGGGATTTCCTACGATTACCCGAATCAACCGTACATAAACCCATAAACAAATATAAATCGAGTATAAACCCCCCTTACCTTATCAATTAGCAGCTTTGAGTTCTTGAGCGATGTTCTTCGTTCTCCGTTCTTCAGAGCTCTCTTTTCCCAAATTCCAACTTCTGTTCTTACGTGAAAACCAAAAATGAGAAAATGGCCTAAGTCCCAAACATAACTTTATTTCTCTGCACCCCCACTCTTTACTAACAACATCTAAGCCCAATAACATAAAAATCCCAATATTCCTTATTTCTTTTATTTTCCTCAAATACTCCAAAATAAATAATTCTTTTTATTTTATTAATTCTAATAAAATAAATTCCCAAATTTAAATAAATCAATTAATTGAAAACGGGGTGTTACAACTCTCCCCCACTAAAAGAGTTTTCGTCCTCGAAAACATACCTTAGACGAACAGCTCCGGATAAGCCTCTTTCATCTGGCTCTCCAGCTCCCAAGTGATATTTCCATCTGCTGGACCTCCCCAAGCAACCTTCACTAATGCTATCTCTTTACCTCTTAACTGTTTCACTTCCCGATCTTCTATCCTCATAGGCAATGCTTCTACTGTCAGGTTATCTCTTACCTGTACATCATCTATTTGGATTACATGAGATGGGTCTGGAATGTATCTCCTCAACTGAGAAACATGAAAAACATCGTGCAAATTCGCAAGTCTCGTAGGTAAAGCAATGCGATAAGCAACTTCTCCAACTCTTTCCGTAATCTGAAACGGACCAATAAAACACGGAGTCAACTTCTTAGACTTCAACGCCCGACCAATACCCGTCATCGGAGTAACTCTCATAAACACATGATCTCCAGCACTGAATTCTAAATTCTTTCTCCTCTTATCATGATAACTTTTCTGACGACTCTGAGAAGCTCTCATCTTCTCTTGAATCAATTTGATCTTTTCGGTAGTCTGCTGAACAATCTCTGGCCCAATTACCGAACTCTCTCCAGATTCATACCAACACAAAGGCGTCCTACACCGTCTACCATACAATGCCTCAAACGGAGCCATACCAATACTCGAATGGTAACTATTGTTATAAGTAAACTCAATCAATGGCAAATAGCTATCCCAAGCTCCACCTTTCTCTAAAACACAAGCACGCAATAAATCTTCCAACGATTGAATCGTCCTCTCCGTCTGTCCATCAGTCTGAGGATGGTAAGCTGAACTCAATCTCAACTTAGTACCCAAAGCCTTCTGCAATCCTTCCCAAAATTTCGAAGTGAACCTCGGATCTCTATCTGACACAATACTAGAAGGAACTCCATGCAAACTCACTATTTTCTCAATATACAACTGTGCCAATCTCTCCATCGAGTAATCCATTCGCACCGGTATAAAATGAGCAGACTTAGTCAACCTATCCACAACGACCCATATCGCTTCACAATTCATAGGAGTCCTCGGCAACCCGGATACAAAATCCATAGAAATACTATCCCACTTCCATTCTGGAATAAACATCGGTTGCATAAACCCAGCCGGCTTTTGATGCTCAATCTTCGATTTCTGACAGATTAAACATGCATACACAAATTCAGCTATTTCCTTTTTCATTCTCGGCCACCAAAACAATTTCTTCAAATCATGATACATTTTCGTGGCACCCGGATGAATGCTCATCCCACTGCGATGTCCTTCCTCTAATATACTTTTCTTGATTTCTGCGACATCAGGAACACAAACTCTATCGCCAAATCTCATAACATCATTTTCATCAATCCTAAACTCACCACCTTGACCTTGGTTGATCAATGTCAATTTATCAACTAAATTAACATCGGATTTCTGCCCGATCCTGATCTCTTCTAGAATACCACTAGTAAGTTTCAACATACCCAAACGAACACACTTCGGAGTACTTTCACAAACCAAACTCAAATCTCGGAATTGCTCAATTAAATCCAATTCACGAACCAT
This sequence comes from Vicia faba, assembly GCA_948472305.1. Lineage (NCBI taxonomy): Eukaryota > Viridiplantae > Streptophyta > Magnoliopsida > Fabales > Fabaceae > Vicia > Vicia faba. The sequence continues at coordinate 720,824,371 of OX451738.1, read as the reverse complement.
CATCATAGACATATGCAAGGACTTCCTGCTCAAAGCATCTGCAACTACATTTGCCTTACCAGGATGGTAATTCAAACCAAAATCATAATCTTTGAGGAATTCTAACCACCTTCTTTGCCTCATATTTAGCTCTTTCTGATCGAAAAGATACTTCAAACTCTTATGATCACTATACACTTCAAACCTCGAACCATACAGATAATGTCTCCACAATTTCAAGACAAACACAACTGCTGCCAACTCTAAGTCATGAGTAGGATAGTTCCTTTCATGAACCTTCAACTGTCTCGAAGCATACGCAACTACCTGCTGATTCTGCATTAAAACGCCACCTAAACCCAACAGAGATGCATCACAATAGACCACAAAAGATTCCACCGGATTCGGCAAAATCAGAATAGGAGCACTTGTCAATCTCCGCTTCAATTCTTGGAAACCTTTCTCACAATCAGAATCCCAAATAAACGCTTGTCCTTTACGAGTCAACTTCGTCAACGGCAATGCTAACTTTGAGAATCCTTCGATAAACTTTCTGTAATAACCTGCAAGACCAAGAAAACTTCTGATTTCCGAAACAGTCTTCGGCGCTTCCCACTGAGATACCGCTTCTACTTTCGTAGGATCCACTGCAATACCATTCTTAGAAATCACATGTCCAAGAAAACTAACTTCATTCAGCCAGAACTCACATTTGGACAACTTTGCATACAACTTCTTATCTTTCAACAACTCTAACACAATTCTGAGATGTTCCGCATGTTCTTCGTCATTCTTGGAATAAATCAGAATGTCATCAATAAAAACCACAACAAACTTATCCAGGTATGGGTGAAAAATCCTATTCATATATTCCATGAAAACACCAGGTGCATTAGTAACTCCGAACGGCATAACAGAATATTCATAATGCCCATACCTCGTTCGAAAAGCAGTCTTTTGAATATCTTCCGCTTTCACACGAATCTGATGATATCCAGATCTCAAATCAATCTTACTGAATACACTGGCTCCAATTAACTGATCCATTAAATCATCAATCCTCGGTAACGGGTACCGATTCTTAATGGTTACCTTGTTCAATTGCCTGTAATCAACACACAGTCTCATAGAACCTTCTTTCTTCTTAACCAACAATACCGGAGCACCCCAAGGCGAAACACTTGGACGAATAAACTTCTTCTCCAGTAAATCTTCCAACTGACTCTTCAATTCAGCCAATTCAGACGCAGACATACGATATGGCGCCATCGACACCGGTCTCGTACCAGGAATTAAATCTATAGAAAATTCCACTTCTCTCTCAGGAGGTAACTCGCCAACATCATCAGGAAAGACTTCTGGAAAATCACACACCACTGGCAATTCACTACTCCTGACCTTTCCTGTTGCATCTAACGAAGCAAGTAACATAAACACATTAGCACCATCTTCCATTGCTTCTTGCACCTGCCTAGCAGTCATAGTCAAATTCTCGACACCAACTGCTTCTGGGAAAATCACCGTCTTAGCAAAGCAGTTCAGATGAACCCGGTTAAATTCCAACCAGTTCATCCCAAGGATAATATCAATTTGTTCAAGCGGTAGGCACACTAAATCCATACCGAAACCTCTACCAAAAATCTCAATAGGACAATTCCTACATACGAGTGAAGTTGTCACTGAACCCGATGCAGGAGTATCAACAACCATGCTACCTCGCATACCAGATATGTCCAGTTTCAACCTCTCAGCACAATCCAAAGAAATGAAAGAATGAGTTGCACCAGTATCAATAATTGCAACTAAAGGTGTGCCATGAATAAAACACGTACCTTTAATCAATCGATCCTCTTGGGTAGTCTCAGATCCAGACAAAGCAAACACTTTTCCACCTGACTGATCCTTCTTAGGCTTAGGACACTGCGGACGAATGTGACCTTCTTCGCCACAATTGTAACAAGTAACAGACTTCCCTTTGCAATCAATAGACAAATGACCAGCCTTTCCACATTTATAGCACTTCTTCTCATCACTCTTGCAATCTCGAATGTGATGACCAGACTCACCACACCTGTAGCATCTGATAGGAGCCTTAGAATCTCCCCCACTAGGCCTTTTCCAACCGCCTGATCTCTGGTTATCTCTACCATATGGCTTGCCACGGTCCATATGTTGCTTCCCTCTTTTATCAACAGCCCCACGAGAGTGAGACGACCGATTCTTGGTAATATCTTCTTCCAAGATTCTGCTACAATCCACCAGATCAGAAAATCTACGAATACGCTGGTACCTGATTCCCTGCTTAATCTCATCTCGGAGACCATTCTCAAATTTGATACATTTAGAGAATTCTCCAGCCTCATCATTGTTGTAGTGTGCATAATACTTTGCCAGCTCAGTGAACTTAGTAGCATACTCACTAACAGTCAGATTGCCCTGCTTAAGCTCCAAAAATTCAATTTCCTTTCTTCCCCGAACATCTTCAGGAAAGTACCTCCTCAGAAAAGCCCTTCTGAAGTTAGCCCAAGTCAGTGCCTCTCCATCCTGAACCATTTCAGTCCTTGTGGCAACCCACCAGTCGTCGGCCTCTTCTGCCAACATGTGCGTACCATATCTGACTTTCAGATCTTCAGCACAATCGATCACACGGAAAATCCTTTCGATTTCCTTCAGCCACTTCTGAGCACCTTCGGGGTCATGTGTACCTTTGAACAACGGAGGATTGTTCCTCTGGAAATTTCCCAATTGCCTATCAGCACCAATCACGCCTCCAGTTGGGTTTCCAGCAAGTACACCAGCTAACATCCCCAAAGCCTCAGCTAGTGCCGCATCATTTCGTCCATTACCTCTTCCAGCCATATTCCTGAGAATTAAAACATACTCCACATCAGAATACAGTATCGACAGTGTTACCTTGCACTAGTCGCATACGAAAAGGAATGACTGACTCAAGACTCTGGTCACAACGACCGACTATGCTCTGATACCACTATTGTAACACCCTCTAAAACCCCGCATATAATTTTTGCAAATATTAAAAATTATAAACTCAGAGTACATGTAATAATCGAGGGATGCTACAATTCTCTTTTAATAAAATAAATTCCTGTCATGCATAATTTTAGTGGTAACTCATACATGTCTACACAGCGGAATAATTTATTTAATAAAATCAAATGTTATAATATTTTCCAAAATCATCAGGGATTAACACCTGGAACAGTCAACGTCATATTATAACAATTAAAAGGAAATAAACGAGTCTGACTAAAGCAGCTCGACAACCAAACGTTCCCGGAGTTACAACTATCAGAGCATGACCCGGACATACTAAAACGAAACTAAACTAGACACGATAAGCCTTCGCCAAGCACCTGAGCGAAGCTCCTCAATCTGAAATATTCAACAGTAAGGGTGAGCTTCTCAAATATACATTTGGTTATACATTCATAACGATCAATTCACGAAATCATAAGCATCACCCAATAATTAGCATATTACATAGTTTACAAAACCTTTACAATTCATATATCCATGACATATTGCCTTTCATATTTGCAAATATTCATCAAACATCATCAACCATTTATCAAATCATACGTGCATACAAACAATCAAATATAACATTGGAAAAATCATCCATTCATGTTATATTCGAGTAATGCAACACACCCATGCATGTGGTACCACTTCACCGCCCCATTAAATCGCGGGTCACGGATAACTCACCGTTCCATTATATCGCGGACACGGCTACCACCTCAACGTTCCATTATATCGCGGACACGTATATTGGCCACCATGTTAATTCCACACAATGGGAATTAACAAATGCAACATGATATGTAAGTATGTAACACTCAGCATACTATGAACATCAATCAACATATCATGCACATCAACAATATCAAACATAACATGATAGGAATAGCATGTAACCACTCAGCATACTATTAAACATCAATCATATCAAGTTATATCATAATTCATGCTTGACAACATAATCTAAAGCATGACAATAAGACCCACATAGTGTTGGTATCATAACATACAATCGTTATTCGATACACACATCAATCAACACTAGGAATTCAATAAACACATACTCAAAACATGTCAAACACTGCACATCAAAACCGGATCAATCCGTACTTAACAACATGCACGGAAAACATAGTTTAAAAACCAACACAGGAGGTTTAACACGGGTGCCCGTGTAAAACAACACTGCCCGTGTGGAAATGTGTCCAGAAAACACGTTTTTTTGACAATACAGGGGATCAACACGGGCGCCCGTGTAAATCAACACGGCCCGTGTTGAATTGTGCCCAGAAAACCCATTTTTATGCCAACACAGTGAATCAACACGGGCGCCCGTGTTAATCAACACGCCCGTGTTGAATTATGGCCAGAAAACACTTTTTCATCAGCATTACAGTGAATCAACACGGGTGCCCGCGTAAATCAACGCGCCCGTGTTGATGAGTGCGAACCCAATTTTTCTGTTTTTGCAGCAGCTCATATACCCATTTTTTTGCACGAAAATACCTCTCTACGGCGGTGCAATATGGTACAAAGACATCCAATCCATCATAGGAACCTAAAGTCTCTAATTGATTTATAAAATCGGGAACTTAAACCTTTTCCAACAAAGTTCAATCCTAAGGTTATCGATCCCTAGAAACATCTAACAATTGGGATTTCCTACGATTACCCGAATCAACCGTACATAAACCCATAAACAAATATAAATCGAGTATAAACCCCCCTTACCTTATCAATTAGCAGCTTTGAGTTCTTGAGCGATGTTCTTCGTTCTCCGTTCTTCAGAGCTCTCTTTTCCCAAATTCCAACTTCTGTTCTTACGTGAAAACCAAAAATGAGAAAATGGCCTAAGTCCCAAACATAACTTTATTTCTCTGCACCCCCACTCTTTACTAACAACATCTAAGCCCAATAACATAAAAATCCCAATATTCCTTATTTCTTTTATTTTCCTCAAATACTCCAAAATAAATAATTCTTTTTATTTTATTAATTCTAATAAAATAAATTCCCAAATTTAAATAAATCAATTAATTGAAAACGGGGTGTTACACCCTTCACCCCTTGCTGGAACCATCAAGAAACTGTTTAGATGGGCCCACGTTTCAATAGCAAATACAAACAACGAAGGCCTGATAGCCCTCATCCCAAGGTTGCTCGAAGAGTGACGTTCAAACTCCCTGCTGAAGTGCCAACAGACAGATGGCTACAAGTCAGAAATGATAAAGGCAAAGACAGATGGAGAAATACCGAATGAAACGCATGCCATGCTATGACATACAGAAGGCAATTCAACATAGCAAAGAGGGAAGAGGTGAGATTAGAGAACTACAAAGGAAGGAACCCCATGTCGAGATCCCAGTGGCGAAGGCAACAGAGGATTCAAAAGGCTGAGAGGGAAGTTGTGGCAAATAAAGGGGCAACTTCAACAAAGAACCAAGGTGAATCTAGCACCAACAAACCCACACCAAAAAACGAAACTGAAGACAAACCCCCAGTTAATAGGAGGCTTTTCTCTGAAGTACAACTAGATGAACCAAAGGAATACACTCCAGGCCCAGAAGAAGACGAAGATATGATAACGGATAACTTCGAATCAGAGGGGGAGTCTTCGTTCAACCTCAATTGCAACGTGGTATCTGTACTTCCCTGTGAGTTTGGACAGGAAACTGAAATTGATGAATATGAGGAAGAAGATACCATAGACCTGATGAAGCATAGGCCTGTGTGCTACTATGTGATGGATAATGGGGCTCTCGAGGAGCAGAATGCGTTCTTCGAACGTCCAGAACCAGCTATGAAGAACCATCTTAAGCCACTATTTATTCGGGAAAAAGTTGGTGCCCATGGCGTGAATAAGGTTCTAGTGGATGGGGGTGCTGCAGTCAATTTGATACCCCACTTCATGCTGAAAAGGTTAGAAATACGCGAAGGAGACATCAAGCCCCACAATATGGTTCTATCCAATTATGAAGGGAAAGTGGGCAAAACACTGGGGGTGGTTCAATTGGACTTGATAATAGGCTCAAGCTGTAGGCCCACCATGTTCATGGTGATCGAAGCCAAGGCCAACTACAACTTGTTACTGGGAAGGGAGTGGATCCATGGCGTAGGGGCAGTTCCTTCGTCAATGCACCAGCGATTAGTTCTATGGAGAGAAGATGGGATCGTGGAAAACATTGAAGCAAACCAGAGTTACTTCATGTTAACAGTCAATTTAGTTGACAAGAGGAATTATGACAAACATCTGGCAAAGATTGTTCCTTGTGTCCCAAATGATGAAATCAACGAAACCAAAAACGCCCACTACTATATGACCCTTCGCCATGATGGCCTATACTGGGATAGAAGAATAATCAGTGAAGACGAGGGAGTCGAAAGTACTATACAAAGACGGCCAGCAGGCTGGGACTTCGACAACCTTACTCATGACTGAGTCCTCCTTTTTCGAAAGGATTTCGGCCTATATGGCTGAGAATGAATCAAAGGCGGCCTTAGAGGCTGAAATGAATAAACTGGCTGTGAAGATGAGCGAAATAAGTGGGGATGGCTCGAAAGGCTCACCCTTTAAAGAGATTGAGATAGATCAAAGGCTGGACGCCATCTATGATAAAGAACCCTTAAGCTTCGAAAGGGACCCCATAGACTCAGGTGCCAAAATGTTGGCACAGGATCCACTCGAAGAAGTGAACTTAGGGGAGGAAAACACGAAAAGAATAACCTACATAAGTGCAAAACTTAGCCCAGGCCTCAAGCAGAAAGTGATCGAAGTCCTCAAGAAAAACAAAGATTGCTTCGCATGGGATTATGACGAAATGCCTGGTTTAAAGAGGGAGTTAGTTGAACACAGACTTCCAATCAAAGATGGCAAGAAGCCCATCAAGCAAACTCCTAGAAGATTCACACCAGCGGTTCTCACAAAGATTAAAGCTGAGATCGAAAGGTTGCTGCGTTGCAGATTCATCAGAACCACAAGGTATGTCGAATGGTTAGCAAATATAGTACCTGTTATTAAGAAAAATGGTTCTTTGAGAATCTGCATAGATTTTAGGGATTTAAACACTGCAACCCCTAAAGATGAGTACTCCATGCCTATGGCGGAAATGCTAGTAGACTCTGCTGCAGGGTTCGAATACTTGAGTATGTTAGATGGATACTCTGGGTATAATCAGATTTTTATTGCTGAAGAAGATGTTGCCAAGACAGCATTTCGTTGCCCAGGAGCCTTAGGCACTTACGAATGGGTGGTGATGCCTTTTGGTTTAAAGAACGATGGGGCAACTTATCAAAGGGCAATGAATTCGATTTTCCATGATTTCATTGAAACCTTTATGCAGGTGTATATTGATGATATAGTCATCAAATCTATATCTGCAGAAACACATTTGCATCATTTGAGCCAATCATTCGAACGAATGAGAAAACATGGCTTAAAGATGAATCCCCTTAAATGTGCATTTTTTGTGCAGGCTGGAGATTTCCTTGGTTTTGTGGTTCACAAGAAAGGGATTGAGATCAACCAGAACAAAACCAAAGCCATAATGGAGATGAAAGCACCTACGTCAAAAAGGGAGCTGCAATCTTTTCTAGGGAAGATTAACTTCCTCAGAAGGTTCATTTCGAATCTGAGCGGAAGAACCCAAGCTTTCTCTCCGTTGCTTCGTCTAAAGCAAGGCCAAGCCTTCGAATGGAACGAAGCCCATCAGGATGAAGGGGTGAACAACACAAGAAGGGGGGGTTGAATTGTAAAACTGGAATCTTAAAGCAAATGACAAGATATTTTTATCCTGGTTCGTTTGATCTCAAACTACTCCAGTCCACCCGTCAAGGTGATTTCGCCTCTCTCCAACGAGGTCTTAATTCACTATATTCAACTGAATACAAATCTGCTTTAACAACTGCTAAAGCCTTCTTGATTCAAACCACAATCCGGTTTGTCAAGGCAACACTTTCTTACAAAGGTATAAAATAATGTGTGTGAATGTTTTCTACAAAACTATATCACAACTGTGATGTTTACACAAATGAAGCTTAGAATACTAGGTTGCTAAACACTAATGGAGTATCAGAGTTTGTTGGTTTAGCAAAACTGGTAGATGAAGATTATTGTTCAGCTTTGTGCGTGTAGAGAGTTTGGAAGCATTAGCCATTATAATCTTCGAAGCCTTGTTTATATAGCACTTGAGAAGATGAACGTTGAATGCAATATTCTTGATTCAATGCTAATAACAAGCTTTCCTTTTTGAGCAGATCTTGTCTAGAATGATGCCGTTGGAATTAATTAGCGTTCAATGCACAGTACCGTTGCTTCTTCAATGCACGTTCTGGCTTGGCTCATTCTGATTCTGCTTCGCTGCTGATGAACTATTGTTTCTGTATCAGAGTGTTTTACGCGCAGTTCTGTTCATCAAGCTTCAGCATGTACAAGCGTTGATCATCTGATCTTCACGTTCTGATTCAGCAACTTCTGATGCTGGTGTATGAAATCATATTCTGATGCTGAATACGTGATCTTGCTTATTTTAATCAGCATATCTGCAAGTCAGAGCATAGTATTTTTAGGCAGCATATAGTTCAAACATGAAACATTTAAATACTATATCTTTTCACTTTGTTATCATCAAAACTTAAATATAGGGTACTAGATTCAAACATTGTTCTAACAATCTCCCCCTTTTTGATGATGACAAAAACTAGATATTTTAAATAAAAAATAACGTTGAAAAGGTATCTAGGAAATGTTTCAGAGTTAAGAAGTAAGGAGAAATCAGAGTTAAGAGATACTCCCCCTGAGTTTGTTACTTCCCTTTGATATGCGTGTTCTTCAGGATCAGATCTTTTTCTATCTTTGAGCATCAGATTATAGGTCTTTGACTTATCAGAGAGCAGAGCTTCAGAGCTTTTCCTATCAGAGCTTTGCTTCGGATCAGAGTGTTAGGACGATCAGAGCTTCATATATCAGAACTTCATATTTGATCAGAGCAACATGAGCTTCTACATTTTGATCAGAGCTTCTAGCTTCTAGTCTTCATAGTGTTCAAGAGCTTCCTTGTGCCTGTAGACTTAACAACAAAACAGAAAAACATTTCAAGTAATAAAGTTAGAATGTTTGAGAATTTCTGTCTAGTTAGCCGTTATTGATTTTAAATATCATTCTTGTTCTCCCCCTTTTTGTCAGCAATCAAAAAGTGTTAGTGATGTGCTAAAACAATTTAGATCAGAAAAACAAATTATATTAAAATAGTTCAGAGCAAAAGAACATTACAAAACATAGTCAAAACAGTACATCAGAAAATGAAGAAAACATAGAGAATGTCATGCATGAAAAAAAATTTTAAGGTTGTGGGGGCATGCGTGAGAACAGGCTTTCCAGCATTGCTTGAATCTTTTCAGAAGTTTCATTCTGCTTCTGAACCATGGTGACAACAGTGTCAATCTTGCTGTCCTGTACATTCATTCTTGCTTCCATCTTCTGATCATTCTCTTCCATCCGCTGCTGTAGACGCAAGTCATTCAGCCTTAATTCTTCCAGAGCCTGCCTGTCCAAGGCAGCTTGAGAACTTTCAGCAGGAGGAAGCTTCTCAGAACTTTCAGCTACATCTTCTGCTGGATTTTCTTCCTGAAGGGTCTTGTCTTCTTCTGATGGTTGCACCTGTGCAGCTTGCTCTTTCTCAGACCAAGATTCACTGTCCAGAGGGAGCACAACTTCTTGAGGCAGCTGACTCTCAACTTCCTTCAGCAGCTTGCTAAAGTTCTGTTGAGCCTGCTCATAGTTGACGTCCTGCAGCTTGAGTGCTTCAGCACGTACCCATACTCTAAACTGTGACCAGAGCTGATCAGAAGCAGCTGGGTCGATCATCCCGGGACAGACTTGCTTCAAAGAAGCAATCCATTGCAGCATACCTGTTTCAAAATTCAAAATACCAGAGCCAACATCTGGTTGCTTTGGTTTGGGTATGGCAATTTTGTGTCTTAGATCAGCAAGACGTTCAAGACTTGTTAAGTCAATGAAAGTTCTGTTGGGGTTTTCAGCGGATTGGTTTTCAGAGGTTTGCTGAGGTGCTGTTTGTTTTGGAGGAGGGTTATCAGAATCAGAGGAAGATATTTCTATTGGAGTGGTTGGAGTTTTTGGAGGTGTTGATTCCTCTGAAGATGGCAACTGGGGCCTGACAATAGTGGTTCCACATGGCAACTGGATTGCCAGCGGTGAAGGTTGAGGTGAGTGGGGGTCAGAATGATGAGGAGACGGGGTTTCATAGCGGTGAAACTCTGTTTGTGGCGAAGGTGGATTATTTTCTGGTTGAGGAGGTGGAATCTCTGATTGTTCAGGGATCAGAGGTTCTTTTGTGAGTGGTTGTTGTGATTGTGGTTCTGGTTCTGGTTCTGGTTGAATTTCTGGTTCAGGTTGTTGTTGAATTTCTGGTTCAGGTTGTGGAGGAGGAATATTTGGTGGTTCAGAGTGAGGTTGAACAGAAGCATGTTCACGCTCAATGTCAGCTAGCACTCTATCAAGTGCTGGTGTTGTTGAAACAGTTGGTTGTTTGGGAATTTTGATTCTGGTTCTTCTGAGTAGTAAGGCCTCAGAAGGGTCTTCTGGTATGGTTTCATCAATGGTTGGGATTGGAATGGATATTCTGTGAGAGGTTTTAGGAGGGGCAGCAGATGTTGGAATAGTAGATGAAATTGAAATAGGGGCAGCAGATGAATTACCTCTTTTCTTTGGAGTCTGATGAGATGATCCTTCTGCTTTCCTCTTCTTTGTCTTCTTCTGAGTCACTTCAGAAATTACTATCTTCTTTCCCATGACAGAAGAGATGACTAGATGTTTATGAATCTTGGCGTGAATCCAAAATTCCTTGACAAGCTCTGGGAAAGTTGGTCTAACCAACCTATCGAAATACCTCTCCCACTTTTGAGCCCTAATCTCATCAGTTAGGTCAAATCCATTATCCTTCAAGCTTTCGAAATCAACGATTAACTCAGAGAGAACTTCAAGATTCTTGACTGGTGTGAGAAGAGTTCTGGTAGGCACCTGATATTGCTCAGAAGTTTCTTTCTTCTGATTCCCTGCAGAAATGCTGGAGGATGCCATTGTTCTCACACAACAAAGCTTTGGGAATGATTTGAGAAAAAGGTTTGAAGGAGATAAACTCAGAAATATGCAGAAAATACTTGAGAGATTATGAGAAAGCGTAAAGAATAAGAATGAAGAATAATGTGCTTAAATAAAGGTTTCAAAAATTATTTTGAAAAATTAAGCGTTTTTAAGAGAGAGAAAAAAATAATGATTGCCATTAACAAGCGTGATTACTTTGCATTAAATGCTTGCTGATTTTGGGGGATTTGAGAAAGATACTTAAAAACGGTTACCAGACATGTGTCTCAATGCACCCAATCAGCGCTTTGCCTTCTCAGAAGCGTGCACGCGTTCTGCTTCAGGGATTTGCTGATGATTGGATGACACTTGTTTGATGTAGTGATCAGCACGTCTGTATTTGAGATTAGACTCTCAGATCTTTAGACTTGCATCTGATACAATCTGCATGTTCTATCTTTCTGAAAGACGATTGATCAGAAGTTCACAGTAATATAATTACATTCTGAAGATAAATGCATGGAATTAAAACATTTTCATTCTGGGCATACTTTCATGCTGAGATGTTTCAGAATGAAATTAAACCTATCTTCTGAAAGGGGTTTAGTAAAGATATCAGCCCATTGATGGTCTGTATCTATAAATTTCAAGTTCAAAATGCCTTTCTGAATATAGTCCCTAATGAAATGATGTTTTATTTCTATATGCTTAGCTCTAGAATGTAAAATAGGATTCTTACTTAAGCAAATAGCAGAAGTATTATCACAAAGAATAGGAATGTTACTCTCAAAAATCTGGAAGTCTTCAAGCTGACTTTTCATCCAGAGCATTTGTGTGCTACATCCAGCTGCTGCTATGTACTCAGCTTCTGCTGTTGACAGAGCAATTGTTGATTGCCTTTTGCTGGACCACGAGATCAGATTTTCTCCCAGAAACTGGCAGCTTCCAGAAGTACTTTTTCGTTCCACTCTGTCTCCAGCAAAATCAGCATCACAGTAGCCTACTAAGCTGTAATCACTAGATTTTCTATAAAACAAACCCAGATTAGTAGTACCTTTCAGATACTTGAAAATTCGCTTAACAGCTGTTAAGTGAGATTCTCTAGGATCTGATTGGAATCTAGCACAAATACATACGCTGAATAAGATATCAGGTCTTGAAGCTGTCAGATAAAGGAGAGAACCAATCATACCTCTGTAGACTTTCTGTTCTACGCTTTTGCTTACCTCTTCTCTTTCCAGAATGCACGTGGGATGCATTGGAATCTTTGATGGCTTACATTCTGAGAGGTCAAATTTCTTCAGAAGATCTCTGATGTATTTGCTCTGATGAATGTAAGTTCCCTCTGGAGTTTGATTGATCTGAATTCCTAGAAAGAATTTCAGTTCCCCCATGAGGCTCATCTCAAATTCTGCCTGCATACACTTAGCAAATTTTCTTCCAAGAGAAGGATTAGTAGAACCAAAAATAATATCATCAACATAAATTTGACAGACTAAAATGTCACTCTTAACTGTTTTACAGAATAGAGTAGTGTCCACTTTCCCTCTGGTGAATTCATTTTCAAGCAGAAAGTTACTTAGCCTTTCATACCAAGCTCTGGGAGCTTGTTTCAGACCATACAGTGACTTTTTCAGTTTGAAAACATGTTCTGGATGTTTTGTATTTTCAAAACCTGGGGGTTGGTGAACATAAACTTCTTCTTCTATATAACCATTTAAGAATGCACTTTTGACATCCATCTGATACAGAGTGATGCCTCTATTAACAGCAAATGAAATTAAAAGTCTGATAGATTCTAACCTGGCGACTGGGGCAAAGGTTTCTGTATAGTCTATCCCCTCTTGCTGACTATAACCTTGTGCAACCAGTCGTGCCTTGTTTCTGACGACTTCACCTTGTTCATTAAGCTTGTTTCTGAACACCCATCTTGTTCCAATGACGTTGAATCCTTTTGGTCTTGGAACGAGATCCCATACGTCGTTTCTGGTGAATTGATTCAGCTCTTCTTGCATTGCCAGAATCCAGTCATTATCCAGAAGTGCTTCATCAATAGAAGAAGGTTCAATCAGAGACACAAGTCCCATAAGAGTTTCTTCAGAGTTTCTGAAGCTTGCTCTTGTTCTGATTGGATCTTCCTTTCTTCCTAGGATAGTCTCTTCTGGGTGATCCAAACTGCTTCTGGGTAATCTCTTCTGAGGTTGATCAGCAGCAGTTGTAGGATTTCTAGCATTGCTTCTTTCAGACGTTGAAGGAATGTCTGTGTTGAGAGCTTCTGATGACTTGTCTTCAGAACCTGCAAATTCAATTTCTATACCTGCAAGATTTTCATTCTGCTTTGACTTTTCAGAGTCAAGCTTGTCATCAAAATGAACACTGATTGATTCTTCCACAATCTGTGTTTCTGTATTGTATACTCTGTACCCTCTTGAGCGTTCAGAGTATCCTAACATAATACACTTCTGTGCCTTAGAATCAAACTTGTTCAAATAATTCTTAGTATTCAATATAAAGCACGTACATCCAAATGGATGAAAATACGAAATGTTGGGCTTTCTGTTCTTCCACAATTCATATGGAGTCTTTTCCAGAATAGGTCTTATTGAGATTCTATTCTGAATGTAGCACGCTGTGTTTATTGCCTCTGCCCAGAAAGTCTTAGCAACGTTTGTCTCATTGATCATGGTTCTGGCCATTTCTTGCAATGTTCTGTTCTTTCGTTCTACAACTCCATTTTGTTGGGGAGTTCTAGGACAAGAGAAATCATGCAGAATGCCTTTGTCATTAAAGAATGACTCAAAATCTTTATTTTCAAATTCTCCACCATGATCACTTCTGACTTTAACGATTCTAAGATCTTTTTCATTCTGAACTTGGTTACAGAAGGTAACAAACACAGAGTGTGACTCGTCCTTGTGTCTTAAGAACTTTACCCATGTCCATCTGCTATAGTCATCTACGATTACTAACCCATACTTCTTGCCACTGACTGAAGCAGTTTTAACTGGTCCAAATAAGTCAATGTGCAGAAGTTCTAATGGCTTAGAGGTAGAAACAACATTTTTGGATTTAAAAGAAGGTTTTGCAAATTTGCCTTTCTGACATGCTTCACACAGAGCATCTGAATTGAACTTCAAATTTGGAAGTCCTCTGACCAGATTGAGTTTGTTAATCTGAGATATTCTTCTCATACTAACATGCCCCAATCTTCTGTGCCAGATCCACTGCTCGTTGTTAACAGACAGAAGACATTTTACGTTCTGACTCTTTAGTTCAGAAAGTTTGATTTTGTAAATGTTGTTTTTCCTCTTTCCATTAAACAGGATAGTCCCATCTTTCTGACTAACAGCTTTACATGATTTTTGATTAAAGATTATATCATAACCGTTATCACTTAATTGACTTATGGATAATAGGTTATGCATCAATCCATCAACTAGCAGAACATTATTAATAGAGGGAAGATTTCCGTTACCTACAGTTCCAGAGCCAATTATCTTTCCCCTCTGATTGCCTCCAAAGCCAACGTGGCCTCCAGGCTTAAGTTCCAGGCTTTGGAACATATGCCTTCTTCCCGTCATGTGTCGTGAGCAGCCAGAGTCCAGGTACCATGACTGGTGTTTCTGATTTGCTGCTAAAGATACCGCTGACTTGTTAGTTTTACCAAAACTCTGGTTGAATTTTGGTTTCACAGAGTGCTTACTACTAGTATATTTGATGTCATGTGTGTGACCATACACAAAGTGTGAATTTAAAGGAGTGTGTTTAATGGTTAAATCCATGACATTCTTAGGTGTAGGAACCTTACCTAGGTATCCTATTCCTTTCCTGCCGTTTCTGCTAACTCCATAGATCATTGAAGCCATTCTGCTTCTATCTATGCTTTTAGCAAGAAACTTCTAGAAACTATGATCATACTCCTTGATGATCTCATCAGCGTTGCTGGGAGTTTCAGAGATTGGTTCCTTCTGAGAGTTTTGTAAAGAGTTTTCTAATTTTGAAATTTTATCTCTCAGCTCAGAGTTTTCCAATTTGAGACTCTCAGACTTATTAGAGTCAGATTCAAGAGTCCTTTTCAGGTCTCTGAATTTAGCTCTAATCTGCTGATAACGTTCCAGAATTTCATTTAGGCTTTCAGCAAGTTCAGCCTTTGTAAAATTAACAGCGAAGTTAGGGAATACCTCTTCTGTGTCTGATTCTGAGTCTGATTCAGAAGCTTCACTGTCATCTGGAATGTTAGCCATGAGCGCTATGTTTGCCCTTTCATCATCTGATTCTGAGTCAGCTTCAGACGAGTCAGAGTCATCCCATGTGGCCATGAGACTTTTCTTCTTCTCTCTTCCAAACTTCTTTTTGGGCTTTTCCCTCTGAAGCTTTGGGCAGTCACTCTTGTAGTGTCCTTGCTCATTGCACTCGTAGCAGATGATGTCTTTTGTGTTTGGCTTCTTGCTACCGGAGGAGCCTTCAGATCTTCTGTATCCAGAGGAAGAATCTGTCCTTCTGTATCTGGAAGAAGACTCGTTCTGATCAGATCTTCTGGGATTCCTGAACTTCCTTTGTCTTTGCTTCCACAGTTGATTTACTCTTCTGGAGAGAAGGGAAAGTTCGTCTTCTTCTGATGAGGATCCATCAGATGTTTCTTCAACTGCCTGCAAAACTTTAGATTCAGATTTTCTGTTAGATTTTAAAGCTAAAGGCTTACCTTGCTTCTGAGGCTCATCAGCTTCTAGCTCTATCTCATGACTTCTGAGGGAGCTTATAAGTTCCTCCAGAGTGATTTTGTTGAGATCCTTCGCTAGCTTCAGAGCAGTAACCATAGGCCTCCACTGCTTGGGTAAACTTCTGATTATCTTCTTGACATGGTCAGCAGTAGAGTATCCTTTGTCCAGAACTTTGAGACCAGCTACCAGAATCTGGAATCTAGAGAACATAGTTTCAATGGATTCAGATTCTTCCATTTTAAACGCCTCATACTTCTGAATGAGCGCCAGAGCTTTTGTTTCTTTGACTTGAACGTTGCCCTCATGCGTCATTCTGAGAGAATCAAAGATGTTCTTAGCTGTGTCTCTGTTGGAGATCTTCTCATACTCAGTATAGGAGATGGCACTGAGGAGGATGGTTTTGGCCTTATGGTGATTCTTGAAATCACGCTTTTGTTGATCAGTCATTGATTTTCTTTCAATCTTCTGACCAGTTGCATTCACAGGGTGCGTGTATCCATCTGTCACCATATCCCACAGATCAGCATCATGTGCTAGAAAGAAGATTTCAATTCTGTCTTTCCAGTAATCAAAGTTTTCTCCATCAAACACTGGAGGTTTGCCGCTGAATCTGTCTCTATCCTCATTGTTGTCATTGCTGAAATGAGAGTTGTTTCCTGCCATTGTGTTTTTCTGACGCTGGATCTTGTACTGACACGGTTAAGTGTTTTAGCTCAGAACCAGGCGCTCTGATGCCAATTGAAGGGGTGAAAAACACAAGAAGGGGGGGTTGAATTGTAAAACTGGAATCTTAAAGCAAATGACAAGATATTTTTATCCTGGTTCGTTTGATCTCAAACTACTCCAGTCCACCCGTCAAGGTGATTTCGCCTCTCTCCAACGAGGTCTTAATTCACTATATTCAACTGAATACAAATCTGATTTAACAACTGCTAAAGCCTTCTTGATTCAAACCACAATCTGGTTTGTCAAGGCAACACTTTCTTACAAAGGTATAAAATAATGTGTGTGAATGTTTTCTACAAAACTATATCACAACTGTGATGTTTACACAAATGAAGCTTAGAATACTAGGTTGCTAAACACTAATGGAGTATCAGAGTTTGTTGGTTTAGCAAAACTGGTAGATGAAGATTATTGTTCAGCTTTGTGCGTGTAGAGAGTTTGGAAGCATTAGCCATTATAATCTTCGAAGCCTTGTTTATATAGCACTTGAGAAGATGAACGTTGAATGCAATATTCTTGATTCAATGCTAATAACAAGCTTTCCTTTTTGAGCAGATCTTGTCTAGAATGATGCCGTTGGAATTAATTAGCGTTCAATGCACAGTACCGTTGCTTCTTCAATGCACGTTCTGGCTTGGCTCATTCTGATTCTGCTTCGCTGCTGATGAACTATTGTTTCTGTATCAGAGTGTTTTACGCGCAGTTCTGTTCATCAAGCTTCAGCATGTACAAGCGTTGATCATCTGATCTTCACGTTCTGATTCAGCAACTTCTGATGCTGGTGTATGAAATCATATTCTGATGCTGAATACGTGATCTTGCTTATTTTAATCAGCATATCTGCAAGTCAGAGCATAGTATTTTTAGGCAGCATATAGTTCAAACATGAAACATTTAAATACTATATCTTTTCACTTTGTTATCATCAAAACTTAAATATAGGGTACTAGATTCAAACATTGTTCTAACACAGGAGGCATTTGACAAGATAAAAAGATACCTCTCTCAGCCTCCCATCTTGTCTCCACCTTCATGGGGGAAGCCCATGAGATTGTACATATCTGCCTCTGAAGTTAGTATAGGTAGTATGTTAGCACAAGAAGATAACAATGGTATCGAAAGAGCCATATACTATTTAAGTAGAGTATTGAATGATGCAGAGACCAGATATAGCAATTTAGAAAAGCTATGTCTTTGTTTGTATTTCTCTTGTATGAAACTCAAGTATTATATAAATCCTGTTGATGTTTATGTTTCATCTCATTTCGATGTCATTAAACACATGCTTTCAAAACCAATAATGCATAGCAGAGTTGGTAAATGGGCTTTAGCCTTAACAGAATATTCTTTGACTTTCATGCCTTTAAAAGCTGTGAAAGGCCAAGTGATTTCTGATTTCATTGTGGACCATTCATTAGTTGAGCAGACTGTCATGAGTTACGTCGAAATGCAACCATGGAAATTATACTTTGATGGTTCGACCCACAGGAATGGAAGTGGTGTTGGAGTCCTTCTAATTTCTCCTGAAGGAATTCCAACAAAATTCAAGTATAAATTAGATGGTCCTCGTTGCTCGAACAACGAAGCTGAGTACGAAGCACTCATTGTTGGACTTGAAGCTTTGTTGGAATTGGGGGCAACTAGAGTCGAAATTAAAGGAGACTCAGAATTAGTGGTCAAGCAAATAACAAAGGAGTATAAATGCATAAAGGAAAACCTGATGATATACTTCGTCATAGTTAACAGGCTACTTAGGAAATTTGAATACATGGATATTCAACATATACCAAGAATAGAAAACCAAGAAGCAAATGACTTAGCACAGTTGGCTTCGGGTTATAAAGTTTCTGCCAAAAACTTTGAGGATTTAGTTGAATTAAGGGGTAGAGTTATGGCTACTAGATTCAAACCATCAGATCTAGAAAGTATGAAATTGGGTTATGCTGAGAAACAAGGATTCGAAATATTAGCCATAAACACTTTATTAGATGCAGATTGGCGAAGTCCACTGGTGAGTTATTTAACAAACCCAACTCTGAATGTTGATAGGAAGTTAAAATATAGAGCATTGTCATATGTCCTCATGGGAAACGAATTGTTCAAAAAGACCCAAGAAGGTGTATTACTGAAGTGCCTAGGAGAAAGTGAGGCATACTTAGCATTGTCAGAAGTCCACAATGGGGCATGTGGGGCACATCAAGCGGGTCAAAAAATGAAATGGCTGTTATTTCGATATGGCATGTATTGGCCCAGCATGCTCAAAGATTGTATAGACTTTGCTAAAGGTTGCGAAGAGTGTCAGAAACATGCAGGGATTCAACATGCCCCTGCAAGTGAGTTACACTCAATCATTAAACCATGGCCATTTAGAGGATGGGCATTGGATTTAATAGGAGAAATAAATCCCGCTTCGTCTAAAGGACAGAAATATATCTTGGTAGGAATAGATTATTTTACCAAGTGGATCGAAGCTATACCATTAATAGTTGCTGATCAAGAGGCTATTATTGAGTTTATACAGAAACAAATTATCTATAGGTTCGGATTGCCATAAAGCATAACCACAGACCAAGGCTCTGTGTTTACTGGTAGAAAGATGCAAGAATTTGCCCTAGAAATGGGGTTTAGATTACTAACATCAACGCCATATTATGCTCAAGCAAATGGTCAGGTCGAAGCGGCTAATAAAGTGATAATAGGATTAATTAAGAAACATATTGGTAAAAAACCAAGGAACTAGCACAAAACTCTGGACCAAATACTATGGGCCTGTAGAACATCTCCTAAAGAAGCTACTAACACCACGCCTTTCCAACTCACATTTGGTCATGATGCAGTTCTGCCAGTAGAAATTCATCTACAATCAGTTCGAATTCAAAGACAAAATGAAATTCCAGCTGCATTATATTGGGAGATGATGATGAATGAGTTAGTGGAATTGGACGAAGTTAGATTACATGCATTGGAAATCTTGATGAGACAAAAAGAAAGAGTGGCCAGGACATATAACAAAAGGGTGAAAAGGAAAGCATTCATTATTAATGACTTAGTCTGGAAAGTCATATTACCCATGGACAAGAAAAATAAATCATTAGGTAAATGGTCACCTCATTGGGAAGGGCCTTTTCGAATAACAAAGGTATTCTCAAACAATGCATATGAAATCGAAGAGCTGATGGATGATAAACGTATCCTAAAGGTTAATAGGAAGTATTTAAAGAAATATAAGCCACGCCTGCAGGAGATTCGAATAGTAACAACGTAATCAAAATATCATAAAAATGCCAAAATGGCAATATGGGATGCCAAAATGGCGTTGTTCAAATATTACATATAAAAAAACCAAATTTTAATCAAATGAACACTGAGATTTAGAAATAGGAATTATTCTTAAATCTGTTGAAGGTACTTCGAAAAGACTCAAGCCTTTGTTGAGCAAAACGTCTTGCTCCCTCTAAGGTGGCCACTTCTCCCTTGAGTTGTTCTGCAGTTTCCATTTTTGCAAGCCCCTGATTGAGAAGCTCTTCGAATTGGTTACTAGCAGTATTGGTTTCGTAGGCCAATTGTTGTTCTTGAGCCTCTTTAAGCTTCTGTTGAAGTTCCTGAATTTGCATTTTCCAGAGAAGGATGGACTCAGCTCGAGCCTCATAATCAGTTTTTGCTTGCTTTAGATGCATGGCTTGATCCTCAGCTTCTTGAGAGAGTTTCGAAGCATGCTCATAAGCAGCATCCATTGCAGTTCGTTTTTCTTGAACCTTTCTGGCAGCAAATTCATCTTGGAGATGGTACCCAGTCACGTTGTCCAGTAAAGATTGAAGATCAAACAAGATAGAACTAACTGGCAAGGAGCAGGTAGCGAGGTTGACTTTTGTAAGCAACTCCTTCATAGTGTAGCAAGCTGTGCTATCTTGTTTGAGCACTTCGAACAAATCCACATCTAGAATTGTTCTCCTGATCCTGTTAAGAAGTATAATTCTTTCATCTGTGGGCAGCGGATGGCTAGTCGAACTTGTGCCAGCCCTAGCAGGTGGAATATCCCTTTGAGCCAGTTTCGCCTTCATGTACCCAATAGGGTCATTTCGTCTCAGGAGAGCAAGCTCCTCGTCATTCATTCGGGACAGAGACGGTTGAGGGAGTTCCACACGCAGGGGGGTCACATCCATTTCGACTTCCATGGGTTTATTGGTCGCGTCACCATCCCCTTCATTCGTTTCGTGCTCATTATCTTCTTCATCGTCATCTAAATCCACCACTTTGATATCTTCGTTCTCGCTGCTATTTGCATTTGACTCTGTCCCAGCAGTCGAACCATCGTTGGCATCTTCCTCCTCAGACCCTTCTCCTGCAGATTCTTCATTTCTTTGACCAGAATCAGCTTTCTCTCCTTCAGCGTGAGTGTCCTTTGGATCCTCTTGAAGGGTTTCAAGAGGGGAATTTTGGAGAGAAGTTCTTTGTAAAGCCTCTGCAGATTCATGAAGCGTTGCTTCATTTGTTTCTTTTAGAGGAGGACAAGTACTCTGATCATCTTGCTGCTCAGAAGCCCCAGCCAGAACCGCCATATTGGAGGAACCTTTGTTCTGTACAAGGTTGCTGGAATCTCCTTGAGGAGAGGAGTTGATCGGAGCAGCAGCTTTTGATGGTGAGGTCGAAGTGGTAAGAGCTGGATTTAAAATATCCTGCAAGAAGCAAAAGAATATTAAAAGCATGCACCAAGGTAATGAGAAATTATTTTTTTCAAAAGATTTAAAGTTCAATTTACCTGTGGACTCTCGGAAGAGAGGTTGCTAGCTATGCATTCCAACATTACGTTGGAGGTCGAAGATGGAATTTTGGATTTAGGTGAGGGAGCAGCATCCCTGGAATCGAGTCCAGAGACACTAGTTGGTACAGCACTTTTAGAAATTTCCTTCTTCTGCTTCTTCTTCGAAGCAGCTGGTAAATTCCCTCCAGCCTTGGGGTCTTCCCCAGTAGTGTTTGATTTTCACTTCTTTGGAGTGGTAGGCGGAAGTTTGTTGGTCTGAAAAGATTTAAACAAAGAGTTAGATGCAAATCATGAAACATTAGTGAATTCGAAACATCAAGGCTAAGTGATTACCTGTGGAGTTGGAGCACTGGCTATTACTGGTGTTGTTGTTGTTGTTGCAGCAATTGTTGTTGGTTCGGATGGAGTCACATTGTCAATGGTTTCGATAGAGGCTTGAGAGGCGCTCCCTTCTTTTGACTTTGAAGCAGCAGTCTTTATCTTGATGGCTGAAAATCGAAACAATTAAGGAAAAAGTTAAAGATATAGAAAATGAGAAACGTTTGGGATTTTCCCAAGCATTCGCACCTGTGCCTTGATCAGATTTAATCGACATGGCAGAAAGGTCATAGCAAAGATGTCCTGGGAAATCGTGGAGCCCAATGTCGAGCCCATGTCACAGTCTCAGATGGCTTTGGTTTCTTTTGAAGATATTTGAACATTTCTTTGCAAGTGAACCACCAAGGGTATGGAGGAAACCAAGCCAGAGCCAGTTCTGAGGTAGGTAATCTAGGAAATTTAGGTGGGTGCATTTCGAATGCCAACCTATACCTATCCTCAGGTGACAACCCTGAAGGAAGTTTTAACTTAGAAACTTTTTCTTTGAATTTTTCCTTCAAGGTCTCAGCCGCTTGATGCACCATGGATTCCAAGTGTGTGGGATCATAAGTAGTTTCGAAATAATTTTGAAAAGCCTTAATCTCTTTGGCATGAGTAAACATACCTTTCTTGGATGGTACCTGCACATCGAATGCATCAGTTAGTTTCTGCTAAATAGTAAGAGTATCGAACATATAAGTCTGATAGAACTTTGTCCACCATTCCAGAAACCCCTTTGATGTAAGGTGTGTAGGTTCGAAGGTTATTAGTTCAAAATGGGCGAAGCCTTGGTATTGTTCCTGCTGTAGTTTGGCTTCTCGTGCCTTGAAGGTTCGCCCAGAGGTGATGGCATTTTCCGTTTGAAATAGGGGTTCAGGAATTAGTTGGCACAAGCCAAACTGTCTCGAAACGAAGTTGGGCTGATAAGCAAAAAGGAAAATTTGATTTTTAGCAGGAGTTATTCTTGAAGAGATTAGTCTGGGTAGCAAAAAGGCTCTCCATACATCTTGAATTTCTTTGCTTTTGACAGCTTCTGAGAGAGCCATGGTGAACCATGAAGGTCCATGAGCCCTTGAAGCAAAAGGCGCCATGGTCTCTTCGAACTTATGCCTCTTGGAGAATATCATGATATATTTTGAGAATAGAACTTTGAAGTCATCCTTATCATCATTTGGGGTTAGTCTTCACAGCCTAGTTCCTTCGATGATTCTATCCGCTATTTCAGGGTCTTGTTCAGCAATAGTATTGGCAGTTGATAGTGAAGGTTCGAACATGGCATTTAGCCATAACTGAAGTAGCCAGAAAGGGCCAGCTAGCAGGATATTCTTGGAGGTGTGAGATTTTAGACTCGAAACAGCTGACCTTAGACTTTCATAAAGATCAACTAATATCAGTTCGCTTAAGCACACCCTCCGATTCTCATGCAAATCTCTAGCTAGAGGAATAAACCTACTGGCTACCTGTAGGGATCTGCTGCAAAAGACATACCTTGACAACCATAAGGTAAGGAAAGCAATATGTTCCACATCCGACACACTGTCTCCTTCAGTATGATAGTGGCTGATAAACTTTGAAAAGCTTGCTAGCTTGACTTCAAAGTCGATAATACTCGAATGCTCTTCATTGTCAGGGATATATGTTTCTCCTATTGGTGATAGCCCAGTAATGGCCGCTATGTCAAAAAAGATAGGGGTAATCATTCCACCAGGGAGATGGAAAGTATTGTAAGTACTGTCTCAGAAATATAGGGACGCGAATAACAATGGGTGGCTATAAGTAAAACTTGGTTTCTACAGTTTAATCAAGTTGTAGATACCTAATTCTTCCCATTGCTGGGATTTCTTAGCTTCTACCTTATTAAACCAGTTGTGATAGGCTGTGTCGGAGGTGGGGCAAGACCGAAACAGTTTGAAGTTACTCTTTACATAATCTAGCACGAAAGGGTCCTTAGGGAGAACGATTGGATTTTCTACGGTGGTTGAATCAGAAGACTCTATAGTCTTGGAGTTATCCATTTTATTAAACAGAGGTTTGAAATTATAGCAAACTGGAAAAAAAATTCTGGTGTCTTTTAAAATTTCAAAGACTGTAAGAGGGCCCATTAAAGCTAACCTCTTGCCAGCAGCGTTAGTAGGAATTAGTACCTGGGATGCATAAAGCATTTCTTTCTCTTTTGAGATCATCTGGGGAACAAGAACAGATTGACCTTGGTAGGTGCCAACCTTACTTTCCATTGTGGTTCCTGTGGTCTTTCCTTTCTTTTTGGAAACCTTTTTTAGTTGAGATGAAGTTGAAGAAGACATTGTTGGAAGAATGTTAGAAGTTTAGGGTTTCGGTGAGAAAAGAGGAAGAAAAGATTCAGAATGTGAGAAGAAAAGAAAAGACTAAGTTGATGGGTTTTTTTTATAATGTGGAAGTTTAAGCATCCACTGAGTAAGGTTGTGATACGTGGTAGTCGTGGGTTGGTTTGATGAAGAGGTGGCGTAAAGTTAATATTGGTAATAGGCGTGATTAAAGATAATCATTGTTTTGTAACTGCACCATGCTGTGAAATGGTTCAAGGCGGTTAAGGAATCTGAAAAAGCGTTGTGATTGATGTGACTGGAGTCATATGCAATAAATGTTACGATGATTCGAAGGTCGCATCAAAATCTTGTGTATATGTTTAAAATAAGTATTTCTCAAAGGAATCGAAATACATATTTTAAAGGGGCATTTTGTTGGCTGAAGATTTTGATGATATTATTAGAAGCATAGTAAATTGGACGTTTCGATTGAAATGAAACAAAACGTCATGTTTCGAAATGGTAGAAGCAGTGCTTCGAATGGGCATATCAAAGCTTGGAGCTTCGAGTGACAGTTAGGAGAATATATTCAAAGAAGTCTCGAAATGATAACAAAGCTGTGTCTAAGAAATGCGTTCGAAGCGAAGAAGTGCCAAAACATTTTGAATTCAAATGCAAGCGGGATGTTCGAAATTTGAAATATATGCGCTGGAGCATTCGAAGACGCGTGGAAGCAAGAGAGAGGCATTGTTCTGCATGTTCTGAACGTGGCAGAATCTTATAGCAAGACCGTTATAGTCGAAGTAGTATAAATAGAAGTCTTAGCATTAGGATTTCGTGTGTCATATCTATTGTACAAAAAAACTCAGTAAACATTCAAAATACCACATGGCTAGGGAAACGAATGCACGAGCAATGTACGTATGATAACACCACATGTTTATGATTCAATGAAAACTCTTTATCATTTCCAGTACTTTCCTTTATCTTCATGTCAATACCATTTACAAGCTTTTGCATTTAAAATGTTTTCATTCGAAGTCTTTTTACTGATGCCTTACATTTAAATGCTTTCTTTCCATTTCAAATACTTTACATTTCAGAAACTGTTATACATTTCATGCCTTTATCTTCAAGTTTTTATCATTCGAACACCTTTTTTACTTAAAGTCATTTTACAGTTTTCTTGCATTTAAACGCTTTCTTCATATTTCGAATCTTTTACATTCCAGAGAATATTTTACATTAACTGTTTTTATGCTTCGAAGTCATTTACTTGTCTTTTATGCAGTTTTTACATGTCTTTACAATTGACCTTTATTCATGCAATTTAGTTTCGCGCACATTTACTTGATCACACCTTTAGATCTTTAATAGAGAAATCGAAATAAGTTAAACACCTACACAACATTTTAAATACCAACCATGAATACCAGTTCGATCATGAGAGTTACCCTAATGACCAACACATCCTAGGATCAATCTAGTCGATCCTGCGAGTTACCAGAGAAATTTAATAACAGTCAGTAAGATTATTCGATAGTTTGGAGGACTAGCGGTTGTTTACCAGAAATCACTGTAAACACTTAGCGGTAACCCTAATGTCTTAGATCATTTTTCGGAGGCAACCGTTTTGAGGAAACTATGATCTTTGGACAAGAGGGCGACCTCTAAAACTTCCTATACTCAATGACCACGTTCAAAGGCAACCAAGTGAGGTGTACCCTAAGAGTGCGCATGTGCGAGTGCGTTGTTTTCAGTTAATTTTATCTTTGTACATGTTAATGGTTATTTATGTTGATTTTAGGTTCAAACATTCGATCTTGTCATGCATTCCCTATTACCAAACATCTAACAGTTTATAAGTTACGGAAATTAAATTGCGGAAATTAAACTAACTATTACAAGGCGTCGGGTATTTACATCGCCAAAAGCAACCCTTGAAATTAAAATGCAGAAAATAAATAAAGCGATAAAAATATTAAAGGTCCTATTAAACTATTACATTCCGGGAAACAGATACAATATGATAAATGGATCGCGTGCGAGAACTTTAAATCGGGTGCAGTCTAGGGTTTTGACCCTTTTGTTTATTAAAGAAAAGAT
The DNA here is from genome assembly GCA_948472305.1 of Vicia faba. NCBI lineage: Eukaryota > Viridiplantae > Streptophyta > Magnoliopsida > Fabales > Fabaceae > Vicia > Vicia faba. The sequence goes on along the minus strand of OX451738.1, from coordinate 720,798,295 downwards.
TTTTGGTTATTTGTTGAATTAAAAATAAATTAGATCTAAGTTAATTATTAAATAAATTAATTAATTAATTAATTAATGAAAATAATATTTTTTGGATTTTTGATATTTAAAGAAATAAAAATAAATTAATCAAAGTTAATAAAACCTAATTGTCTAAATTAATTTTAATTATTGCAAAAGATATTAAAGTTATTTTCTAATTAAACTAAATTAATTAAATTTATATTTATTAACAAAAATAAATTACTGAAAATTAATTTAATTAAGAAAATATTTTTTTGGTTTTTTTATATTTTTATTATTTATTTTTTTTAAGAAAAGAAATTAAGTCCTAAAAATTAAATGCTAAATTAATTATTAAATTAATTAATTAATGAAAAATATTAAATGACATATTTTTGGAGTTTTATTAATTTAGGAGACAATAAAATGATTAAATTAGTGTTAAAAACCTATTGATTTCTAATTAATTTTAAATATTTGTAAAAAATCATTTAAAGTTGTCAAACATTAATATCCTAATTTAATTAATTAATATTTATTAATAAAAAATAAAATTCTGAAATTTAATTGGACATAAAATATTTTTGTGATTTTTTTGATGAAAAGAAGATTAATTAATTGTTAGTAAAAATAATAAATAAATTACTTAAAGAAAAATATAGAAAAAAGAAATAAAGGGTGAGAAATGGACCTGATTTTAGGGTGCAACCGTTGTTGATGTCATGTGTAAGCTATTCTGTTTTGGCCATTTGTGTTTTGGCTTTTGACCATTTGTGTTTTGGCCTCAACGTTCTTTAATCTTCTCAGGATGTCTAAGCTGTTCTGTTTTGGCCATTTGTATTTTGGCTTTTGGCCGTTTGTGTTTTGGCCTCAACGTTCCTTAATGAACCTGCATGGGATCCTGTCTAAATCTGCAGTGTTGAATCTCATGAACATATTAAATAAATTACTATATATCATAAAATACAAATAAAGCCAATACATGAAGAAATTTAATGTTTAGGCCAATATGGCATGTATGAATGATTATACCCTTTTGATCATGGAGATCAAATCAGCCTTACCCTTACTGGAGAAGTAGTGATATGAATGCTTTTATGCCCTTTTGATCATGGAGATCAAACCAGCCTTACCCTTACTGGAGAAGTAGTGAGATGTTGATTTGTAACCGGGATGGCTTATTTGTAGTGATATGTTGGTTTGTAACCGGGATGACTTGTTTGTAGTGAGAGAGAGATTTGTAATAAGGATTTCAAGGTTTTAGGGTTCTTGAAAGAATTTGATATTCTGACAGCATTGTGGCAAGGGTTTTTTTTCTCCCTTGTTTGTGTGAAAAGAATGGGATTATATAATAGAAATTAGAGAGCAAAAAATGAGCTTTGAATGTGCAATTGGGCCTCCAATATTCACTTGAGTCCGTCACGTTCTAGGCAAAATCGCAGGGGCTTAAGTGTAATTTTTGAAGTTGAAATGTGAAAACAAAATATAGCCTACATCGAGAAATAACTCCTGTCCGAAAATCGGCTCGATCAGATAAACGGTGAATTAGTTATGAATGTTTGAAGTTTCAGCTTAGATAAACTTATTTTGGGCTCCGGTGTCGACTTTGACACGTTCTTCAATAAAAAACTGGTATTGATCGGAGCATAATTAGGTCTCGACTTATGGAGCAAAGTTGTAGATATCTGAGTCAGTGACCTTGTGTAAAAATATGAGCCCAATCCGATAAAAATTGACCGAGTTATGAATTTTCGAAGTTTCGACCCAGATAAAATAATATTCAGCATTCAGGATTTTCGGAGCGTCACGCGCATTCTGAGCAAAAAACGAAGGCCTTTTGAATACCTTTCGAACTCGATACCTCCTGTGAAAACGTAGCCAACTCAATTTGTGAAATTTTGGTGCCAGAACCAGCTCAATACGATGAAAATCGACCAAGTTATGATTTTCTGAACATGACGCAAATAAATTTCTGACACAAATTTCCTGTATGGAAATACTTGATAAATCCGCATTTTTGAAGACCTTCTGATCGAAATTGGCTTCTAGCCGTGAGAGATGAAAACATAGATGACGTCAAAACAAAATTTTGGCCACTGGAATGGGTTCAAAACGAGCCACGATCTTCAAGTTATGAATTTTTTAGCTCGTAAAAACTGCACTTTCAGCATACTTTTTCACCATATTTCTTCGAGAAAACTCACACAGTCGGATACCTTCTTTAAAGAATTGACTCTTGAGCCAAACCTGAATTTGAGAATACGTTATCAGAGATATCTTGGCGAAAGAACACCTGAATATGACGCGCCGGGTTGGACTTGTGAATCTTTCTTGAAATGTTTTGAGAAATATGGGAGGACAAATTTTGGGGTACAACAACAACTATATGCGGGAATAATGTCCATGACCTGAAAGGTTATCTGGAACAAATGTGGTCCTATATGGATGGGTAAGTCCACTTCATCGATGACAGATTTCCTCGACCCATCAAATGCTTTCACAATGATGCCACTCGGGCGCATAGGTTCTTTGATACTTTAACTTCATGAGAGTACTCCTCAGTATAACATTCAACGCGAATCCTTTATCAATTAGCACATTGGATAGCGAATCATTCTTGTAATTCATAGATATGTGGAGGGCCAGGTTGTGATTCCTCCCTTCATATGGTGATTCATCATCACAAAAACTCAAGCTATTACATGACGTAATGTTTCCAATTACGCTGCTGAATTGATCTAATGGCATGTCACTCTCCACAAAAACTTGGTCTAGTACTCTCATCAATGATTCTCTATGAGCAGAGGAGTTCATCAATAAAGCTAAGATAGATATCTTTGAAAGAGTCTGCAGTAGTTGATCTACAATTCTATAGTCGCTCATCTTAATTATCTTTAAAATATCATCCACTTCTTTCTCTAATGTAGCTCCACTAGTCTCTCCTGTAGCCTTCTTATGTTCATCATTCTAAGCAATTTTCTTTCCAGCAACAACATCCCTTCGTACAACCGGTGCAAACACACGACCGCTACGGGTCACCCTGCTATTTTCAGCTATATTTCCAACATCGGGCATCGGCTGGATGGGAACTTCCACCTCATCTTCTAAGATTGTATCGTTGTATTTGTAAGGCACAACCTTATCTGATTTGTAGGGAATAGGACTTGGCAAACTAATTACCAATGGGGTAACAGATGGTTTGCTATGGTACTCCACTTCAAGATGAGCAGGTGCACCAAAACAAGGCATAATGACGTTTACCCCTTCTTTAACAAAATCAGTCATCAAAAAGTCATTTCTGGGAAACGAATCTTCGTCTGAAGAGAATAACTCATCTGCGGAGGCATACTCTTCCTCTGACTCTTCTTCCGTTAAGCAAACTTCAACCATATCAACTTCATGGTAATCATCTCTCTGAACCGTGATCTTGATGGTTCCATTGTCTAACAACAATTGAACACCCTCCCTCACAATTGAACACCCTCGGGGATCTCGACAGCAAACTAGGTAAGATCCATATTGGTGTTCCACCTGACCAGCAGTATGGCAGAAGGTAGCATGCAACTGCACGAGATCCTCATTCAAATACTCCACATCAAAAATTCTGAATTCGCCAGGATATCCAGAAACCATATCGTGCCCTAGGCCTGATTATATGGATTAAACCCTCATCCATCATCTCCTGTAAATCAGCCTTTATCTTCTTGCAACCCTGTATATCTGTACTGCAAATAGCACAACCGGCATGGTCATGCGTATAGTAGCCGAATTCACAGAGGTCTGCATGCATTTTCACAAAGTCTCCTCTAACCAGATTAATGTCAAAAATCTGGAAGTCGTTTGGACAACCGGCCACCATATTTATAGCATTTACTCCCCCATGTTTGGGTAGAGGATTATCTTTCACATTAGGTCCCATGTCCTTGAAAGATAGAATTCCATACTTCACCAACCTTTGCACTTCAGTCTTCAAAGGATAACAATTCTCAACACTATGCCCTGGTGCTCCCTGATGAAAAGCACACGTTTGGTATGCCTTGTAATACCAAGCCAATAGTGATGGTACGACAGGAGGTGGTCGGGTTTGAACCAACTTCTTCTCAATCAATGGCGGTAGTAGCTATGTATAGCTCATGGGAATAGGGTCATAGTTCTCCCTTCTCTGATTATTCCCTTGGATCCCCTGCTGGGACGGTCTTTGATAAGCAACGGTAGTCGGAGTGGCACTCATAACAGGAGTAACTGAGGCGACTTGCTGATGACGCTGATAATTCCTTCTAGGAGTGTTTACCCTTCTCTCTTGTATAACATCATTTGCATCCCCTTCTTTCTTCTTGGTAAACCCATAAGATGGCTTCTTCACACCTCCGGATCCTTCACTCTTCGTTAAACGGCCTTCTCTTACAGCCTTTTCTAAGCGGATACCCATTCCTACCATCTCAGTAAAGTCACTTGGTGTGCTTGCTACCATCTTTTCATAGTAGAAAGCTCCCAGCGTCTTTAGAAAAATCTTAGTCATTTCCTTCTCTTCCATGGGAGGAATCACTTGGGCAACTACTTCGCGCCATCTCTGTGCATACTCTTTGAATGATTCCCTGTCTTTCTGAACCATGGCCCTAAGTTGGTCACGGTCGGGCGCCATGTCCACATTGTACTTGTATTGTTTGATGAATGTTTCTCCCAAGTCATTAAAAGTATAGATGTTGGCGCTGTCCAAACTCATATACCACTTCAACACATCACCGGTTAAACTATCCTGAAAAAAGTGAATCAGCAGACGCTGATCATCAGTGTGGGAAGACAGTCTCCTCACGTACATTACCAAGTGAACACGAGGGCAAGTGTTGCCCTTATACTTCTAAAATTCCGGGACCTTGAACTTAGCAGGTATCTTAACATTCGGGACCAAACATAGCTCATTCACATTCTGCCCAAATAGATATTTTCCCCTAAGAGCCTTCATATCTCTTTGCATCTTATCAAACTGCTCTTGAAAATCATCCATTCTGTCATAGAGACCCAAGTCTTCACTCGGCGGAGGGAAAGGACGACACACATCATCGTTAACAAATGGAACCATGTTTACCGAAGGAGGTGCAGCAGGAACATCATGCACCACAGGAGGTGCCGGAGTAACAACAGTCTGAACCACTGGAGTATCTTGAGGACCAACATTGAAACCTTCAGGTGCAAAATTCTCTGGCATTCCCCATGGATAACCTTGAGGCATGCCGGAGTAGCGGATACAGGAACAATCGGAACTTTAGTATTTGCCCTTGTTGGTTGAGGTTGAACACCCAGTGGCTGATTCTGAGCAACCACCAGAGCTTCCATCAGAGTAGTCAAATTGGCCAAGCCGACCTTCAAAGCAGAAACTTCTTCGCACAGCTCGCGACTCTCCTGTTCTAAGTTGTCCATCTTCTTTTTTAAATTAGCCTGAGTGTTGTAGTGATGAGTCAACTTGATGAACGAAGTAAAGAAGCTTGGTAAGACACATGGGTATGCATATCAAATACAAGAAATATGCACAATATGATGCATGATATGCAATGCATATGATTATTTTGTTATTTAATATTTCAAGGGATTTACGGTTTATAGACATATTGCAAACATCAAAATAATAACGCATTTGAAATACTAAAATTTTTTATTATAATAACTTCACAATGGATTACAAGTTTCAATGATCCCAAGTACAAGATGAAAATACAATCTAAAATTCTAAGAAAAAGAACTAATTGAGATTAATCTGTACGCTGGCGCTTCCCTGTGAGCCTGGAAATCTGAGCCCTCAACCTCTGGTTTTCTTCCACAAGTCTGATGGTAACCTCCTTCCAATCATCTGAATTAGGAAGTGAGTAATCATCACCTGTTTGAGGCTTAGGGGAAAATAAATCCCCTTGCCTCTCCATAGACTCCACTACTTGACTCTCAAGGACAAATCGTCTTTCTCCTTCAAGTATGCTTTATATGAACTCTCTAAAGTCTGGAACTTGTTCTTCCAAGCATCCCTTTCCTGTTGCATCCTGACCAAAGCGAGTTGCAGCTCTTCTACATCACCCAATAATGGAGGAGCGGTCTTCCCAAATAGATCAGGCATGGGTGTCTCCCGAGTATACATCATCTTTAACTGAATAGCTCTCAATCGAATCCATTGGAGATATGGCTTCAAAGAAACAACACCCCTAGGTCCCAAATCCTTCCTACTCTTCTTATGAATGTGACGTCAGGCCTTCGTAATATGCTCCCTAGCTTCCATATGGTCTTCTCCTTCCTTCAGAAATAAACTACTCAAATGAATACTATTCGGTTTATCCCTCATTGGATAACCAAACTGTCGCCGTGCAAGAACAGGGTTATAGTTAATCCCTCCCTTTGTACCAAGAAGCGGTACATTGGGGAAACTACCACAACTGTCAATAATATCTACATCCTGGTAATCTCGATGATACCAATCAATATCCGAGTGAGTAAGTGCCATGATCTTAAGAGCCCAACAGGGTTCCTTCTTAACATCCCAAAAGGTATCAGACTGAGGCATATGAGAAATGAACCACCGGTACAACAGAGGCATGCAACAGATAATCATTCCCCCATGATAAGAACTCTGAAGATGAGTAGAGTAATAAGCATCACCCAACAGTGTAGGAACTGGGTTTCTAATCATGAAAATCCTGATAGCGTTAATGTCGACAAACTTGTCCACATTAGGAAATAAGAACAATTCGTAAGCAAGTAGAGAAAAGATGGCCTCAAAAGAAACTGTACTCTTCATTCTGGAACAATAACGAGCTTTATCCAATAAGAACTGAGTTGGTAATCCTCTAATCCCTCCTTTAGTAGTCATACGGGCTTCCACCTCAGACTTCCCCAGATGAATCAAAGCAGCAATCTCATGTGGTTTTGGCTCACCCTCTAAACCAGTAAAAGGAACACGATCGGTAACAAGTAAATCTAATAGATAAGAATACTCCTCCAGTGTAGGCATCAACTGATAATAGGGAAAAGTAAAGCAGTGATACATCGGATCATAGAACTGGACCAAGGTCGAGAGAATACCCTCCTTCATCTTCAGCTTCATGAGAGGAATAATGGATCCATACTTCTTCCAAAAGTCTGCAGAACACTCGATTTATGGAATTAGACTGACCAACTCATCTATCTTGGGATCCTTGAAACTGTATTTCCCGGTCTTTCTCTTTTAGGAATCCATGGTTAAAAGTACCTGAGATATTTATAAATAGTCAACCTTTAAATCCCTTGAAATATTGTTTTCTTCAAAAGATGCTTATGAGTGCATGGATGCATGATGCAACAATCACACACAATATCACACATATAGGGTTCATAGGTTCAACTTCACGAGCATGATGTCGAAGGTAGTACCCATAAGGTGTTGGTCTAAAAAGTTATCACCTGCCGAACAATGTTCTAGAGGTTCCCAGAGTCTACATCCTTCCTTCAGAAATTACCAACTTCCCGATTAACTTGGTAATTAGTAATATTCTCAAGAAAGACTTATCCGAGTGTAGTATCGCGTGACAACTATTTTCGGATTACTCCGCACTACACCTAAAATGCCAAGATGGGTTTGGTATTCTACAGTCCTCAGTTTCAGCAAGCTCCCAGGTCGAAAGCAGTACGTCTTCCCGATTACTCGGTAAACGACACTATAGTCAAAGGGGCCTCCACTGAGTGGGGGATCTCATGCCTCCTTTTTTGGGATTACTCCCTCAAAGTTAACATGACTATACCGTCCATACTATCTTAAAGTTTTCCCAAGTTCGGGTATAGGACTTATGAGTAATCACCAAGCACCTTGAAAACCAGGAAAATCCAAACAAACATATATACAAAATATAACACATAAACAACAATAGCACATATACAGATATAAACAAAGATAGGCTCAACCCACTTAGGGATGGACCAGCAAGAGGTCAATCATTCCCCAGTGAAGTCGCCATTTTTCTGTAGTGGTAGAAATGTTCAAGACTAAGCCATTGGATTGACTAGACTTTATACAAATCAAAAATAAAAATTGCCACTACGCTTTATTGTTTCCAAAGGAATAGGAAAAGAGCGAGTAACCCAAAAGAAGGGGTAAGATTAAAGGTAAGGGGGTTGGTTATGCAAAGGGAAGGTATTAGCACCCTAAACATCTATGGTACTCCACAGGAACCTCTTTGTAAAATCTGTATATTTTGGCTATAAAATATGTTGAATGTAAAATGGATGGTGAAGGTGAGAAAACAAATACATTCTTTATGATTTTTGCACCCGCCGCGGTTGCGAACCTTTAATGCCTACATACCACCTTTCGTGCAATAGGGGATCAGGCTACACGTAGTTCCTCTTTTAAAAATTTGAAACACAAGTGTATTGGTTGATTTTAAGAGATAAGACATCATCGCTATTGTCCGTGTGGAAAACATACTTAAAACCCACAATCATGAGAAAGGAGAATTTGCAACATCTCAAAGTGGAGGATATGACTTGAATTTTAAAATCAACAATGCCTCACTCAACACCCCAGTGGAAAATATCTCATTTCACTACACATTGTAGAATTATAGTTGTTTGCATCACTACAAGGAATGACAAGAGTCTAATCTTTTGAGAAAAGTTTAAAGATAAAAGCCAAAGTGGCAAAATGGTTTGAAATGAGATTGATGGACTTTTAGTCTTCTCACAAAAAATTTCAAGGTATTATTAAATTGATTGAAGTTTATTTATGAAAATGTTTTAAAAATGCATGGACATAAGTCCAAGTTTATTATGAAAGTGGTTCAAATTTAAAAACAAGAAGAGTTTTCAAAAGGAGGAAGAATATTTTTGAAATTAAAGAAGATGAGAGGAGATGAAGAGACTATCCTAAAGCATAAGGTAAAAGATAAGGATAAGAACCATCTAACCAACAAGAATCCAATACTTGACATTATGAGTCAAGATAGAATTCTCATTCTTTGGATTGAAACCAAGAAAGCAAAGATACTAGACCTCTTGAGAGAATAAAACTTCAACTGTATTAAATCTTCACAAAAATTGGGCAGAGTAACGGCTGTATACGGGTGAATTCCAGATTACAAACAAAGTATGTAATCACAATAACCTGCACACAAAACAAACAAACAACCCAATGTCTTGAGGTAAACCCTAAGAACTCCAGACAAAATATCAATTAAGGTCACAAGGTCTCCAACATAGGCCAAGGTCTCTAATCCTAAGTCCAAGAAGTCCAATACTCCATAATGCCAAGGATAGTAACCAAATAGTCCAAGTATCATTAAAGATTCTTATGGTTTATGTTGATTATTAAGTATCTTCAAAAAGAAAAGAAAATCTCAAGTGAGCAAAATAAAAATGACATAAGAGTAAATGCTCAAGTGAGAAAAGATGAAAATAGCATGAAATGTAAATGCTAAAGTAAATAGTACATAAAGCATAAAAGCATAAGGTAAAGAGCATAAAATAAAGTCAATTGTTAGAAATTAGTGGTTAGTTGGATAACCATCTTGAAACTTGCATTTGGAACTCATTAGAGGATTGGTAGAACTAAAGTCTCCACAAAACAAGTTGAATTTGCTTTATGTCAAGTATATCATCCATTTAATAAATTCTCAAGGCAATATTTAATGATCAACGATGTTTAAGTGATCCGCGTTGACCAAAATTGATGAAGATCCATTAGAGGATTGGTAGAACCAAAGCCTCCACACAATGAATCTCAAGTTTATTGGATCAAAGAGATCAAATTAACATACTTGGGCTTGAAAACATAGGTTTGGGCCACGAATGATCATTTATTTGAATCGGGACAAAATTTAGCGCTATGTTAAGCAATCGTAAGTGGACTTATGTAGAAGTCGCACCTATTTTGAGGCCGGTCAATAGCAATCTATGTACTTCATGTTTGGATAAATGATATAGAGATCATCATCCCTTAACATATAGCACAATTAAAAAAGAAAGGGATAAGATGAAGAGGGAGGGGAATGATAAGCTAATTTGGATTACCACCTCAAAATTCTTTCATCTTTAAATTCAACCACTCCTCTAGATGGATTAAATCACTAAACATATCATTAATCCAAAGCACTAAAAATGAATTAAATAATTCACTCTTAGGTAGATTTGAATTGATGAACATTTATCCAACTTCATCTATATCACAAAGTCCATTGAATTTAAAGAGAAATTGGACATTTAAAATTGTAATCCAAATTATCCATCAAAGAGAGTGAGCAGAAAAAAAATATTTGAGTCAAAATAGCCCCAAAATAAGGCAGAAAAAGTATTTTGGGCACTGTTATAATCGATTGTGCTTAGACAGCAACCAATTGCATCAGTGTAGTTTTTTTCAAATCAATTTTCTGTGACAATCGATTGCAATGTTACAACAATTGATTGCAACCTGTTAAAATCAGTAGAAAACAGCATTTCAAGGATCAAATTATTGTTCCAACTTTTCATCAAACACCTTATGATCATGGATCCAATTGAGCATGAAAATTCCATCAAATTATGAGAAAATAACACTAATGGAATCATAAAATAGTGCTCAATTGTGATACGGTGGCAGAACCAACTGTTTTGGAAAATGCTGGCTTGCATTTTGCATTTTGTATTCGCAAAATGTCGCGGTAAGCAAGAGTCGCCACCGTCTTTTATTTTATCCAACTGGAAAGGAAAAAAGCACAGAAAAATTCTTTTTTCGAGATTTTGAGTACAGGGGGTAGATTATAGAAAGGGAAGGTGTTAGCACCCTTTCTATCCACGGTTTTCCATGGTCTCTTAGGTACTTGCTCATCTTTTAAAAAATTGCTTGTGTGTGTTTGTTTCGAAAAGTTTTGTTGAACTTCGTTTTAACCCTTGCTTCTGTCCTCAAGAGTGTTACAAAGTTGTTTTTGAAAACTTTGTTTGAAAAAGTTTGATTTGAGCAAGTACCTAACAGTTATCTACCTACTCGAAAAAAGATTGTTTCTGTTCTTATTTCCTTTAGACAATGCTATCCTACTATTGAGAAATAGGTAGCACCGTCGTTGGAGTTGTAAAGGTCAATTCGTAAGGGACGTACGATCAACAAAGAAATGTTAGGACATTTTAGTAATAACCATAAAGTCTTAAGATCATATTCGAGGCAACATTTCTGAGGCAACATCTCCGAGGCAACATTTCCGAGGCAACATTTCCAAACGGGATATTTGATCTTTGTTTAGACAGGAGGGGAACCACTAAGACACCCTATACTTAATGATCGTTTACCGAAGGCAACCGAAGTGAGAGTACACCCTAAGAGTGCGCATGTGCGAGTGATTTGATTTCAGTTATTATCCTTGCACATTAGAGTTTTCTAGCCGTTTTAAATTATCATGCAATCTTGTCATACAATCCTATTAACATACATCTAATAGTTAATATTTGCGAGAAATAAAATGCGGAAAAGTAAAACCTACGCTATTACAAGGCTTCGGGGGAGGGATTAATTACATAGCCAAAAAACCCGTAAAATGATAGATAAAATAAAATCCTAATTAAACTATTACATACTATAAGCAGTTACATTAATATTGCAAAAATAATAAACGCGCGCGATGAATCGAAAATGAGAAATTTAGGGTTTTGACCCCGACTAAGCCTAATTAAAAGAAAACTCATTTTTTTGTGTTTTTGATTATTTTTTGAGAAAATAAGGTTTAAATGAATAAATAAAAACCTAATTTCTAATTAATTTTAAATTTAAGAAAAAAATAATGAAATTAACCTATTTTGTATTTTTTATTTTTATGAAAAGAAATAAAAATTAAATTAAGTACAAACCCTAATTTTTCTAATTTATTTTTAATTATATAAAAAAGTCAGAATCATCCTAATTTAAATTATTACTAATATTAAATTAAATTTGATAAAATAATAATAAAAACCTAATTCTAAATTTGTGAAATTTAATTTTATGATTTTTTGTGAAAAAGAAATTAATTGTGTTAGAAAACAATTTAAACAAATTAATTAAATAAAAGAAAATAGAAAAAAAGAATAAGAATGGGTCTGGTTGTTGCTAGCAAGAAGGGGGTGTTGATGGCAAATCTGGGCCCAAATGCTAATGGCCTTTGTTGACTTTCCCAATCCCATGCATGTGCTTGACTTATGCCCATGGTAGACCTTCATGAGATGGCGTTGGATCTGCAACCTTGATGATCTGGTGGTGGGATATTGATGACGTATGGTGGGCACATGGTAGGCTAACGTACTTGATTATGCAAAGAAAAATAATAGAAAGAAAAGTTGGGACCTGGTGATCGAACCCAGGCCCTTGAGCACTATCACGCTGCATGCTTACCATCTGAGCTGGCCACGCTATTTGTACAAATACCAACAAGAAAACATTATATGATAAAATAAGTGGTTAAATTCAAACAACGCGCGAAATTTGAATAGGCGAGTCATGGAGCGCCACGTTATCCTTCTTCTTCCTTGGCTCTGTCGTTTTAGGCAAAACCCTTTACCTACGGACACTGGGCGTAGGTACAACCCTTGTCCACTCCAAAACCTTGTCCCTGCATGATAAATCATAACCAGTGGTACCAATCAACTCGTTGCAACCTCACGAGCATCATGGTACCACTATCCACGCCTAATTGTTCCTGCACACAAAACCCCTAAAAATGAAACTAGAACCCTAGCCATGGCAACTTGTTGTATAGTCAATAAAAATGCAATTAATCATAACCATTAGCTTACAAATAACTCAAGGATCAAGAATATGCTAATAAATCATGTTAAAGATGCCAGAATTAAGATATGCGAATTCAAGAAAAGAGATGAACCTTGTGACCCTTACAGTGCAATTCTGAACGTGGGAAAGCTTTTTAATGGTTGAAACATGTTCCTGGGATGTCCAGCAAACGTTTGGGATCCCTAGACTGCTTTGAATTGGTCTGAAACGTGGAAATCATTTTGCCACTTTTCTTCAATTTTTTGAAACTTGCTTTCTCTTTTACACGCCTCCAATCCCCTTGTTTATGGTCTGCAAATGTTCCTTATGTACCCTAGAACGAATTAGGGTTGCAAACTTGTATCAAATCTTTTCCAATTAAGATCATTGATTCATGATTTTATCCTTTGTGTAAATCTTTCCAAATCAAGCAAAATGCAATCTTTTGTATCCATATGATCCTTTCACGATTTGATCTCACTTCCAGCTGTATAATAGACCTAAACATGCATAAAATCTCAAGATTTGATTAGCTTTTGATATTTTTACTATTTTATTTTGATTTTATTTGTTTTAATTGAAATAAAATCAAAATAAAACAAAAATAAAATAATGACAATTGGAAGGGCTCATGGGTCGTGGGTCACATTACAAACTCAATGCAAGCATAAAAAGTTGGGCCCATTTAGCAAAAAATGAAATTTTGGGCATATTTGACTTTTGGCAATTTTGCAAAAAGGGTCAACTTTGCCAATGCATAACTCCCTCAATTTTGACCCTAGTGAGGTGTTCTTATACTTTTTAGAAAGATTAAGATGTCCTCTAAGCAAAATTTTTTGTCTCATCTCAATTGAGTCTTCCATGTTCTTGTATGAAGCTTTGACCCAAAAGGTGTTTTTGTTGACTTTCCAAAATGACCTATAATGTCCAAATTTATATCTTCTTGTGAGTGCATATTTTGAAATTGGGAGATGAAGATAAATTGTAGGGAATTTCATCCTCTTCAAAATGGGCTTTGGATGGGTCATTTTTGATAAAGTATGAGAAAGTTATGCTTGGTCAAAGTTGAGTTGACTTTTCCTACAAAACCCTAATTTAACAGCTTTTTGGTTTTGATGAATTGTGAGAAATCCTTGAGGAATTATGATCAACCCTTGATCAAATGATGAATAATACTTCAAAATGAGAATGTTGACCAAAAATATTGCAATTTGACTGTATGTGGGCCACAGTTGACTTTTGCCCTAGCATAGTCGATTTTCAGGCCTTTGAGCAATTAACTGAGAAAACTTCCTCTGCAAGGCTTGAAACTTGATATGTATGATCTTGAGGACATATTAGGACAATGGTGAGCATTTGGGATCCTTTGGACTCAAACATCTTGATGCAAACTGAAACCCTAATTCGGGGTAGACTGCCTTAGGAGAGGGTTTGTCTGGTCAACCCTTGGACTTCCTTGAGCAATTTGAGGACCTCACCTGAAATGTATTGAGAAATATGGCTTGTCTGCCTTTAGCGATCCGAAGGTGGAAGATGATTGAACACTAGAGTTCCCAGAAATTTGCACTCGTATGAAGTGGTATTGGCCTTGCGATGTCGGGAATGGGCTTATAGATGCCATTTGGAAGTTGACGACGGAAGATGGGCTTAAAGATGCCATCAGAGGAAGTGTCGATCGCATAAGAGATTCCTTTGTGAGAGTCCGTATACCTGTTGTCGAGGAGGACTTTGTTGGGGAATGCGGGTCTCTGTCTTGGGAGAAATAGAATTTTAGGAGCTTCAGTTGTCCGTTATTCTACTGGGGAATCATCTCTTAGTCGAGGTGGTGAAAATGAACTGCTATTTGGTCATGCTCCAGGATTTATAGTGATTTGCTGAGGAAAATAAGACCGACTGCTATCTAGTCGTACTCCAGGCTTTACAGTGACTTACTGGGGAGATGAGATTAAACTTGCTATCTGGTTGTTCACCAGGCTTTGCAATTTCTCAATTCTTATCTGGTCGTGCTCCAGGATTCAGAAGGAATCAAGTGGTTATCCGGTCGCATCTGGGCTCCCAACTTGAATTTAAGGCATACTAATATCCGGTCGATTTTCGGGCTTCTTAGTAATTTGCCGAGTACATTGTTATTTGGTCGAATTCCAAGCTTCATAGTGTCTTATACTGTTACCTAATCGTGTCCCAGGCTTCAGCATCCTTTGCCGATATCTGGTCGTGATCCAGGCTTCACGGTGTCTTATACCATTATCTGGTCGACTCCAGGCTTCATGGTATCTTGTATTGCTATTTGGTCGATTTCCAGGCTTCACAATAACTTGCTGAGGGTTAAGCTATTTTCCGGTCGATTTCCGAGCTTCAAAGCTTGTATTTGAGATATACCACTATCTGGTTGATTCCAGGCTTCGTGGTATTTTGGAGAAATCAAGATATTATCCGATAGATTTTCGGGCTTCATAACTTGAACTGGAATAGAAATCTTGGTATCGATTTGACTGAACCAGAGAGAACTTATGAGAATTTGATTGTATCTTTCCCTGAAAGGTAAAGAGTTAGTCGTATGTAATGTCATGATGTATGAAATGTATTGATTAATGATGTTCTCAAAATAAATGAGATTATGTTGTATGATGCATATGTGCATGCCATGATGTATGGTGATGCAATGTTCTTGTGATATTCTCTGGCTGGGGAGAATAAATCCTGGACTGCTGTTGGAGAGTTCAAGGAATTGAGTTCTCCTTCTTGCTAGGGATAGTGACCGAAGATGATTATCTGGAGACTTGCGTCTGTTTTGCTCGAGAACATTCTGTCGGGAGAGACTCTGTTTGAGAACAATCCTGTGGGAGAATAACCATGTGGGGAAGAGAGGTACTCTACTGGCTGATCTGTTGATTTGGAGAAACAACTCCGCTGGGGATGACTTACCGTTGCTGGTGATAATGAACCCTGTCGGGGATTGAATTTCCTCCTGTGGAAGAAATAAACTCCACGGATGGTGAACTTCTATTGTTGGTGATAGATAAACTCTGCTTGGGGAGAATTTTGCCGACTTATTCGTGATTATGAACCTCGGATGGGGAGAGCTAACACCACTGTTTTTGGATACTTCCTACTCTGCGGGGAATGTATGTACCCTTAGTCATATTCTCAAGCTGGCTCTATCCCTGTACCTGGTGGGTAGAGCAACTGTAAGGTTTGGACACTTCTTGTTTGCCCCTGTTCCTGGAATTACGAGTAATTGTCTTTTGTTTCTTATGTAAATATTTATGAGAAGCAATTATTTTCAAATGCATATATCAAAAATGAATCATTGGACATTCTTGTAAAACAAAACAGAAAAAGAAAAAACGAATTGTAATTTCTTGTAAAGATGAATTATATTGATTTTTGAAGTGGGCCTGATATAGGTGTTTTGTACAAGAGGTTGACGTCCTAGTAAGAGAACGCTGCCGAGGGAACAGAAATTATACAATTTGTGTAAAAGAAAGAAAAACAACTATGTGAACAATCCCATTGGGTTCCAACTCTGCTATTGCCTTTATATCTTTGAGCGTCCCATCACTTTGCTACTTGGTCGAAGGTAGATCACATTGATTGGCGCCGTCCGAGCTTGATAATCGATACCTAAGTCTGGTTGCAAGATGATCCAATGAGACATAGTGTTACGCTTTAATCCCTAATTTTTGCCTGGACCGCCCTTTCGGGTTTTCAGTCCACCGGGATACCCTTTTTTTCCCAAGCCGCCTTTTCAGGTTTTTGACTTGCCGGGTGTACAATTTTTTTTTCATTTTCATCCCTTACTTTTTCCCGAACCCTTTTGGTTCGACGGGAGGCCCTTATTTTTGCCTAGGCCAGTCAACCTAGCTGGGCTTTGATTAGGCGTAGTATTTTTTTCACTATGTCTGCATTGACGGGGTGAGGAAGGTCGTCACCATCCATGGAGGTTAGAATCATAGCTCCTCCCGAAAAAATGTTCTTAACCATAAATGGCCCTTCGTACGTGGGGGTCCATTTTCCCCTGGGATCACCTTGCGGCAGTATGATGCGCTTGATTACCAGATCCCTGACTTGATATTCTTGACATCTGACTTTCTTATTAAAATCCTTGATCATTCGCTTTTGATACGTCTGACCATGACAAATAGCAGTAAGTCTCTTTTCATCGATTAGGTTCAGCTGATCAAGCCAGGTCTGGACCCAGTCGTCCTCGCTCAAGCCTGCATCCTTCATGATCCTGAGAGAGGGTATCTGGACCTCGATGGGTAAGACTGCCTCCATGCCATACACCAAATAGTAGGGTGTTTCCCCTGTCGATGTCCGTGCTGAGGTACGATACCCATGAAGATCAAATGGTAACATCTCATGCCAGTCTTTATAAGTCATTGTCATCTTCTGCACAATCTTCTTGATGTTCTTATTAGCCGCTTCAACAGCCCCATTCATCTTCGGCCGGTAGGGAGAAGAGTTGTGATGCTGTATCTTGAACTGTTTGCAGAGCTCGGTGATCATCGTATTGTTGAGATTTGTACCATTATCTGTAATGATTCTCTCTGGTACACCATATCGACAGATCAGATTGTGTCGGATAAATCGTGCTACGACATTCTTGGTTACTGTAGCAAAGGAAGTTGCCTCAACCCACTTCGTAAAGTAATCAATAGCTACCAGAATGAAACGATGCCCGTTAGACGCAGTAGGTCTGATCTCACCTATCATATCGATGCCCCACATTGCGAAAGGACAAGGTGCTGTCAAAACATTCAGGGGAACTGGAGGTACGTACACCTTATCAGCATAGACTTGGCACTTGTGACAGGTCCGAGAGTGCTGATAACAATCGGCTTCCATAGTAGACCAATAATATCCTGCCGATAGGATTTTCTGCCATGGTATGTCCACTGGAATGAGTTCCGAAGGTACCCTCATGTATCTCTGCCATAATCCTTTCTGCCTCGCTCTTGTCCACACATCGCAGTAAGGTTGAATCATGATTACTCTTATAGAGAATCCCATTATTGATGAAGAACTTCGCAGCAAACCTTCTCAAGAATTTCTTATCATTAACAGATGCACCCTCAGGGTACTCTTGAACCTCAAGATACCTCTTTACCTCGTGGAACCAGGGTTTATCTGCTACCTCTTCAACCTCTCAATGGTAATCTGGGGAGCTTCATTGTCCCACCTAACTTTGAACATAGAAGACATGGTAGCTAGTGCGTCCTCTAACTGATTTTCCTCTCTTGGGAAGTGTTCAAAGGTTATCTCTTAGAAGTGAGGGAGCAATGTCAGTACATACTCCTTGTAAGGAATAAGATTTGGGTGCTTCGTATCCCACTCGCCTTTGATCTGACTGATCACTAAAGCAAAATCTCTGAATACACTCAAGAACTTAATCCTTAGGTCAATAGCAGCTCGAAGACCCATGATACATGATTCATACTCCGCCATATTGTTGGTGTAGTTAAAACATAATCGAGTGGTGAACGGAGTATGAAAACCCTCAGAAGATATGATCACAGCGCCAATGCCATTACCCAACGCGTTTGATACTCCATCAAAATACATAGACCATCGAGATCCTTCCTCAGGTCCTTCATCCAGTCCAGGTTTTTCACAGTCGGTTACCAACATGATGTTCTTATCTGGGAACTCGAAACTCATGGAATGGTAGTCATCCACGGCCTGATGCGCCAAATGATCCGCCAATACACTCCCCTTGATTGCTTTTTGAGTTGTGTATTGGATGTCGTACTCGGTTAAGATCATCTTCCATCTCGCTATTCTTCCGGACAAGGCAGGCTTTTAGAAGATATACTTGATTGGATCCATCTTTGATATTAATAAGCTGGTGTGAGTCATCATATACTGTCTCATCCGGCAAGCAGCCTATGCCAAAGCGCAGCAAGTTTTCTCGAGCAACGAGTATCGGGTCTCGCAGTCGGTAAACTTTTTGCTAAGGTAGTAAATAGCGTGCTCTTTTAGGCCAGACTCGTCATGCTGCCCCAGCACACACCCCATTGAATTATCTAGTACTATCAAGTATAACATCAAAGGTCTTACTTCAACTGGACGCATCAGAATTGGTGGTTCTTGAAGATATTCTTTGATTCTTTCGAAGGCGGTCTGACATTCATCATTCCACTTTACCACTTGATCTTTCTTCAGCAGCTTGAAGATTGGCTCAAAAGTAGCGGTCAGATGCGAAATGAACCGGGCGATGTAGTTCAGACGTCCCAAAAATCCTCTAACTTCCTTTTCTATGCGGGGAGTAGGCATCTCCTGTATGGCTTTCACCTTTGCAGGATCCACCTGAATACCCTTATCACTGACAACGAAACCCAGCAGCTTACCAGACCTTACCCCGAAGGTATACTTGTTCGGGTTTAGCCTCAGCTTGTACGTCTTTAATCTATCGAACAGTTTCTGGAGATGGTCAAGGTGTTCTTCCTCAGTCTGGGAGCTTGCGATCATATCATCAACATAAACCTCAATCTCATGGTGAATCATGTCGTGGAACAAAGCAACCATGCCGCGTTGATAAGTTGCCAAGTTGCCCCAGCATTCTTCAACCCGAAAGGCATTACCTTGTAACAGAAGGTGCCCCACTGTGTAACTAAGGTTGTCTTCTCTATGTCCTCGGGAGCCATCTTGATCTGATTGTAACCAGAAAAACCATCCATAAAGGAGAAGATCTCATGCTGCACGGTGTTGTTGACCAGAACATTAATGTGAGGAAGTGGGAAGTCATCCTTGGGGATTGCCCTGTTCAAATCTCTATAGTCCACACACATCCGTACCTTACCATCCTTCTTAGGCACTGGAACAATGTTGGCAACCCACTACGGATAAGAAGTGACAGCTAAAAATCATGCGTTAAACTGTTTCATGACCCCAGCTTTAATTTTCTCAGACATCTCAGGGCGCATACGGCGAACCTTCTGTTTTACCGGAGGACAGTCTTCTTTGGTTGGCAGGCGGTGAACCACAATATAGGTGTCCAAACCAGGCATGTCTTCATAGGACCAGGCAAAGATCTCCACATAGTCGCGTAGCATCTGTTTCAACCGTTGCTTGACACTAGGCTACAAATTTGCTCCTATCTTAACCTCTTTCCTGTCTTCCTCTGTACCCAAATTTACTGACTCAACTGGCTCTTCATGAGGCTGTATGGCCCGCTCTTCCTACTGTAATAGTCTAGCAAGTTCTCTAGGCACCTCACAATCATCCTCACCTTCGTTCTTGGCTTGGTTGATCGGATTTTTGAAGTCATAACTGGCAGTAGCAAAGTCGTTATCAATGGGATCCAGAGTGGATATAGATCTGCATTATGATATGTGAGTGTGTGTAAGAGAATAGCTATTTTTGATAAAGCGAAAGACAGAGAAAAGAAAAACAAGGAGCACAAAATTTGTAATGCAAGAAACGTCCAATGCTTTATTGATGATATATGAAAATGACAAATAATAAGCCCTCACATGCAAAGCCAAGGTGCCTCGGGCAAGGCACCGGGCCGTAAAGTTTCAAACTATTTATTACAACTCTTAAAACAAAAGTCAATTACTGTGTAATAAAAGAAACAGGTATGAAGTCCTTTGCCGTCCAGTTGCTCAATCCACCATTGGTTGTTGGGTAGATCCAGTTGTCGATATCTGAATCTTCTTCACCATATTCAACCGCATTAACTCCCTGATTGCTGATATGCAGAGGAGGTCTTCCAATCCGTGCGTGCCTAACATCCCTTTGAGCCCCTGTAGTAAAGCCCAAACCAAATTTGTCAATTTTGTGTGCGAAATCAGGGAGCTGACCCCAATTTGCACACCCACCTTTTTCAATTACAGCCCTGACATCCTTGAGGGAAGCTATCTTCATCGGAGGTTTGTCAGTAGCAATTTCAGTTGATGCCAAAGTCTGGGGGACCTCTTCAAAGTTCTGACAAGGGGTTTCGATGAACTCCCCATCCATCTCCACGTAGCGAAAGGAATTGAGATGACTCACCATATACTCCTATTCTCCTTGCACCGTAACAATCTTCCCCTTTACTGGATATTTCAACATTTGGTGGAGCGTGGAAGTCACTGCCCCAGCTTTATGAATCCAAGGGCGACCCAGCAAGCAAGAATATGATGGTCTGATATCCATCACGTAGAAAGTAGATGCAAAAGTCTGAGATCCAACTTTAACAGGGACGTCCACCTCCCCGTGTACCATCCTTTTTTACCCGTTGAAAGCCCTGACCACAATATTGCTCGGCTTTAGAATCAAACCTTCACAGTCCAGACGGTCCAATGCTTTCTTTGGCAGAACATTCAGCGAGGACCTGGTATCCACCAGTACATGGGCCATAGTAGTGCCCCTTCACTCGATCAAGACGTGTAGAGCATCATTGTGATTTCTTCCTTTAGCAGTCAGATCTGCGTATGAGAAACCTAACCCATTGTCGGCAGTCTTTGAATTGATCGGCTGAAGTTTCCTGCGGCACATGCGCAGTCTTGAGGAATGCAATTAAAGCCTTTGCATGGGCTTCAGAACACAATAACAAGGACAACATGGATATTTTTGATGGGGTCTTCCCCAGCTACTCAACTACGTTGTAATCGCTCTTTTTGATAATCTTCAAAATTTCTTCTATCTCTTGCTTAGAGGTTTCTACGATGATCTTCTTAGGTGCCTCCGTCCGGGCAGGCTCACTTGTGATTTCTATGCCCCGAGTGCCAGATGGCTCGCCGACAGGGGTGATAACTGGAATAGGAACTGGGATAGTAGCTGATGTACTAGCAGATGGAATGATAATAGGTTTGTGGACAGTCGGAGGGGAAATCTCGGGAGAAAAGAGTCTTCTGCTTCTGGTGACCTTTCTAGCCCCGACAATATTGTTGATATCAGCTTTTTCACTCTTTAAGTCTTGCTTAACTCCATGGTAATACACATCGGCCCCATAGTGCCAAGGGACAGCCTTATCCAAAGTGTATGGGATAGAACCAGGGACAATAATTATTAACGGAGCAATTCTTGGGACGGGTGTAATCCTAACAGGATTTCTCGAGGAAACCTGGGAAGGATTGGCGGAAATGGTTATGATGGCAACATCTTCAATTGGAACTAATGGAATCATAGTCTTTTCGAACAGGATCTCCTTATTATCCATCAGGCGTTGAACACCTGATTTTAATAAGTGGCAACCAGCAGGCAGAATTGAACACATGTGGCAACCTTCGCCACAGCCCGGAAATAAACCGGCCAACAACAAATTCTTCTTAACTTTCATTAAAGGGGTAGAAATTTCTTCCACGGAGGTCACAAATAAATCATCGTCCACAACATTCACTCCATGACCATGTTTGGGCATATGAGCAGTTATGACGTTGGGCTTCTCCAGAGTGTCAAACTCAATCTCTTTGGCTTCGATCAAGTCTTGCACCTTATTCTTCAAGGACCAACATTTATTTGTATCATGACCTGGGCCGTTGGAGTGATAGGCGCAGTGGGCATTTGGGTTATAATGAGGATATGTGGTGTTGGGGTTCTTCGGGGCCTCCCTCAGAGTTACCAGATTGGTCTTTACTAATTGTGGTAGAATTTGAGACAAGGTCATATTGAGCCGAGTGTACTGCCTTTGCGGACTTTCCACCCTTTTTTGATTGTTGCGTTGTGGAGAAACTGTGGGTCTTGATATTACTACCGCATTTACTGCTTGACGGTGTTCAGGTTTGTTTTGGCCCCTCGAGCTGTAGACTGCACTAGCTTCCTTCTTACCGGTGAAAGGCTTCTTTACTGCACTTGATGAAGAATCCTTCTGTATCTTACCACTTCGGATACCAGCTTCTACTCTCTCTCCAGTCAAAATCAACTCAGCAAACCCAGATGACGAGCTTTCGATCAGATGATTGAAAAATGGACTAGATAGCGTCCCTAGAAACATGTCAACCAACTCCCTATCAGACAAAGGGGGTTGGACTCTTCCAGCCAAATCTCTCCACTTTTGAGCATAGTCCTTAAAACCTTCACTTGCACCCATCGACATACCCTGAAGCTGAGTACGAGTGGGAGCAAGGTTGGTGTTATACTGATACCTCTTGTAGAAATTAGCAGCAAGGTCTTCCCAGTTTCTAACGTTGGCTCCTTCCAACTGATAAAACCATTCCAGTTGAGTCCCTGACAGACTATCTTGAAAGAAATGTACCCACAAATTTCTATCAGCAGTGTGGGGTTGAATTTTCCTGACGTACGAGCGGAGATGGGGTTTTGGACAGGATACTCCATCGTACTTGGCAAAAATCGGAGCTTTGAACTTATGAGGGATCACCACTCCTGATACCAGTCCCAGCTCTCCAAAATCTAAACCAGGGATCTTCTGAATCTCCATTGCACTCAGACGTTCTTCTAACTTCTTGTACCTATCCTCGGCAGGAGGATATTGCTCCTCATCATAATCTGTATCATCATCAGAGATGGCAGGACTGGGGCCCTTTTCTTCTTCTTGGTTCTCCCCTTTCTTAGATGAAGAGGTCAGATCAGCTTGCTGCTTCAATCTATCCCCAAACCTTTTGCCCATGTTTAGAAGAACGAATTTCTTCTTCTTCTTCTTCTTCTTCTTCTTCTTCTTCTCTTTCAGAATGAGAGTCTTCAAATCCTCTTGCCCTTTAGCCAGACTTAGGAACATCTGCTGGAATTGGGCGTTTTGTGCCTGAAGATCTTTGATGGCTTGATCGGAAGACATTTCGTGCTGAAATAAACAGCGAAGAAGATGAGAAACCTGTAATGGTGTGCATGATAATGGGATGCGTATGTAATGATTTCAAAGACTTTGGGAGATTTAAATTTGCAAACCAAAAATAAATAAACTTTATTAGATTAACTTGCAAAAAGGTTCAATAATGCCTTTAAGGCGTTACAAAGAAATAAATGGAAGACAAATCTAAACTAGAAAAGCAAAATCAAAAATCCCATGGACGCTTCCTCTTTGTGCTGACGTAATCATTGATCATTCTTTCTTCCTCGAGCTGCCTGGTGAGCTTCAAGATCTTCCTTTCTTGCTCATGGTACCTTTCCCGGTAAGTATCTCTTTCCTCTTTCAGCTGAATCTAGGACCTCTGCAATGCCCCAGGATCAGTGGGCATGTAAGGTTAAAGAACTGTATAAGGAATGCCTTCTTCATTGGTGGGCTCCATAATCACTAGCAATACAGCTTCATAGGGCATCCCAAGCTTATGGGCTTGATCTCAGACCCATTAGAGGTAAGGCTGCATATGAAGGGAAGTCCTTGGTCCCAGCTCTTGGGGGTCATATCTGTTCACCATGCCCCAAGCTCGTATAAACCTTCAGCGATGCTCGTCAACGTCTTCCTTGTAGTCAAATGCAATATCTATTAGAAGTAGCTCATGGGGACCGTCTCTCCGAGCACGACCAAATTGTCGCAAAGCTAGACAAGGATTGTAGGTTATACCCCCTCTGATTCCAAGCAACGGGACATTAGGGTATCCCCCACAACGATCAATGACTGCAGTGTCTTACATAGCCTTGGAACTCCAAAGAATGTCTGTATGGGCAAGTGACATTATCCTGTAAGACCATCTCAAACCTTCTTCATTTTTCAGCACGGACTTAGGGAGGTGCGAAATAAACCACCTCGACAGAAACGACATACAACACATAAGAGTCCCTCTTCTACATACAGTATGAGTGTAGAGGGCATGCAAGATATCACCCAATAGAGTAGGCACTAGATTGCGAGACAGGAAGATCTTAACCGCATTCACATCTATAAAGGAATCTGGATTTGGGAAAAGAACAAAATCGTAGATAAGAAGAGCCAAGATATCTTCGAAAGCCTGAAAATCCAAGTTATCCCAGAACAGCTGAGCCTGATCTATCAGAAACTTGGCTAGAAAAACTTCGGCCCCGCTTCGTGTTTCCCAATTGGATACTACATCAGTCAGTTTCAGATGCAGAGCTGAGGCAATGTCTTCTGGTCTAGTAGTCTCTTCCATACCTGTGAAGGGAGACTTCTCAAGGATGGATATGCCCAAGAATTGAGAAAACTCTTTCAAAGTGGGAACCAACTGATAATCTGGGAAGGTAAAGCAATGATGCACAGAATCGAAGAACTGGAAAAGAACACTCATCATCTGCTCATCAAACTTTGAAGTAACCAGGCTAAGAAGTTGACCGTGTCTCTTAATGAATGTGGAAGTCTCAGAAACTCTTGAGGCTAACTCTTTGAGTTGAGCAAGTATTTGCACAAAGTTAACTCGGATGGTGTTTCTGCGCACGAAAGTCATAATCTGTAAAACAAAACAAAGATAAATTCCCTCGGTCTTTGAAATGGTTAGTATAATGAAGTGTGCATGCTATGTTATGATGCATAATGTCATGACAAAATAAACAATAGGTATAGCAGATAACAGGCATGGCAAAGGCAAACAGGTCACACCAAAAGCCCTTAAGTTTAAGGCTTGCATGGGGTCAAAGTTATTACCCTCTTGAAGTTTAGTTGGTTTCAACCTGTCCTAGCAAAATTAACTGGGTTCTAGAGGTTCTCAATATCACTAACCATCCTCCATCGGTCATGGTTTCAGCTCACGCAATCTTTTCTTGCGGCCGGAACTATCTCGAGAGTATGGTCTCAATGAGTCTAGCATCGAGTATCAACCAGTTCTCAGCTTTATACCGAGGTCGGCTATCTCACTACTTCCTAATGGCCAAGTTGGTCGATTAAAGGTTCTAAGGTCGGTTGATGCTTAACGATACATATAGCGGCCCCGTATTCTCCTCGTTTCTCCACAAGGGATATCGGTACCAACCAATGTGCCATATCAACGTAGCTACTGCTTCAACCGTATCAGTCTACGCCGTACAGTTCCCTTACAGTTTATTGCTACTTACCTAAAAGGTGTCCCCAGATTCGGGTTAGGATCCATAGTAACTCCGAAACAAAAACCCTTAAAAGTAAAGCAACCAAAACAAACAAGAGAAGCAAATATGATGACCTAGATCCTAAGGTATACCCCACTTATTACTCCCCAACAGAGTCTCCAGTTCTGCGATACGGTGGCAGAACCGACTGTTTTGGAAAATGTTGGCTTGCGTTTTGCGTTTTGTATTCGCAAAATGTCGCGGTAAGCAAGAGTCGCCATCGAATTTTATTTTATCCAACAGGAAAGGAAAAAAGCACAGAAAAATTCCTTTTTTGAGATTTTGAGTACGGGGGGTAGATTATAGAAAGGGAAGGTGTTAGCACCCTTTCTATCCATGGTTTTCCATGGGCTCTTAGGTACTTGCTCATCTTTTAAAAAATTGCTTGTGTGTGTTTGTTTCGAAAAGTTTTGTGAACTTCGTTTTAACCCTTGCTTCTATCCTCAAGAGTGTTACAAAGTTGTTTTTGAAAACTTTGTTTGAAAAAGTGTTTGGTGTGAAAAAGTTCGATTTGAGCAAGTACCTAACAGTTATCTACCTACTCGAAAAAAGATTGTTTCTGTTCTTATTTCCTTTAGACAATGATATCCTACTATTGAGAAATAGGTGGCACCGTTGTTGGAGTTGTAAGGGTCAATTCGTAAGGGGCGTACAATCACTAAAGTAATGTTAGGACATCTTAGTAATAACCCTAAAGTCTTAAGATCATATTCGAGGCAACATTTCCGAGGCAACATCTCCGAGGCAACATTTCCGAGGTAACATTTCCGAACGGGACATTTGATCTTTGTTTAGACAGGAGGGTAACCACTAAGACACCTTATACTTAATGATCGTTTACCGAAGGCAACCGAAGTGAGAGTACACCCTAAGAGTGTGCATGTGCGAATGATTTGATTTCAGTTATTATCTTTGCACATTAGGGTTTTCTAGCCGTTTTAAATTATCATGCAATCTTGTCATACAATCCTATTAACATACATCTAACAGTTAATATTTGCGAGAAATAAAATGCGGAAAAGTAAAACCTACGCTATTACAAGGCTTCGGGGGAGGGATTAATTACATAGCCAAAAAACCTGAAAATGATAAATAAAAGAAAATCCTAATTAAACTATTACATACTGTGAGAAGTTACATTAATATTGCAAAAATAATAAACGCGCGCGATGAATCGAAAACGAGAAATTTAGGGTTTTGACCCCGACTAAGCCTAATTAAAAGAAAACTCATTTTTTGTGTTTTTGATTATTTTTTGAGAAAATAAGGTTTAAATGAATAAATAAAAACCTAATTGCTAATTAATTTTAAATTTAAGAAAAAAATAATGAAATTAACCTATTTTTTATTTTTTATTTTTATGAAAAGAAATAAAAATTAAATTAAGTACAAACCCTAATTTTTCTAAATTATTTTTAATTATATAAAAAATTCATAATCATCCTAATTTAAATTATTACTAATATTAAATTAAATTTGATAAAATAATAATAAAAACCTAATTCTAAATTTGTGAAATTTGATTTTATAATTTTTTGTGAAAAAGAAATTAATTATGTTAGAAAACAATTTAAACAAATTAATTAAATAAAAGAAAATAGAAAAAAAAAAGAATAAGAAT
This sequence comes from Vicia faba, assembly GCA_948472305.1. Classification (NCBI taxonomy): domain Eukaryota; kingdom Viridiplantae; phylum Streptophyta; class Magnoliopsida; order Fabales; family Fabaceae; genus Vicia; species Vicia faba. The sequence goes on along the minus strand of OX451738.1, from coordinate 720,771,041 downwards.
AGGCCTGGTTGTTGCTAGCAAGAAGGGGGGTGTTGATGGCAAATCTGGGCCCAAATGATAATGGCCTTTGTTGACTTTCCCAATCCCATGCATGCGCTTGACTTATACCCATGGTGGACCTTCATGAGATGGCGTTGGATCTGCAGCCTTGATGATCTGGTGGTGGGATATTGATGACGTATGGTGGGCACATGGTAGGCTAATGTACCTGATTATGCAAAGAAAAATAATAGAAAGCAAAGTTGGGACCTGGGGATCGAACCCAGGCCCTTGAGCACTATCACGCTGCATGCTTACCATCTGAGTTGGCCACGCTATTTGTACAAATACCAACAAGCAAACATTATATGATAAAACAAGTGGTTAAACTCAAACAACGCACGAAATTTGAATGGGCGGGTCATGGAGAGCCACGTTATACTTCTTCTTCCTTGGCTCTGTCGTTTTAGACAAAACCCTTTACCTACGGACACTGGGCGTAGGTACAACCCTTGTCCACTCCAAAACCTTGTCCCTGCATGATAAATCATAACCAGTGGTACCAATCAACTCGTTGCAACCTCACGAGCATCATGGTACCACTATCCACGCCTAATTTTTCCTGCACATAAAACCCCTAAAAACGAAACTAGAACCCTAGCCATGGAAACTTGCTGTATAGTCAATAAAAATGCAATTAATCATAACCATTAGCTTGCAAATAACTCAAGGATCAAGAATATGCTAATAAATCATGTTAAAGATGCCAGAATTAAGATATGCAAATTAAAGAAAAGAGATGAATCGTGTGACCCTTACAGTGCAATTCTGAACATGGGAAAGCTTGTTAATGGTTGAAACACATTCCTGGGATGTCCAGCAAACGTTTGGGATGGCTAGAATGCTTTGAATTGGTCTGAAACGTGGAAATCAGTTTGCCACTTTTCTTCAATTTTTTGAAACTTACATTCTCTTTTACACACCTCCAATCCCCTTGTTTATGGTCTGCAAATGTTCCTTATATACCCTAGAACGAATTAGGGTTGCAAACTTGTATCAAATCTTTTCCAATTAAGATCATTGATTCATGATTTGATCCTTTGTGCAAATCTTTCCAAATCAAGAAAAATGCAATCTTTTGTATCCATATGATCCTTGCACGATTTGATCTCACTTCCAGCTGTATAATAGACCTAAACATGCACAAAGTCTCAAGATTTGATTAGCTTTTGATATTTGACTTTTGGCAATTTTGCAAAAACGGTCAACTTTGCCAATGCATAACTCCCTCAATTTTGACCCTAGAGAGGTGTTCTTGGACTTTTTAGAAATATTAATATGTCCTCTAAGAAACCTTTTTAGTTTCATCTAAATTGAGTCTTCCATGTTCATGTATGAAGCTTTGACCCAAAAGGTGTTTTTGTTGACTTTCCAAAATGACCTATAATGTCCAAATTTATATCTTTATGTAAGTGCATATTTTGAACTTGGGAGATGAATAGGAATTGTAGGGAATTGCATCCTCTTCAAAATGGGCTTTGGATGGGTCATTTTTGATAAAGTATGAGAAAGTTATGCTTGTCAAAGTTGAGTTGACTTTTCTTGCAAAACCCATATTTAGCAACTTTTGGGTTTTGATGAATTGTGAGCAATCATTGAGGAATCATGATCAACCCTTGATAAAATGATGAATAATAATTAAAAATGAGAATGTTAACCAAAAATCTTGCAATTTGACTGTATGTGGGCAACAGTTGACTTTTACCCTAGCATAGTTGATTTTCAGGCCTTTGAGCAATTGACTGAGAAAACTTGCTCTGCAAGGCTTGAAACTTGACATGGATGATATTGAGGACATATTAGGACAATGGTGAGCATTTGGGATCCTTTGGACTCAAACATCTTGATGCAAACTGAAACCCTAATTTGGGGTAGACTGCCTTAGGAGAGGGTTTGTCTGGTCAACCCTTGGACTTCCTTGAGCAATTTGAGGACCTCACTTGAAATGTATTGAGAAATATGGGAGGAAAAATTTTGGGGTACAACATTAATGAATCAAAACTATAAATCCAAAAGAGATCACATTGTGAAAGATGATGATCCAACTTACCAAAGGTAGAATTAGAGAATTATCAAACAACTTCCAGAATTTGCTTCAACTCAACCACAAGAATCAATTACCAAAGCTTGGATGTAGAGTATTGATGAAGAAAAAGTGTTTGGATGAAGGTTTAGCTCAAATATTAGTAAGCTTCAATGCAAAGCTTACTATCCTTTTTTTTTTTAAATGGAGCTTTGAGTGAATTTGGTAGATGGAGAGAATTGAGAGATTTTTTAGCAAAATGAGTTTGGCTATCAAAAGCTTATTATTTGAATGAAATGAGGTCTTTATTTATATAGTTTAGGATTAGGATTAGTGGTAATTTGGTAATTGATTCTTGGAGCCAAAAATTGAATTAATGATATAACTTTCAAATTATGCAGAAAAATTGGAGCCAAAAAGATGACATTTTGAAATTGCTTGCTTTTTTCAAAAATCACATGTGTTTTGCTGCTATGAGTCGACACAAGAGTCGTATGCATCGACACATTCTAGTTGTATAACACAGCATGAGTCGACGCAAGCTTATATGGATCGATACAAGCTGCCTTTTCAACACAATACATAATCAATCAATTTGCATGAGTCAACGCAAGCTTCTATGGGTCGATACAAGCTGCTATTTCAACACAATGAGTCGACACATAACATGTATGTGTCGAAACATGCTAGTTATACAAAATAGGATGAGTCGATACAAGCCTCTATGGGTCAATGCAAGCTGCTTTTGTTAGCACATTACAAAATTGATTGTCTTGCATGGGTCGACACATAACACGTATGTGTCGACACATACTAAATTTTTTTTTATTTTTGAAGGCTAAAAAAACACTTTTTTCAAAGATTGTGCACAATACACTCTGTGTAATCGATTGCACTATGGGAGCAATCGATTGTACAGGAAAACAAACATGAAAAATTATTATTATTATTATTTTTCTTTGCAAATAGAGATTTTAGGGAAATAATACCGAAAAACCTTATTTGTTGGATGCTTTGACTCGGTACCTACAAAACACAAATATGCAAAGGCAAAGACAAGTATTTTTTGTATTTTGGTTAGAGGTTAATTATCAACGCATATACAAAATACACAACTAAGGTGCTTGGAGATTCCTCAAGAGCAAACTTAAGGATATGAGATAGACAAAGAGGAAGAACCAACCCTAATGTGATTTTGTTATGATCTAGTTAACATGATATGATAGGGGAATCTTAGGGGCAAAAATTGGGGTACAACAGCTGCCCTTATTTAAGTTTCTTCTATCCGGAGATACGAAGGTTAAAAATCTTCGTGTCGACGCGATCGAAGATACTTAAATATAAAACAAACCCTATTTTTGTCCCTAAGATGCCATGCAATGCTTATGAGCATGAATGCATATGAACAAATTCAAAGAGACGCAAAACATCACTGGGGATGTAACAATAATGAAGAAACAAGAGCACGACCCAACTAGGAAAGTCAATCACTGGTGGATCAAAAGACCTGAATCAAAGAGGATGGTAGAATGGTCAAAGGATACACCAACTTCTACCGAAGGCGAAGCTACCAACATTCACTGAAGGCAGAGAGGAAGATAACAAACATCGACGTTCACTGCCGATGGTCTACCAAATTTTCACTGAAGGTAGAAAGAGAATATATCATATCACCGTCGTTCACTGACGATGAACTACCAACATTCACTGAGTGTAGCAAAAAGATAATAAACACCGACGTTCACTGTCGATGGCCTACTGTTGTACCCCAAAATTTGCCATCCCATATTCTCCAAGAAATTGCCAAGTCATGCTGCAAAATTCCCCAAGGGTTGCACAGTTCAAGGGTCCCCTAAACAGTCAAAATTAGGGTTTGTGTTCTGATCAAGAAAATGAAGTTTCCAAGGGCCCAATCAAGTTTCACATGCCTACAAATATGGTCAAGCATCCTCATACCAAGTTTCAAGACATTCAGCACAAAATTGCACAGTCAAAACCCTAATTGCATTACAGTCAACTGTAGGGGCAAAATGGTCATTTGACAGTCAAAAGTTCAAATTTTTGGTCAACATATCATTTTGAAGCCACAAACATCATTTGATCAATTCTTGATTATGATTCTCAAATCTTGGCTCAAAAATCATCAAAATGCAAAAGTTTCCTTATTTGGACAGCTGAAAAAGTCAACTGTAAATTGACCAGGGCATAACTTTCACATGGATTATCAGAAAAATTCCATCCAAAGCTCATTTTGAAGAGAAAGACATTTCCTACAACTCATCTTCATACTTCAAGTCCAAGAAATGCTCTCACAAAAAGTTATCAATTTCAACATTATAGGTCATTTTCAAAAGTCAACAAAAAGGGACTTTAAGTCAAAGGCCATAACTTGATATTGGTAAATCACAATGACATGGGACCAAAGGCATTGGTTAGAGGACTCAAATACCTTTCTAAAATGTCCAAGAACATGAGAAAATCTTAAAAATTGAGCAAGTTATGCCTTGTAGAAGTTGGGAAATTTTTGGGTATTTTGAAAAGTCAACATTGATTCAAATGACCTAAAATTGCTAATGGGCCCATTTTTCTTCCATAATTCATCATCCATGGCATGTGCACGACCACTTGGCCCAAAGGGAAGTATTTCTTCATTTTTTATTTATTTATTTGAATTTTTATTTATAATAATTCATTTAAATCAAATTAAATACATGGAAAATATTTGACCTAAGTATTCCAATCTTTTTTTGCATGAAATCTACTCAATAATTCGTGTACAATTAAATAGGGAAAGATTTGGATTGATTGGATCATGATTGGTACAAAAACACATGGAAAAAGATTGAAAAAATATGATTGAAAATCAAATCTCAAAAGCCATGAATGCAAGAGATTCTGATCAAGTTTGTTGACCTAATTGATTCATACATAAGCATAGAACGAAAACCTAATCAGGAGGACCATTAAGATGCGCTAGAAATTCATTCACAAACTTGAAATTTTGTCTAAAAAACTCAATTCTGAAAACTAACTTGCAAGTCGTTTCAAGCCACGAGACTCATCTCATTGCATTCCTGGGACATCAAACAACGTGTTTGGATCAAGAACGCAATCCCTAACGCCTTGAATCATTGTACAGAAGTCACACTTTTCCATTTTTTTTTCATTATCGTGTTTTAACATTTATGCACATTCATGGCATTTTGTTTATATATTCATGATCAGTGAAGTGTTTGCAAGCTAACCATATGCCTTGATTGGATTATCATGCGCTGTATGCAAAGATACCATGTTCGTTTTTTAGGGTTGCAGGAGTTACAATTTGGGGCTTTCCATCCAAGGAAAAATTGAGACTTGGGACCTTGACCATTAAAATGAGCGCGTCTGGACGAAGAGAATCCATGTGTCGTGCCCAATTTATGAGCGTTCCATGGCTAATCGCTATTTTCTTGTATGATGTCTTAGGCAACGCGTGAAAACCGTTGCCAATGTTTTGTGTATTTCAGGAAAAAGAAAACCAACGAAGGAGATGATGCAGTGTCAAGGCGTGAGTGGTTCGTTCAAATTCTGCGCGCGTTTTTTAAGTTATTGACTGATTTTCTTTTATAATATTCATTAGTTATTATATATCAAACGCGCATGGGTTGATTCAGTGGCATACGTGTTGGCTGGTAAAGTGCATGACCTGGGTTCGAGCCCCAGGTCTTCATTATCTCATTGTTATTTTTCAATTAATCTTCACATGCAGTTTCAAGCCCTGAAGCGCATCATACACCTTCCTAATCAAGCGTCCACGCGTCCAATGGAATTCAATCAAAGGCCAAGAATTGAGGAACACCATAAACCCTAGTCAACGATGCTACACGCCAGTGGAAAAGTCCAACAAGGCCAGCAATTTAATTGGGCTTTCACCTCCTATTTGGGGTCTGAACCCCCTAGGTTTGCATATTTTTTTACTTTCTTTACTTTTTTTTTATTATTTATACTTCTTTTTATTATTGTTTTATTAATTAATTAATTATTTTCAAAAATATAAAAAACCATAAAAAAATCAGAAAAGAGAAAAAAAAAACAATAAATATTTTATTATTTTCATAAATAAATGCATATAACTAAATTTAGTGTAAATTAGGTTTTAATTTTAATTCTTTTAACAAAAATCTAAAAAATGTAGAAATAGGGTTAATTAATAATTTTTCATCCTTTTTATTTTTCTTTCATAAATAAATTAATTAGGGTTAATATTTATTTTTTGTAATTAAATTTGCATATAAATTAATTAGGGTTAATTTAGGTTAAAATTCAATGTTTTCTTAATAAATTAAAAACAAATAGAATTAGGGTTAGCATTTATTTTAGTTAATTCTTTTTTCATTTAAATCCTAAAATACTAAAAATACCAAAAACATCTCCTTTTCTTTTTTTTATAATTAATTAATTCCATGTACTTTTAATTTTGCAAAAAGGGTCCAACGCCCTCGTTTCGATTTAATTTTTTATTCGCATATTTATTTTATGTCTTTATAATATTTATGTATCTCTCCCAAGGCCATGTAACCTTTTAATTTCTCGCACTTTTCTTTACTTTATTTATTTTCTGTCAAATTGGGTCCTGGAAATTTTGGCGATGTGGACCCGCGCCTTTTGTAATAGCTTAGAATCTTTTATTTCTCGCACTTTTAACTGTTAATCAAGGCATGAAAGAATGAATGGAAAAAAAATAAAAACAAACGCTAGATCACCAATAACATGACAAAAGACAAAAGATATCTGAAAACGACACACAAATCGCACACACCACCCCTAGGGTACGCCTCACTGTTGCCTTGCCTCGAAAGGTGATCGTCGAGTAGAGGACGTCTTAGTAAGTCCTCATGATCCGGGAACCTGGCATGAGGGTAGCTTCTAAGGTGTCTTCCTATTGCTCCGGTGTTCACCATGTCCCGAACCTCGAATTGACCCGAACACCTCCAACGGTGGTGCTACCTATCTCTCAATGGTGGGATGGCACTACTTTAAAGGACATTTACACAGACGAATTCCTTAGGGTAGGTAGACGACTCTAGATACTTGCTCTAAATTTCAAAACAAATCAAAAATACTTTTCACACCAACACTTTTCAAAAAGCTTTCGAAAGCAACTTTTCAAACACTCTTGAGGACCGATACAAGAGTCGAACTGAAATTTTCAAAGAAACTTTTTAAAACCCACAATTGAAAAGCAAACAAACCATTTTGGAAAACACAATGAGCAAGTATCTAAGAGCCCATGGATAACCATGGATAGAAAGGGTGCTAACACCTTCCCTTTCTATAACCTACCTCCCGAACCGAGAGCAATCTCTATAAGGAATTTTTCTGTGCTTTTGTCCTTTCCATTTGGAGAAAATAAAAGACGGTGGCGACTCTTGCTTCCGCGACATTTCGCGAACCAGCGTTAAACAGTCAGTTCCAGATCCACCGATCACACCTACCAACTTTCACTGAAGGTAGAGAGAAAATATACCATATCACCGTCGTTCACTGACGATGAACTACCAACGTTCACTGAGGGTAAAGAGAAAATATATCATATCACCGCCGTTCACTGATAATGAACTACCAACGTTCACTGAAGATAGAAAAAAGATAATAAATACTGACGTTCACTACCGATGGCCTACCAACTTTCATTGAAGGTAGAAAGATAATATATCATATCACCGCCGTTCACTGACGATGAACTACCAACGTTCACTGAGGGTAGCAAAAATATAATAAACACCAACGTTCACTGTCGATGGCCTACCAACTTTCACTGAAGGTAGAGAGAAAATAAACCATATCATCGCTGTTCACAGACGATGAACTACCAATGTTCACTGAAGATTGCAAAAAAGATAATAAACACCGACGTTCACTGTCGATGGCCTACCAACTTTCACTGAAGGTAGAGAGAAAATATACCATATCACTGATGTTCATTGACGATGAACTACCAACATTCACTGAGGGTGGATAGAAAATATATCATATCACCGCCGTTCACTAATGATGAACTACAAACGTTCACTGAAGATAGCAAAAAGATAATAAACACCGATGTTCACTGTTGATGGCCTACCAACTTTCACTGCAGGTAGAGAGAAAATATATCATATCACCATCGTTCACTGATGATGAACTACCAACATTCACTAAAGATATCAAAAAGATAATAAACATCGACGTTCACTGTCGATGGCCTACCAACTTTCACTGAAGGTAGAGAGAAAATATACCATATCATCGCCGTTCACTGACGATGAACTATCAACGTTCACTGAGGGTAGCAAAAAGATAATAAGCACCAACGTTCACTATCGATGGCCTACCAACTTTCACTGAAGGTAGAAAGAGAATATATCATATCACCGCCGTTCACTGACGATGGTCTACCAACTTTCACTGAAGGTAGAAAAAAGATAATATATTTTCCCAAGATTCTGGTGTTTTGCCTAGAACGGGTCTCAACTTCTTCTTTAACCGAGGCACTCCGCCTGGAAAGGATAAAACATAAGTTGTCTCAAATAAAGAGACTTGCTATTTATGGTCACAGAGGATTGTAAAAGGAAATGACTTTTTGGGCAAGGGGTATGGCTTACTGGGGAGATGCCATGATATTCCTGCTGAGGAGATAAAGTTTTCTCGTACAAAATAAATGCACAAACTAAATCTCAAATTTTTCAGAAATTCAAAGTAAATAATATTGTCATGTAACCACAAATCCAAACCAGAAGTAAACTGGAGCCAGACAGTCAACGAAGATACATCCTTTGAGAAATAAACTCAAGAGGGAAGACCGAATCCATTTGAGCAAGGAGCATTGCAGGAAGGCCAGAGAAAAATGTCAATGAACAATGATTTACCAATTTTAGCCATGCATGATGTATGTATGAATATATGAGTGCTATCATACGCATGCTGGAAAAACAGATACACAATCAGTAGGAACAAACAAACAAAACCTCCTCAGGTACTAACAACACTTGGCTAAACTTCAACCAGAATGATCATTCCAAGAAAGGTAAAGGCCAACTGCGGAAACCAAACCTACTGTCTGCCTTTAACTTTACTTAAGGAGAAACATAATTCGGAGGTAGACAAATAAAACAGATATCGGGATAGAACATCCTTCTTCTGGCTTCAATGGAGAAACTAGTTTTTCCAAAAGTAACATGCCTACTGGAGATTTCAAGACCAGCCTTAAATAAAGAAGACTGACACCGAAACAATCAAACTTCACTAGGGAATTCAAGCCTACTTCCCTGGATAAAAATGAGGATTGAAACTTTACATCATGAAAACCTATTCCAACAAAAGATGCCCTGGGATAGCCTTCCTGGGGAATCAAGAAGTCAACATTATAGAAAGAGGTCAAACCCATGGGGATTTTAAATCAAACCCAGCACCTGGTGGGTGAAAACTCAAAGGGTTGACAACTGTCTTGACACTTTTTAGAAAATATAATGCCCTGGTCTAATTGCCTGGGAAATAAATACCAACAATAATTCCAATACTGCAAAAAGAGCGACATCTCAGCACACCAAGGGAATAAAACCTTTCATCGTATGAGGGAATACTTCGCTGGGGAATCTGGGACAGAGGCTTCTGACCATGCAAACCCAAAATCAAAAGTGAACCAAGACTTGACTGGGGATAATGGGATCACAAATCCAATACTGCACCTTACACCAATTGGTATCATCTTTAACTACCTGAGAAACATACAAAGATCATACGCATACCAGCAAAATGACCAGAGAGAACCTTCATGAGGGAAATAAAACTTCTCAAAACAACCGGAGTTTGTTCATTCCTGGGATCACCATTTTTGTTGTCATTGTTTCATCACAAATCTCAAAGTAAAAGTAAATTGTAAAAATATCTTCTTTTTTTTTAAACATCAATTTTGTTTTTTAATCTTTTTGATTTGAAAGTTATTATCAATTATAAATGGATTCTTTGCAAGCTAAATAAAGTAAGAACACAAATAATTGGGTAAAAGCTCGAATTTCATTAATAGAATGGTAGTCTGCGAATGGCGAGACTCCATGGATGATTACAAAGTTCGGAAAATGGTAATATATAATGGAAAATATACATTGAGATACAATGACCACTATCCTCCCTAGAAACTTTTGAAATCCTGAGCAGCAACTTTTGTTGAAGTATGGTGAGGATCCGAGAACATTGTTGCTTCAACAATCAAGTCTTGTTTGACGTAGTTACTTGCCAAGAAAAATCCCTAACTTTTGCCTAAGCTGCCCTTGCGGGTTTTCAACTTAGCGGGAAATTTATTTTGTTTATGTCTCTAATTTTTGCCTAGACTGCCCTTTTGGGTTTTCGGCCTACCGAGACGCTCCTTTTTGCCTAAGCCGCCCTTCCGGGTTTTCAACTTAGCGAGTTGTTCTTTTATTTCTTTAGGCAAAGTATTTCTTGACTTCGTCAGCATTCATGGGACGTGGGAACTCCTCGCCATCCATAGTTTCAAGAATTAATGCACCACCAGAGAAGGCTTTCTTGACAACATACGGGCTTTCAAAATTGGGAGTCCACTTGCCCCTAGAATCAGTGTTGAAAGACATGATCTTCCTGAGCACGAGGTCGCCTTCTCTGAATTCACGAGGTTTGACCTTTTTATCAAAAGCTTTCTTCATTATTTTCTGATATAACTGTCTATGACACAAAGCTGTCATTCTCTTCTCCTCAATCAAATTTAATTGGTCAAACCTGTTCTGGACCCATTCAGCCTCTATCAATTTGGTTTCCATTATCACACGCGACGAGGGAATCTCTACCTCAACAGGGAGTACAACTTCCATTCCATACACCAGGGAGAACGAAGTTGCTTCTGTTGAAGTGCGAACAGATGTTCGATATCCATGCAGAGCAAAAGGGAGCATTTTGTGCCAATCCTTATAAGTAACAACCATTTTCTGGATAATTCTCTTGATATTCTTATTAGTAGCTTCAACAGCCTCATTCATCTTTGGCATGTATGGAGACGAATTGGGATGGACAATCTTGAATTCTTCACACAGTTCTGTCATCATCTTGTTGTTCAAATTCGAGCCATTGTCAGTGATGATTCTGCTCGGCATACCATACCGGCATATAAGATTATTTCTGATGAAACACACAACTACCTGTTTTGTAACATTGGCATAAGAAGCAGCCTTTACCCATTTGGTGAAGTAGTCAATTGCTACAAATATAAAATGGTGTCCGTTCGAAGCTTTGGGCTCTATCATCCTGATCATGTCAATACCTCACATAGAGAAAGGCCATGGGGAGGAAATCACATTGAGAAGTGTCGGAGTCATATGGACCCTGTCTGCATAGATCTGGCATCTATGGCACTTATTTGCTAATTTGTAACAATCAGACTCCATTATTAGCCAATAATAACCTGCCCTTAGCATCTTTTTAGCCATCGAATGTCCATTAGCATGAGTGCCAAATGAACCTTCATGAATCTCATGCATCAACATGTCTGCTTCGTGTCTATCCACACATCTGAGCAAGACCGTGTCATAATTTCTCTTGTATAACACATTTTCACTGAGGAAGAAACTGTCTGCCAATCTTCTCAGTGTCTTTCTATCTTTCTTCGACACACCAATCGGGTATTCCTGAGTCTCAAGAAAATGTTTGATATCATAATACCAAGGTTTTTTATCTGCTACCTCCTTTGTCGTAAACACGTGAGCGGGCCTATCCAGCCGTCGAACTGTAATTTGGGGTATATCATTCCAAGTATTCACTTGGTACATGAAGCCAGAGTTTCCAGAGCATCCTCCATTTGATTTTCATCTCTAGGGATGTGATAGAATTCAACTTTATTGAAGAAGGGTAATAATATTCTAGCATAATCTTTGTAAGGGATCAAGCCAGGGTGAGGAGTGTCACATTCTCCTTTAATCTGATTTATTACCAAAGTTGAATCACCATACACATCTAGAATTTTGATTCTGAGATCAATAGCTTCCTCAAGACCCATGATGCAAGCCTCATATTCTGCTATCTTATTAGTGCAATCAAATGTTAACCTTGCAGTAAAAGGAATGTGCGATCCATGAGGAGTGACAATCACAACACCAATTCCTTTACCATAAGCATTCACAACTCCATCAAATATCATACTCCAACGAGATTCAGGGTCAGGGCCTTTCTCAGGCAATGGTTCATCGCAATCTTTCACTTTCAGGAACATCACATCCTTATCGGGGAATTCATATTCTGCAGATTGATGATCTTCCACCGGTTGGTGAGCAAGGCAATCTGCCAACACACTACTTTTAATAGCCTTTTGAGTGCGATACTCAATATCATATTCAGATAACAACATCTGCCAGCGGGCAATTCTCCTGGTAAGAGCAGGCTTTTCAAAAATGTACTTGATTGGATCCATTTTAGAGATCAACCAAGTGGTATGATTCAACATATACTACCGCAAACGCTTTGCCGCCCAGGCCAAAGCACAACATGTCTTTTCCAGCGTCGAATACCATGACTCACAATCAGTGAATTTTTTGCTGAGATAATAAATGGTGAAATCCTTCTTCCCTGTTTCATCCTGTTGTCCCAGAATACAACCCATGGATTTATCTAACACTGTTAGATACATAATCAATGGTATTCCTTCTACGGAAGGGAGCAAGATAGGAGGTTCAAGCAGATATTATTTAATACTCTTGAATGCCCTTTGGAAGTCATCCGTCCATACACAACCTTGATCTTTCTTTAACAACTTAAAGATCGATTCACATGTTGCAGTCATGTGGGAAATGAATCTGGAAATATAATTCAAACGCCCAAGGAAACCTCTTACTTACTTTTCAGTTCTTGGTGCTGTCATTTATTGAATTGCTTTGACTTTATCAGGGTCAACTTCGATTCCTTTCTGGATAACAATGAAACCCAACAATTTCCCCAGTCGAACACTGAAGGTGTATTTATTTGGATTCAAGCGGAGAAGATACTTCCTCAAACGCTGAAACAACTTCAACAAATCTTCTATATGCCCTTCCTCAGTCTGGGATTTGGTAATCATATCATTAACATATACTTCGATTTCTTTGTGCATCAGATCATGGAATAGGTTTTTCATAGCCCTCTGGTACGTTGCACCAGCGTTCTTCAACCCTATAGCGGTAGAAATGTTCAAGACTAAGCCATTGGATTGACTAGACTTTATACAAATCAAAAATAAAAATCGCCACCGCGCTTTATTGTTTCCAAAGGAATGGGAAAAGAGCGAATGACCCAAAAAGAGGGGGAAAGATTCAAGGTAAGGGGTTTGGTTATGCAAAGGGAAGGTATTAGCACCCTAAACATCAACAGTACTCCGCAGGAACCTATTTGTAAAAATCTGTATAATTTGGCTATAAAAATATGTTGTATATAAAATGGATGGTGGAGGTGAGAAAAGAAATATTTTTTATTATTTTTGCACCTGCCGCGGTTGCGAACCTTTAGTGCCTACGTACCACCTTTCGTGCAATAGAGGATCAGGGTACACGTAGTTCCTCTTTTAAAAATTTGAAATACAAATGTGTTGGTTAATTTTATGAGATAAGACGTCATTGTCATTGTCCGTGTGGAAAACATACTTACTACCCACAATCATGAGAAAGGAGAATTTGCATCATCTCAAAGTGGAGGATATGGCTTGGATTTTAAAATCAACAATGCCTCACTAAACACCCAAGTGGAAAATATCTCACTTCACTACACATTATAAAAGTATAGTTGTTTGCATCATTACAAGGATTGACAAGAGTCTTACCTTTTGAGAAAAGTTTTAAAGATAAAATACCAAAGTGGAAAAAATGGTTTGAAATGAGATTGATTGACTTTTAGTCTTCTCACAAAAAAATGTCAAAGTATTATTAAGTTGATTGAAGTTTATTTATGAAGATGATTTTGAAAATGCATGGACATGAGTCCAAGTTTATTATGAAAGCATTTGAAGTTTTAGAAACAAGAATAGTTTTCAAAAGGAGGGAGAGGATTTTTGAAATTAAATAAGATGGGAGGTGAAGAAGAGACTATCCTAAAGCATAAGGTAAAAGCTAAGGAGAAGAATCATCTAACCAATAAGAAGCCAAAGCTTGACATTATGAGCCAAGATAAAATTCACATTCTTTGGATTGAAACCAAGCAAGCAAAGATACTAAACCTCTTCAAACACATTAAGTCTTCACAAAAATTGGGCAGAGTAACGGCTGTATACGGGTGAATTCTAGATTACAAACAGAGAATGCAATCACAAAAACCTGCACAGAAAAGCAAACAAGTAACCCAATATCTTGAGGTAAACCTCAAGAACTCCAGACAAAATAATCAGATAAGGTCACAAGGTCTCTAAGATAGGCCAAGGCTTCTAATCCTAAGTCCAAGAAAAAGTCCCATGCTCCATCATGCCAAGGATAGTAACCAAATAGTCCAAGTACCATTGGGAGTTTTTTAGGGTTTAAGTTGATTATTAAGTATCTTAGGAAAAGAAAAAGAAAAGCTCAAGTGAGCAAAGTAAAAATGACAAGAAAATAAATGCTCAAATGAGCAAAGATGAAAATGGCATGAAATGTAAATGCTAGAAAAATAAATAGTGCATAAAGCATAAAAAAATAAAAGCATAAAATAAACAAGTCAATAATTAGTGGTTAGTTGGATGATCATCTTGAAACTTTTATTTGGAACTCATTAGAGGATTCGTAGAACCAAAGCCTCCACACAATAAGTTGCATTTGCTTTTTGTCAAGTATATCATCCATTTGGAATTCTCATAAGTACCATTTAATGATCAACGATGTTTAAGTGATCCGCATTGACCAAAAGTGTTGTAGATCCATTAGAGGATTGGTAGAACAAAAGCCTACACACAATGAATCTCAAGGTTATTGGATCAAAGAGATCAAATTAACATACTTGGGCTTGCAATCATAAGTTTGGGCCACGAATGATCATTTATTTGAATCGGGACAAAATTTAGCGCTATGTTAAGCAATCGTAAGTGGACTTATATAGAAGTCGCACCTATTTTGAGGTCGGTCAATAGCAATTTATGCACCATTTGTTTTGAGACATGATATAGAGATCATGCTCCAACAACATTTAGTGCAATGAGAAGGGGATGAGATGAAGAGGAATTAGGGTAAAAAGAGAAACCACATTTAAATTAATATTTAATCAAACTATTATTAAAATCATTCATCCATTTTTTGTGGAGTTAAACTCAACACCATGGATCCAATGATGTTAATAATGCCATGATCAAAAAATCAACCAAGGACAGAATGTAAATAATCACAAAATAATAATATAATTAATATATACCTTAAAAGGTTTAAAATTGTTTTAAAAATGGAAAATAATGAGGAAAATGTCAATTATATTTAAATTAATCAAGAAATGAAAAATAAGACCATAGAAAAATCAGAAATGGGTTCAAATATTTTTATAAAAATTTTAGTAATTTTTAAAAGTCAGAAATTATTTTTTAACCATTTAAAATTGCTAAAACTAACATAAAATAGATCAAAAATAGTAAACCTCAACATAAAATTCCATAAAATTTGCAGAAAGTCAAAAATATGCAAAATAATATTTATGAATTTTTTCAGAATAAAAAAATGTCAGAAAGTATTTTTTAAGTAATTAAAAGAAAGCAAATAATACAAAATATATAAAAAATACCCAATGTTAAAATAAAAATGCAAAAAATATTCATGAGATCAGAAATAATTCAAAGTATTTTTTTGTGAATTTTTCATAATTTTTGGATAAAAAATAAAAGAGTTATGAATTTTTGAAAATTTAATCAAATAAAATATAAAATTAGAAAATAAAATAAATCCAAAAAGATGTGGACCATCAGATCAAAGTCAAAACGCGTTAGTAAGCTAATCCAATGGATCAGACGCGTTGTGCTTGATATGGACCTTAGTGAAAGACACATGTAATTAGAAAAAGGGCAACCAATGAAATTAAAACGCTTGGCACGCTATCATTGGCTGAGACGAGACATGTCATCGTCTTCAACCTCCAGACACCCTGCAATGGGGATTTTGTGAGATCCTTCAAATGGAAAAATTAGGATCCCTGGCTAGCATCATTGAACTCGTCTCTTCAAGACGATTCTAACACAACCATCACGCCAAATTTATGTAAAGTATGGAGATAGATATGAATCAAAACACAGAAAAATAGCGAGCACCTTCAATTTGAGATTTCTCTCTCAAATCTCAATGGATTTAAAAATTGTAAGCAGCATTAGAATCAGACAAAGGAGTAGAACATATTAGTGCTTGATTTGGATCCAATTGGTGGAGAATTCTACCTTTTCAAAGTTCAAGTAAGAAGCTCTGAAACTGGACTTTTGTAGCTTGGATTATGAGTTGTTTTGATTGGTTTAAGTGCTGGAGAGTTTGTATGAAGTTCAAGGATGAGGAATACGCAAAGAATTTTGGAAAAGGAAGCTTAAATTTCAAAAAATGAATTCAACAAAAGTGGGTTCGTGTGATGTTTTGGCAGGGTATTCTTGGCTCTCTAAGCTTGGAAAATTGAATGGGGGATGATCCTCTATTTATAGGGAAGTTATTGGGAATGAAAATTTGAAGAAACAAGGAAGTTTGGAGGGAATTTGAGCAAGGGTCGAGCACGAGTGAAGTGTGACTTCATTTCCATCAAAACTCAGCCAAACCCTGTGTTTTGGGGTGCTAATCACTTCTGACAAGTTTGCTAATCAAGTTTAAATAAAAAACGCACACAAATCTTGTGTTTAGAAGTCACATTATGGATTTTAAAATTCTGACTTTGTGCAAAATTCAGTTTCAAACTACAAAATTCAAATCTACGGCATTTCCACCTCAAGGGGCCTTAGGGCATAACTCTTGATGCTTTGGGAAGATGAGGTTTCAAGCTTTGAAATGGAAAAACAATGGAATCAAATGGATGCTTGAGCTGAAAGTTACATGGAGTCAAAGTTGAAGAAAAAGAGTTGACTTTCCATACTTAGAAAATTTTTAACCTTTTCTTAAAAAATGACCTATAATCTCTTGCATCCAAACATGGCCTCCCACTTGGAATTTGCTTTTGACCAAAAAGGATGGAATGAAGTAGACCTCTTGAATGACATTTTGAAATTTGAACCACTCAAAATCTCCAAAAATTGAGCAAGTTATGACTTGTTGAAGTTGGCCAAAAATCATGAAATGACCTATAATCTTTTGCATTCTTAAGGAACATTCCATCCATTTTTTCACTTTGCACATAGAAGAAGGCATGAAGTACACATACTTAGGATCATCATGAAAAAATAATTGGATCAAGGTGATAAAAATTGACCAAGTTATGACAATTTGAAATCATATATGGAAAAATGAGGGTTCATTTGGATGACCTGTAATCTTTCTTCTTCATTAAGTTCCTTCCACATGAAAACTATTTGAAACTTTTAAAGTGATTTGTTGGTAACTCTTTAAAGAGAAGAATGTTTTTAGAATCACTCAAAAATACCAAAAGATGAGCAAGATATGCCCCTTTGAAGTCTAAAACCCTAGCTTCTAGATCAAGAGAATGCTTGGTGGAACTTTGCCAAATTTGAACAAACTTTTTGTGCCAATATCCTTCCTTTGTGAATAGGCTTTTTTGAGGATGATTATGAGGACTCATGGCAACCCAAACTACTTCCATACCAATTTCAAAACAACTTCATTGGTGAGGTTTAAATCTCTCAAGCCTTGACTAGGGCATGGAAATAAACTCTTGAACCCATGATACAACTTGCTAATCCTTATTGCCTTTACCTACATTATTAACAAGTAAGACAAACCAATATTGTATTTGTTAATTTAGAGAGAAAATCAAAGCAAAATATCCATGATCACCAAAGAAAACAAGTCAAGGTGCTTGGTGACTCCTCAAAGAGCAAGGTTAAAGATAGGGAGAGGAACCAAAAGCCCTAATGTGATTTTGTGGTGATTGAAACAATATGGTATGATGAAGGGATCTTAGGGGCAAAAATTAGGGTACAACAGTTGCCCTTATTTAAGTTTCCTCTATCCGGAGATGCGAAGGTTAAAAATCTTCGTGTCGACGGGATTGAAGACACTTAAATATAAAACAATCCCTGTTTTTGGCCCTAAGATGCCATGCAAATGTTTATGCATATGAATGGAACAAAAGAGACGCAAAGTGGCATTGAGGATGCAATATGAAATGTAGAAACAAAAGAGCAATCCCACCAGGAAAATAAATCACTGGTAAACCACAAGAGAATAAACAGAGAGGAGGATAACAAGCATCGACGTTCACTGTCGATGTACTACCAACATTCACTGAAGGTAGAAAGAGAAAAAAATATCATATCACCGCCGTTCACTGACGATGAACTATCAATGTTCACTGAAGATAGCAAAAAGATAACAAACACCGAAGTTCACTGCCGATGTACTAACAACGTTCACTGAAGGTAGAAAGAGAAAATATATCATATCATCACCGTTCACTAACGATGAACTATCAACGTTCACTGAAGATAGAAAAAAGATAACAAACACCGACGTTCACTATCGATGTACTACCAATGTTCACTGAAGGTAGAAAGAGAAAATATATCATATTACCACCTTTCACTGACGATGAACTATCAACTTTCACTGAAGATAGCAAAAAGATAACAAACACCAACGTTCACTGTCGATGTACTACCAACGTTCATTGAAGGTAGAAAGAGAAAATATATCATATCACCACCGTTCACTGACGATGAACTATCAACGTTCACTGAAGATAGCAAAAAGATAATAAACACCAACGTTCACTGCCGATGTACTACCAACATTCACTGAAGGTAGAAAGAGAAAACATATCATATCACCGCCGTTCACTGACAATGGACTATCAACGTTCACTGAAGATAGCAAAAAGATAACAAACACTGACGCTCACTGCCGATGTACTACCAACGTTCACCGAAGATAGCAAAAAGATAATAAACACCAACGTTCACTGCCGATGTACTACCAACGTTCACTGAAGGTAGAAAGAGAAAAAATATCAAGTTTCCCCAAGATTCTGGTGTTTTTCCAAGAACGGGTCTCAACTTCCTCTTTAACCAAGGAAATCTGCCTGGAAAGGGTAATACATAATCTGTCTCAAATAAAGAGACTCCCACTCATTGTCTAGGGGAATTGCAAAGAGAAATGACTTTCTGGGAATAGCAATATGACTTCCCGGGGACATGCCACGATATCCCTGCTGAGGAGATAAAGTCTTCCTGTGCAAAATAAATGCACGAACCAAAACTCAAAGTTTTCAGAGAACCACAAATCCAATTCAGAAATAAACTGGAGCAAGACGGCCAGTGTAGATATATCCTTTGAGAAATAAACTCAAGAGGGACAACCAAAATCAACTAAACAAAGAGCGCTGCAGGAAAGGTCAAAACACAATGCTAATGAACTTTTTAGCAATGCATGATGTATGTATGAATGTATGAGTGCTATCGTGCATATGCTGGTAAAAGGATACATAATCAGTATAAACAAACAAAACTACCTCAGGTACTAACAACAATGGGCTAAACTTCAACCAGAAAGATCAATCCAAGAAAGGTAAAAGCAACTGCGGAAACCAAACCCATTGTCTGTCTTAACTTTACTGAGGAGAAACATAATCCGGATGTAGCCAAGTCAAACAAATATTGGGATATAACATCCTTCTTCCGGTTTCATCGGAGAAAACAACTTTCCAAAAGCAACATGCCTACTGGAGATTGCGAGACCAGCCTCAAATAAAGCAAACTGACACCGGAACAACCAAACTTCATTGGGGGATTCAAGCCTACCTCCCTGGAGAAAACTTTCATCACGAATACTCATTCCAAACAAGAGATGCCCTAGGATAACCTTCCCGGGAATTCAAGAAGTCAATATTAATGCCAAAACTGCAAAAAGAGCGACATCCCAGCACACCAAATGAATAAAACCTTTCATTATATGAGGGAAAACTTTGCTGGGGAATCTGGGATAGAGGCTTCTGACCATGCAAACCCAAAATCAAAAGTGAACCAAGACTTGACTGGTGGTAATGGGATCATAAACCCAAAATTGTACCTTGCACCCACTGATGTCATCTTCAACTACCTGAGAAACACACAAAGATTGCGCACCTACCAGCAAAATGACCTGAGAAAACTTTCATGAAGGGAGTAAATCTTCTTAAAACAACTGGAGTTTGTTCATTCTTGGGACCACCATTCTTGTTGTCATTGTTTCATCATAAATCCCAAAGTAAATTGAGTTTGTAAAGATCTCTTCTTTTTGAAAAGTTAATTTTTCTTTTTAATCCCTTTTCTTTAACAGTTATTATCAGTAATAAATGATGTCTTTACAAACTAAATAAAAATAAGAACACAAAAAGTTGGGCAAAATCTCGAATTTCAATAATAGAATGGTAGTCTGCGAATGGCGAGACTCCATGGTTGATTACAAAGTTTGGGAAATGGTAATACATAATGGAAAAGATACATTGAGATACAATGACCACTATCCCCCCTAACAACTTTTGAAATCCTGAGCAGCAGCTTTTGTTGAAGTATGGAGAGGATCCAAGAAGATTGTTGCTTCAACGATCAAGTCTCGTCTGACGTAGTTACTTGCCAAAAAATCCCTAACTTTTGCCTAAGCTGCCCTTGCGGGCTTTCAACTTAGCGGGAAATTTATTCTGTTTATGTCTCTAATTTTTTCCTAGACCGCCCTTTCGGGTTTTCGGCCTACCGAGACGCTCCTTTTTGCCTAAGCCGCCCTTTCAGGTTTTCAACTTAGCAAGCTGTTCTTTTATTTCTTTAGGCAAAGTATTTCTTAACTGCGTCAGCATTCATGGGACGTGGGAACTCCTCGCCATCCATATTTCCAAGAATTAATGCACCACCAGAGAAGGCTTTCTTGACAACATACAGGCCTTCAAAATTGGGAGTCCACTTGCCCCTAGAATCAGTGTTGAAAGACATGATCTTCCTGAGCACGAGGTCTCCTTCTCTAAATTCACGAGGTTTGACCTTTTTGTCAAATGCTTTCTTCATTCTTTTCTGATATAACTTCCCATGACACAAAGCTGTCATTCTCTTCTCTTCAATCAAACTCAATTGGTAAAACCTGTTTTGAACCTATTCAGCCTCTGTCAGTTTGGCTTCCATTATCACACGCAACGAGGGAATCTCTACCTCAACAGGGAGTACAACTTCCATGCCATAAACTAGAGAAAATGGGGTTGCTCCCGTTGAAGTGCGAACAGATGTTCGATATCCATGTAGAGCAAAAGGGAGCATTTCATGCCAATCCTTATAAGTGACAACCATTTTCTGGATGATCTTCTTGATATTCTTATTAGCAGCTTCAACAGCCCCATTCATCTTTGGCCTGTATGGAGATGAATTGTGATGGACAATCTTGAATTCTTCACACAATTCAGTCATCATCTCGTTGTTCAAATTCGAGCCATTGTCAGTGATGATTCTGCTCGGCACACAATACCGGCATATAAGATTGTTTTTGATGAAACGCACAACCACCTGTTTGAAACATTGGCATATGAAGCAGCCTCTACCCATTTGGTAAAGCAGTCAATTGCTACCAAGATAAAACGGTGCCCATTAGAAGCTTTGGGTTCTATCATCTCAATCATGTCAATACCCCACGTAGAGAAAGTCCGTGGGGAGGAAATCACATTGAGAAGTGTCGGAGGCAAATGGATCTTATCCGCATAAATCTGGCATTTATGATACTTCTTTGCAAATTTGTAACAGTCAGATTCCATTGTCAACCAATAATAACCTGCCCTTAGCATCCTTTTAGCCATTGAATGTCCATTAGCATGAGTGCCAAATGAACCTTCATGGATCTCATGCATCAACATGTCTGCTTCGTGTCTATCCATGCAACTGAGCAAGACCATGTCAAAATTCCTCTTGTATAACACATTTTCACTGAGGAAGAAACTGCCTGCCAATCTTCTCAGTGTCTTTCTATCTTTCTTTGACGCACCAAATGGGTATTCCCGAGTCTGAAGAAAATGCTTGATATCATAGTACCAAGGTTTTTCATCTGCTACCTCCTCTGTCGCAAACACATGAGCGGGCCTATCGAGCCGTCAAACTGTAATTTGGGGTATATCATTCCAAGAATTTACTTTGTACATGGAAGCCAGAGTTGCCAGAGCATCTGCCATTTGATTTTCATCCCTAGGAATATGATGGAATTCAAATTTATTGAAGAAGGGTAGTAATCTTCTAGCATAATCTTTGTAAGGGATCAATCCAGGATGACGAGTGTCCCATTCTCCTTTAATCTGATTTATTACCAATGTTGAATTGCCATACACATCTAGAATCTTGATTCTGAGATCAATAGCTTCTTCAAGGCCCATGATGCAAGCCTCATATTCCGCCACATTATTAGTGCAATCAAATGTTAACCTTGCGGTAAAAGGAATGTGTGATCCATGAGGAGTAACAATTACAACACCAATTCCTTTACCATAAGCATTCACAGCTCTATCAAATACCATACTCCAACGAGATTCAGGGTCGGGACCCTCCTCGGGCAATGGCTCATTACAATCTTTCACTTTTAAGAACATAAAATCTTCATCGGGGAACTCATGCTCTGCAGACTGATGATCCTCCACTGGCTGGTGAGCAAGGTAATCTACCAACACACTACTTTTAATGGCCTTTTGAGTGCGGTATTCAATATCATATTCAGATAACAACATCTGCCAGTGGGCAATTCTCCCAGTAAGAGCAGGCTTTTCAAAAATATACTTGATTGGATCCATTTTGGAGATCAACCAAGTAGTATGATTCAACATATACTGCCGCAAGCGCTTTATCGCCCAGGCCAAAGCACAACATGTTTTTTCTAGCATAGAATACCGCGACTCACAATCAGTGAACTTTTTGCTGAGATAATAAATAGAGAACTATTTCTTTCTCGTTTCATCCTGTTGTCCCAGAATACAACCCATGGATTTATCCAACACTGTTAGATACATAATCAACGGTCTTCCTTCTACGGGAGGGAGCAAGATAGGAGGTTCAAGCAGATATTCTTTAATATTTTCAAATGCCCTTTGGCAGTCATCCGTCCACACACAACCTTGATCTTTATTTAACAACCTAAAGATTGGTTCACACGTTGCAGTCATGTGGGAAATAAATTTGGAGATATAATTCAACCGCCCGAGGAAACCCCTG
Source organism: Vicia faba (assembly GCA_948472305.1). NCBI lineage: Eukaryota > Viridiplantae > Streptophyta > Magnoliopsida > Fabales > Fabaceae > Vicia > Vicia faba. The sequence continues at coordinate 720,747,699 of OX451738.1, read as the reverse complement.
ACTTGCCTTTCAGTTCTTGGTGCTGGCATTTCTTGAATTGCTTTGACTTTGTCAGGTTCAACTTCAATTCCTTTTTGGCTAACAATAAAACCCAATAATTTCCCCGATCTAACTCTGAAGGTGCATTCATTTGGACTCAAGCGGACACGATATTTCCTCAAATGCTAAAACAACTTCAACAAATCTTATATATTCCCTTCTTCAGTTTGGGATTTGGAAATCATATCATCAACATATACTTCGATTTCTTTGTGCATCAGATCATGGAATAGGGTTGTCATAGTCCTCTGGTACGTTGCACCAATGTTCTTCAACCCGAAGGGCATCACTCTGTAACAGAATGTTCCCCAGGGTGTGATAAACGTTGTTTTTCCTTGTCCTCTGGAGCCATTCTTATTTGATTATACCCGGAAAATCCGTCCATGAACGAGAATACCTTGAATTTTGTTGTGCTATCCACTAACATGTCAATGTGGGTCAATGGAAAATCATCTTTTGGACTAGATTTATTTAGATCTCTGTAATCTACGCACATGCGGACTTTTCCGTCTTTTTTCGGTACTGGGACAATATTGGCAATCCATGAGGATACGCTGATGTCACAAGAAAACCAGCATTGATTTGCTTTAGGACCCCCTCTTTGATCTTTACTGCCATATACAGGTGGGTTCTTCTCAACTTTTGCTTAACTGGCGGACACTCTGGCTTCAACGGTAAACGATGCTTGACAATGTCTACATCTAGACCAGACATATCTTGATAAGACCAAGCAAAAATATCCATATATTCTTTCAACAGCTCAATCAACCCGCTCTTTACATCAGGATGCAACGATGCTCCAATCTTGACCTCCTTCGGATCTTCTTCTGAACCCAAATTAATCACTTCCAAAGGCTCTTTATATGGCTGAATGGTATTTTCCTCGTGCTCAAGCAACCGTGAGACCTCTTTTGGAATCTCATCATAATATTTTTCTTCAGCCCCAAACACAGGACATTCAAAGTTGGGAGAGGGTGCAGGGTCATTGTATTCAACAGGTTTTTTAATTAATCTGCACATAATGATTTATGATTGCCTTTAGAAACTACACATATAACAAGTGATCATGCAGATTAATTTTCAGTTATTATTTATTTTGAATGGTTTCTTTTTTTTTATTATTACCATTTCCCAAGAAAAAGGCAGAAAATAAAAGACATAATTTGGAAGCAAATACAACTTTTATTAATGATCTTAACAGTTATGGAAAACAGATAAGCCCTACAATATCAATACTTCCACCTTGGGCAGAGTGAAAGCTTTTCAAAAAGAAAGAAACAGATTAACAAAACAAATTACTTTGAAACATGTATCCAAGAAGGAATATCAATGGTGACCCAGTTCTGAACTCGGACTCCATGCGTCACATAATTTGGTGCTTCCTGCTCTGCTTCATCCTCTTCAACAACAATAATTCCAGAACCAATCGGATGGAGGTAGCCTCCGCTGCGGAAAACATCATGATAACCGTTCACAAAAGACTTTATCTTCAAACTTTCGCCTTTTCCATTTGTGATCGGTGGATCTGGAACTGACTGTTTAACGCTGGTTTCACGAAATGTCGCGGAAGCAAGAGTCGCCACCGTATTTTATTTTCTCCAATATGGAAAGGACAAAAGCACAGAAAAATTCCTTATTGAGATTGCTCTCGGTTCGGGAGGTAGATTTATAGAAAGGGAAGGTGTTAGCACCCTTTCTATCCGTGGTTATCCACGGGCTCTTAGATACTTGCTCATTGTGTTTTCAAAAATGTTTGTTTGCTTTTCAAGGTGAGTGGGTTTGAAAAAGTTTCTTTGAAAGTTTCAGATCGACTCTTGTATCAGTCCTCAAGAGTGTTTGAAAAGTTGTTTTTGAAAGCTTTTTGCAAAAGTGTCGGTGTGAAAAGAAGTTTTTGATTTGCTTTGAGTTAGAGCAAGTATCTACGAGTAATCTACCTACCCTAAGGAATTAGTCTGTGTAAATGTCCTTGAAGTAGTGCCATCCCACCATTGAGAGGTAGGTAGCACCACCGTTGGAGGTGTTCGGGTCAATTCGAGGGTTAGGGACAGTGTGGTCACCGGGTAATGGTAAGATACCTTAGAAGCTACCCTAATGCCATTGATCTTTTTATTCCGAGGCGGCCGTTCCGAGGCAACTTATTTGAGGCAACTAGATCAATGGAACATAAGGACTCACTAAGACGTCCTGTACTCGACGACCACGTTTCGAGGGGCAAGGCAACAGTGTGATCACCAGAGCAACAGTAGGACACCTTAGAAGCTACCCTTATGCCATGTTCATGGACATAAGGACTTACTAAGACGTCCTGTAGTCGACGACCACGTTTCGAGGGGCAAGGCAACAGTGTGATCACCAGAGCAACAGTAGGACACTTTAGAAGCTACCCTTATGCCATGTTCATGGACATAAGGACTTACTAAGACGTCCTGTACTCGACGACCACGTTTCGAGGGGCAAGGCAACAGTGAGGCGTACCCTAGGAGTGGTGTGTGAATTGTGTGTCATTTTCAATTATTATTTGTCTTGATCATGCATTGGGTGTTCTACGCTTGGATTTTATTTGAGCATACATTCTTTCATGTGATTATTAACAGTTAAAAGGTACGGGAATTAAAATGCGGAAAATAAAGGTCCTACGTTATTACAAAGGCGCGGGTCTACATCGCCAAATTAAACCAAGACTCGATTTGAATAAATAAAATGCGGAAAGTAAATATCCTAATTATCTATTACAAGGCTTTAGGGCAAATACATTACATTCATAAAAGAAATAAAAATAAAATGCGCGAAGAGAAATTATATTCGAAAGTGTGAGGGCGTTGGACCCTTTAAGGAAATTAAATTGAAATTATAAATTAATTAAATTAAATAAAGGAAAGAACTTATTTTTAATGTTTTTTTGGTATTTATGAAATTTAATGAGAAAATTAATTGGAATTGAAATCCTAATTCTAAGCATTTTTAATTATTAAAGAAAATATTTAAGTTTTGACCTAATTTAACCTAATTAATTAAATGGCACATTTATTTAAAAAATTAATTAATAATTAATAATGGTAAAAAAGGAAAAAGAATAAAAGTATTAAAACCCTAATTTCTACATTTTTTAGTTTATTAAAAAAACATTAAAATTAAACCTAAAATTAAAACTAAATTGGATAACAAAATTTATTTACAAAATAACATTAAATAAAATATATTTTTTTATTTTTTATGATTTCTGATTTTTTTGTATTTTATGAAAATTGTTTTTGATGAATTAATTAAAATAAATAAAACAAATAAAAAAATGGAAGGAAAGGAAACAATATGCAAACCAATGGGGGGTGTTGACCCCAATTTTGGAGGTGAATTTGCAGTAATTTGGCCCAACAGGAGGAGGCCTTTTTAACCTTCCAATGCTTGTGCGCGTGTGGTTGACTGAGGGTGTACCTTGGAATTCACATCATGGCCTTCAGATTGATCATTAGAGACACATGGCAAGCACAAACGCTGGGTGTATGATGGATCACTGAAGGGTGCACTGCATGGGAAAGGGTTAAACAAAATAATAGAAATAATTTGAGGGGACCTGGGATTCGAACCCAGGTCCCAGTGTTTACCAAACCATATGCCTACCAGTTGAGCTATCAGCGCGTTTTGGATATGAAATGGAAAATAAACAATATAACGTAAAACAAGAATTAGTGGTGTACAAACAAAAAAATGCGCCAAAATTATGAACCACCCAATGACCATCAGCCACGCTAGCCTTCGTCTCCAATTGTGCCTGTAATAAAATGAGGTAGCGGGGGTTTTAAACCCCCCCAAAACACCATCTGCAAAAAAATAGCGAATAGGCCATAGTGAAAAAGAAAAAGGGCGTGATATGATCAATTGCTTCGTCTGAACGTCCTGAGTTCAATGGTCCTATTTTGGTTGACTAATTTTGCCTTATGCATAAAACCCCAATTCAAGGTTCCTGAAACCCTAGGCATCGTTCATGGTAACTTTCCATACATGCAAGCATTCTTCAATTAAATTATGCCGTTAGCTTCAGAATCAACATATTAGTATAAAACAATAATGAAAATGTATTGATATGGCGTGAAAATGAAAACACGAATAGGTAAAAAGTTACGAACAGGGCAACGTATTTCTACCGTTTCTGGCTGTATGGAGACTTGATTTTGATTGGGAAAGATCCCTGGCAATGTAAGCAAGCTTATGAAATAGTTTTTAGGTCCTGAAACACACTGAAACTATGAAAACAGTTTTGAGCTTTTTAAGAAAAATGCAAGTTTGTGTTTCTGAGTTTGGGCGCAGCTTAGGTCGTGTGTATGCTTGTGTTCACTTGTATATGCAATATGTAATGTATTTCAATTGGAATTAAGGGCCTTGAAGCCTTGCATTCATACATAAGATTTTGCCATAAACCTCCATTAACAAACTTTCCATCTTTGTACCAATTTTGAATTCTTGCTTGATTAGGCCTTGAAACGAATTTGGGATGTTGTATAATGATGATTCAAAGCTAATCAAGACCAAATATGCCCCTTAATTAACCTTCTTGATTTTTATTTGATTTTAAAGGATTAAAATGAATTAAATCCAATAAAATCAAATAAAAAATGAAAAAATTAATTTTAAAATTTGAAATAAAATGTGGGACACGTGGGAAGTATGGCCAAGCTGTTTCAAATGGAAAAAGTGGGCCCCTTTTGTCAAAAATGAAATTTCAAGAATAAATGATTTTGGCCATTTCACAAAAATTTTCCAACTTCTCCAATGCATATCTTGCTCAATTTTGAAGTTATGAACATGTTCTTGGACATTTTGGAAAGGTCTTGAAGTCCTCTAACCAATGTCTTTGGTCCCATGTCATTTTGATTTACCAATATCAAGTTATGGTCTTTGACTTAAAGTCCCTTTTTGTTGACTTTTGAAAATGACCTATAATGTTGAAATTGATAACTTTTTGTGAGAGCATTTCTTGGACTTGGAATGTGAAGATGAGTTGTAGGAAATGTCCTCCCCTTCAAGATGAGCATTGGATGGGATTTTTCTGATGAACCATGAAAAAGTTATGCCTTGGTCAAGTTACAGTTGACTTTTCAGCTGTCCAAAAATAGAAACTTTTGCATCTTGAGACTTTTTGAGCCATACTTTTGAGAATCATGATCAAGCATTGATCAAATGATGTTTGTGGCTTCAAAATAAGATGTTGACCAAAATTTTTGACTTTTGACTGCCAAATGACCATTTTGCCCCTACAATTGACTGTTGAGCAATTAGGGTTTTTGACTGTGCAACTTGACCTTGTGAGCCTTGAAACTTGACATGTAGGTGCTTGACAATGTGTATGAGCATAGGAGACTTGATTGAGCCCTTGAAAACTTCAACTTCTTTGCAAGAACCAAAACCCTAGTTTGACTGGCTTAGGAGGATGGTTGACTGTGTAGCCCTTGAGTAGACTTGAGCCATTTGAGGTGATGCTCGGCAAAACTTTGAAGATTATGGGAGGGCAAATTTTGGGGTACAACACCATTCCTCGAAGAGAAACCTAAACCAGATTTGTTCTTGTTCACGGGCGGATCCACAAGTTGTCCCCACACTGCATTATTACCATTGCACACAACCTGCTACGCGTCCATCAAGGAAACCACAGAATTCTCATTCTTCCTTATGTTGTCAATGGATAAGGCTTGAAACTGGGTTCCAACAGCAGCCTCATCCGCTTCTGCAATACTGAAAGAGGATAGATGGGATAACAACAATGCTTACTCCCCATTTATGATCACGACCTTCCCTTCACGCACAAATTTTAGCTTTTGATGCAGAGTTGAAGTGACAGCCCCTGCTTCGTGTATCCATGGCCATCCTAGCAAACAACTATACGCGGGAATAATGTCCATTACCTGGAAAGTTATCAAGAACAAGTGTGGTCCTATATGGATGGGCAAGTCCACTTCACCGATGATAGATTTCCTCGACCCATCGAAATCCTTCACAATGATGCCACTCGGGCGCATATATGTTCCATGATACTTTAACTTCATGAGAGTACTTCTCGGTATAACATTCAACGCGAATCCGTTATCGATTAGCACATTGGACAGCGAATCATTCTTGAAATTCATAGATATGTGGAGGGCCAGGTTGTGATTCCTCCCTTCATCTGGTAACTCATCATCACAGAAACTCAAGTTGTTACATGACGTAATGTTTCCAATTACGCTACTGAATTGATCTAATGGCATGTCACTCTCCACAAAAGCTTGGTCTAGTACCCTCATCAATGATTCTCTATGAGCGGAGGAATTCATTAATAAAGCTAGGATAGATATCCTTGAAGGAGTCTGCAGTAGCTGATCTACAATTCTGTAGTCGCTCATTTTAATTATTTTCAAGATATCATCCACTTCTTTCTCCAATGTGGCTCCACTAGTCTCTCCTGCATCCTTCTTTGGCTCATCATTCTCAACAATTTTCTTTCCAGCCACAACATCTCTTCGGATAACCGGCGCAAACACACGACCACTACGGGTCACCCTGCTACTATCAGCTATATTTGTAAGGCACAACCTTATCTGATTTATAGGGAACGGGTCCTGGCAGACTAATTACCAATGGGGTAATAACTGGTTTGTTATCGTACTCCTCCTCAAGGTGAGCGGGTGCACCAAAACAAGGTACAATGACATTTACACCTTCCTCGACACAATCAGCCCTCAAAAGACCATTTCCGGTAAACAAATCTTCGTCTGAAGAGAAATAATCATCTGCGGAGGCATACCCTTCCTCTGACTCTTCTTCCATCAAACAAACTTCAACCATATCAATCTCGTGATAATCATATCTCTGACCTGTGATTTTGATAGTCCCATTGTATAACAGCAATTGAACACCCTCTCTCACAATAGAACATCCTCGGGGGTTTCGACAGCAAACTATGCAAGATCCATATTGGTGCTCCACCTGACCGGCAGTACGGCAGAAAGTAGCATGTAAATGTACGATATCTTCATTCAAATGCTCCACATCAAAATTTATGAATTCACCAGGACATCCAGAAACCATATTCACTTCCTCTTCATACTCTTCCCTAGGCCTGATTATATGGATTAAACCTTCATCCATAATCTCCTGTAAATCAGCCTTTATCTTCCCGTAACCCTGTATGTTTGTACTGCAAATAGCACAACCGGCATGGTTATGCGTATAATAACTGAATTCACATAGGTCTGCAGGCATTTTCACTAAATCCCCTCTAACCAAATTAATGTCAAAAATACAGAAGTCACCTGGACAACCGGCCACCATATTCACAACACTCACTCCCCCATGCTTGGGCAGAGGGTTGTCTTTCACATTAGGTCCCATGTCTTTGAAAGATAAAATTCCGGACTTCACCAACCTTTGCACTTCCGTCCTCAGAGGATAACAATTTTCAACACTATGCCCTGGTGCTCCCTGATGAAAGGCACACGTCTGGTCCGCTTTATAATACCAAGGAAATGGTGATGGTATTGCTGGAGGTGGTCGTGTCTTGACCAACTTCTTCTGGATCAATGCTGGTAGTAGCTCTGCATAACTCATGGGAATAGGGTCATATTTCTCCCTTCTTTGATTATTCCCTTGGTTCCCCTACTGGGACTGTCTTTGATAAGCAACGGTAGTTGGGGTGGCATTCATAACAGGAGTCACTGAGGCAACTTGCTGGTGACGTTGATAATTCCTTCTAGGAGCATTCACTCTCCTCGCTTGCATGACAGCATTGGTATCCCCTTCTTTCTTCTTTGTAAACCCATAAGTTGTCTTCTTCACACTTCTGGATCCTTCACCCTTTGTCAAACGGCCTTCTCTTACTGCCTCTTCTAGGCGGACACCCATTCCTACCATCTCTGTAAAATCACTCGGGGAACTTGCTACCATTCTTTCGTAGTAGAAATCACTCAGCGTCTTCAGAAAAATTTTAGTCATTTCCTTCTCCTCCATAGGAGGAATCACTTGTGCAGCCACTTCGCGCCATCTCTGTGCGTACTCTTTGAACAATTCTCTGTCTTTCTGAACCATGGCCCTAAGTTGGTCACAGTCAGGCGCCATGTCCACATTGTACTTGTATTGTTTTATAAATGCTTCTCCCAAGTCATTAAAGGTATAGATGTTGGTGCTGTCTAAACTCATGTACCATTTCATCATTGCGCCGGTCAGACTATCCTGGAAAAAGTGAATCAGTAGACGCTGATCATCAGTGTGGGTAGACATTCTCCTTACATACATCACCAAGTGAGCACTAGGGCAAGTGTTTCCCTTGTACTTCTCAAACTCCGGGACCTTGAACTTAGCAGGCACTTTAACATTCGGGACCAAACACAACTCATTCACATTCTTCCCAAATAACTCTTTTCCCCTAAGAGCCTTCATCTCTCTTTTCATTCTATCAAACTGCTCTTGGAAATCATCCATCCTGTCATAAAGACCCAAGTCTTCACTCGGCGGAGGGAAAGGATGACACACATCTTCATTAACAATCGGAACCAAATTCATCGAAGGAGGTGCAGGAGGAACAGTATGCACCACAGGAGGTGTTGGAGTAATAACATTTGGAACCACTTGAGCATCTTGGGGGCCCAAATTGAAACCTTCAGGTGCTAATTTCTCCGGCATTCCCCACGGATAACCCTGAGGCATAAGGTTTTGAACAACAGTCGGAGTAGCAGATACGGGAACAGTAGGAACTTCAGCATTTTCCCTTGTTGGTTGAGGTTGAACACTCGGTGGCTGATTCTGAGAAACCACCTGAGCTTCCATCAGAGTAGTCAAATTGGCCAAGCCAGCTTTCAAAGCAGAAACTTCTTTGCGTAGCTCGCGATTCTCCTGTTCCAAGTTGTCCATCTTCTTTTTGAAATTAGCCTGAGTGTTGTAATGATGAGTCAGCTTGCTGAATGAAGTAAAGAAACTGGGTAAGACACATGGGTATGCATAACAAATGCAAGAAATATGTGCAATATTATGCATGATATGCAATGCATATGATTATTTTTACTTTATCATTTAACATTTCAAGGGATTTAACGTTTATAGACATATTGCAAACATCAAAATAATAACGCATTTGAAATACTGAAAACTTTTAGTATAATAACTTCAAAATGGGTTACAAGTTTCAATGATCCCAAGTACAAGATGAAAATACAATCTAAAATCCTGAGAAAAGGAACTGATAGAGATCAATATGTACGCTGGCGCTTCCCTGTGAGCCTGGAAATCTGAGCTCTCAACCTTTGGTTTTCTTCCACATGTCTGATGGCAACCTCCTTCCAATCATCTGAATCAGGAAGTGAACAACCAGCACCTGTTTGAGGCTTAGGGGAAAATAAATCCCCTTGCCTTTCCATAGACTCTATCGCTCGACTCTAAAGGATCTCAATCAAATCATCTTTCTCCTTCAAGTCTGCTCTATAGGAACTCTCTAAAGTCTGGAACTTGTTCTTCCAGGCATCCCTTTCATGTTGCATCCTAACCAAAGCAAGCTGCAGCTCCTCTAGATCATCTAACAAAGGAGGAGTGGTGTTCATAAGTATAGATCAGGCATGGGTGTCTCCCGAGTTTACGACATCTTCAACTGAATGGCTCTCGATCGGATCCACTAAAGATATGGCTCCAAAGAAACGGTGCCCCTAGGTCCCAAATCCTTCCTACTCTTCTTTTGAATGTGACGCCAGGCCTTCGCAATCTGCTCCCTAGCTTCCTTGTGGTCTTCTCCTTCCTTCAGAAAGAAACTACTCAAATGAATACTAATCGGTTTATCCCTCATCGGGTAACCAAGCTGTCACCGTGCAAGAACTGGGTTATAGTTAATTCCTCCCTTTGTACCAAGAAGAGGCACACTGGGGAAACTACCACAACTGTCAATAATCTCCACATCCTGGTAAGCTCGATGATACCAATCAATATCTGAGTGAGTAAGTGCTATGATCTTAGGAGCCCAACGAGGTTCCTTCTTGACATCCCAAAAGGCATCAGACTGAGGCATATGAGAGATGAACCATCGGTACAACAAAGGCGTGCGGCAAATAATCATTCCCCCATGATAAGAATTCTGAAAATGAACAGAGTAATAAGCATCACCCAACAGTGTAGGAACGGGGTTTCCAATCATGAAAATCCAAATGGCGTTAATGTCGATAAACTTGACCACATTAGGAAATAAGAATAATCCATAGGCAAGTAAAGCAAAGATGGCCTCAAAAGCAACCGTACTCTTCATTCTGGCAAAGTAACGAGCTTTCTCCAATTAGAACTGAGTTGGTAATCCTCTAATCCCTCCTTTAGTGGTCATATGGGCTTCCACCTCAGACATCCCCAGATGAATTAAAGCAGCAATCTCATGTGGTTTTGGCTCACCCTCCAAACCAGTAAAAGGAACACGATCAGTAACGGGTAAATCCAATAGATAAGAATACTCCTCCAGTGTAGGCATCAACTGATAATCGGGAAAAGTAAAGCAGTGATACACCGGATCATAGAACTGGACCAAGGTCGAGAGAATACCCTCTTTCATCTTCAGCTTCATGAGAGGAATAATGGATCCATACTTCTTTCGAAAGTCTGCAGAACACTTAATCTCTGGAATTAGACTGACCAACTCATCTATCTTGGGATCCTTGAAACTGTATTTCCCGATCTTTCTCTTTCCAGAATCCATGGTTAAAAGTACCTGAGATATTCACAAATAGTCAACCTTTAAATCCCTTGAAATATTATCTTCAAAAGATGCGTATGAGTGCATGGATGCATGATGCAGCAATCACACACAAGATCACACATATAGGGTTCATAGGTTCAACGTCACGAGCATGAGGTCGGAGGTACTACCCATAAGGTATTGGTCTAAAAAGTTATCACCTGCCGAACAAGGTTTTAGAGGTTCCCAGAGTCTACATCCTTCCTTCGGATATTACCAACTTCTCGATTAACTTGGTAATTAGTAATATTCTCAAGAAAGACTCGTCCGAGCGTAGTATCGCGTGACAACTATTTTCGGATTACTCCGTCATAGCTTCTGCACTACACCTAAAAGGCCAAGATGGGTTTGGTATTCTACGGTCCTCAGTTTCAGCAGGCTCCCAGTTCGAAATCAGTACGTCTTCCCGATTACTCGGTAAACGAAACTACAGTCAAAGGGGCCTCCATTGAGTGGGGGATATCATGCCTCCTTTTTTGGGATGACTCCCTCAAAGTTAACATGACTATACCGCCCGTCCTATCTTAAAGTTTGCCCAAGTCCGGGTATAGGACTTATGAGTAATCACCAAGCACTCTGAAAACCAGGAAAATCTAGACAAACATATATACAAAATATAACACATAAACAACAATAGCACATATACAGATATAAACAAAGATAGGCTTAACCCACTTAGGGATGGACCAGCAATAGGTCAATCTTTCCCCAGTGAAGTCACCATTTTTCTGTAGCGGTAGAAATGTTCAAGACTAAGCCATTAGATTGACTAGACTTTATACAAATCAAAAATAAAAATCGCCACCGCGCTTTATTGTTTCCAAAGGAATGGGAAAAGTGAGAATAACCCAAAAAGAGGGGGAAAGATTCAAGGTAAGGGGGTTGGTTATGCAAAGGGAAGGTATTAGCACCCTAAACATCTATGGTACTCCGCAGGAACCTCTTTGTAAAAATCTGTATACTTTGGCTATAAAAATATGTTGTATATAAAATGGATGGTGGAGGTGAGAAAAGAAATATATTTTTGATTTTTGCACCCGCCGCAGTTATGAACCTTTAGTGCCTACGTACCACCTTTCGTGCAATAGGGGATCAGGGTACACGTAGCTCCTCTTTTAAAAATTTGAAATACAAATATGTTGGTTAATTTTATGAGATAAGACGTCATCGTCATTGTCCTTGTGGAAAACATACTTACTACCCACAATCATGAGAAAGGAGAATTTGCATCATCTCAAAGTGGAGGATATGGCTTGGATTTTAAAATCAACAATGCCTCACTCAACACCCAAGTGGAAAATATCTCACTTCACTACACATTATAAAAGTATAGTTGTTTGCATCACTACAAGGATTGACAAGAGTCTTACCTTTTGAGAAAAGTTTTAAAGATAAAATACCAAAGTGGCAAAAATGGTTTGAAATGAGATTGATTGACTTTTAGTCTTCTCACAAAAAAATGGCAAAGTATTATTAAGTTGATTGAAGTTTATTTATGAAGATGATTTTGAAAATGCATGGACATGAGTCCAAGTTTATTATGAAAGCATTTGAAGTTTTAGAAACAAGAATAGTTTTCAAAAGGAGGGAGAGGATTTTTGAAATTAAAGAATATGGGAGGAGAAGAAGAGACTATCCTAAAGCATAAGGTAAAAGCTAATGAGAAGAATCATCTAACCAACAAGAAGCCAAAGCTTGACATTATGAGCCAAGATAAAATTCTCATTCTTTGGATTGAAACCAAGCAAGCGATACTAAGCCTCTTCAAACACATTAAGTCTTCACAAAAATTGGGCAGAGTAACGGCTGTATACGGGTGAATTCCAGATTACAAACAGAGAATGCAATCACAAAAATCTGCACACAAAAACAAACAAGTAACCCAATATCTTGAGGTAAACCTCAAGAACTCCTGACAAAATAATCAGATAAGGTCACAAGGTCTCCAAGATAGGTCAAGGCTTCTAATCCTAAGTCCAAGAAAAAGTCCCATGCTCCATCATGCCAAGGATAGTAACCAAATAGTCCAAGTACCATTGGGAGTTTTTTAGGGTTTAAGTTGATTATTAAGTATCTTAGGAAAAGAAAAAGAAAAGCTCAAGTGAGCAAAGTAAAAATGACAAGAAAATAAATGCTCAAATGAGCAAAGATGAAAATGGCATGAAATGTAAATGCTAGAAAAATAAATAGTGCATAAAGCATAAAAAAATAAAAGCATAAAAAAATAAAAGCATAAAATAAACAAGTCAATAATTAGTGGTTAGTTGGATGATCATCTTGAAACTTTCATTTGGAACTCATTAGAGGATTCGTAGAACCAAAGCCTCCACACAACAAGTTGTATTTGCTTTTTGTCAAGTATATCATCCATTTGGAATTCTCATAAGTACCATTTAATGATCAACGATGTTTAAGTGATCCGCATTGACCAAAAGTGTTGTAGATCCATTAGAGGATTGGTAGAACAAAAGCCTCCACACAATGAATCTCAAGGTTATTGGATCAAAGAGATCAAATTAACATACTTGGGCTTGCAATCATAAGTTTGGGCCACGAATGATCATTTATTTGAATCGGGACAAAATTTAGCGCTATGTTAAGCAATCGTAAGTGAACTTATATAGAAGTCGCACCTATTTTGAGGTCGGTCAATAGCAATCTATGCACCATTTATTTTTAGACATGATATAGAGATCATGCTCCAAAAACATTTAGTGCAATGAGAAGGGGATGAGATGAAGAGGAATTAGGGTAAAAAGAGAAACCACATTTGAATTAATATTTAATCAAACTATTATTAAAATTATTCATCCTTTTTTGTGGAGTTAAACTCAACCCCATGGATCCAATGATGTTAATAAAGCCATGATCAAAAAATCAACTCAAGACAGCCAGAAAATAATCACAAAATAATAATATAATTAATATATACATTAAAAGGTTTAAAAATGTTTTTAAAATGGAAAATAATGAGGAAAATGTCAATTATATTCAAATTAATCAAGAAATGAAAAATAAGACCATAGAAAAATCAGAAATGGGTTCAAATATTTTTATAAAAATTTTAGTATATTTTAAAAGTCAGAAACTATTTTTTAACCATTTAAAATTGCTAAAACAAACATAAAATATATCAAAAATAGTAAACCTTAACATAAAATTCCATAAAATTTCCAGAAAGTCAAAAATATGTAAAATAATATTTATGAATTTTTTCAGAATTAAAAAATGTCAGAAAGTATTTTTTTAAGTAATTAAAAGAAAGAAAATAATACAAAATATATAAAAAATACCAAATGTTAAAATAAAAATGCAAAAAAATATTCATGAGATCAGAAATAATTCAAAGTATTTTTTTGTGAATTTTTCATAATTTTTGGATAAAAAATAAAAGAGTTATGAATTTTTGAAAATTTAATCAAATAAAATATAAAATCAGAAAATAAAACAAAGCCAAAAAGATGTGGACCATCAGATCAAAGTCAAAACGCGTTAGTAAGCTAATCCAATAGATCAGACGCGTTGTGCTTGATATGGACCTTAGTGAAACACACATGTAATCAGAAAAAGGGCAACCAATGAAATTAAAACGCTTGACACGCTATCATTGGATGAGACGAGACATGTCATCGTCTTCAACCTCCAGACACCCTGTAATGGGGATTTTGTGAGATCCTTCAAATGGAAAAATTAGGATCACTGGCTAGCATCATTGAACTCGTTTCTTCAAGACGATTCTAAAACAACCATCGCGCCAAATTTATGTAAAGTATGGAGAGAGAGATGAATCAAAACACAGAAAAATAGAGAGCACCTTCAATTTGAGATTTCTCTCTCAAATCTCAATGGATTTAAAAATTGTAAGCAGCATTAGAATCAGACAAAGAAGTAGAACAAATTAGTGCTTGATTTGGATCCAATTGGTGGAGAATTCTACCTTTTCGAAGTTCAAGTAAGAAGCTCTGAAACTGGACTTCTGTAGCTTGGATTATGGGTTGTTTTGATTGGTTTAAGTGCTGGAGAGTTTGTATGAAGTTCATGGATGATGAATACGCAAAGAATTTTGGAAAAGGAAGCTTAAATTTCAAAAACTTAATTCAACAAAAGTGGGTTCGTGTAAAGTTTTGGCAGGGTGTTCTTGGCTCTCTAAGCTTGGGAAATTGAATGGGGGATGACCCTCTATTTATAGGGATGTGAATGGGAATGAAAATTTGAAGAAACAAGGAAGTTTGGAGGGAATTTTAGCAAGGGTCGAGCACGAGCGAAGTGTGACTTCATTTCCATCAAAACTCATCCAAACCTTGCGTTTTTGGGTGCTAATCACTTCTGGCAAGTTTTCTAATCAAGTTTAAATCAAAAATACGCATAAATCTTTTGTTTAGAAGTCACATTATGGATTTCAAAATTCTGACTTTGTGCAAAATTCAGTTTTAAACTACCAAATTCAAATCTATGGCATTTCCATATCAAGGGGACTTGGGGCATAATTCTTGATGCTTTGGAAGGATGAGGTTGCAAGATTTGAAATGGAAAAAGAATGGAATCAAATGGATGCTTGAGCTGAAAGTTACATGGAGTCAAAGTTGAAGAAAAAGAGTTGACTTTCCATACTTCGAAAATTTTCAAACTTTTCTTAAAAAAATGACCTATAATCTCTTGCATCCAAACATGGCCTTCCACTTGGAATTTGCTTTTGACCAAAAAAGATGGAATGATTTAGACCTCTTGAATGACATTTTGCAATTTGAACCACTAAAAATATCCAAAAATTGAGCAATTTATGACTTGTTGAAGTTGGCCAAAAATCATGAAATGACCTATAATCTTTTGCATTCTTAAGGAAACTTCCATCCATTTTTTCACTTTGCACATAGAATAAGGCATGAAGTACACATCCTTAGGATCATCATGAAAAAAGAATGGGCTCAAGGTGATAAAAATTGACCAAGTTATGACCATTTGAAATAATATATGGAAATATGAGGGTTCATATGGATGACCTGTAATCTTTCTTCTTCATTAAGTTCCTTACACATGAAAACTCTTTGGAACTTTTGAAGTGATTTGTTGGTAACTCTTTTAAGAGAATAATGTTTTTGGAATCACTCAAAAATACCAAAAGATGAGCAAGATATGCCCCTTTGAAGTCCAAAACCTTGGCTTCTAGATCAAGAGAATGCTTGGTGGAACTTTGCCAAATTTGAACAAACTTTTTGTGCCAATATCCTTCCTTTGTGAATAGGCTTTGTTGATGATGATGATGAGGACTCATGGCCATCAAAACTACTTCCATACCAATTTCAAAACAACTTCATTGGTGAGTTTGAATCTCTCAAGCTTTGACTAGGGCATGGAAATAAACTCATGAACCCATGATACAACTTGCTAATCCTTATTGCCTTTACCTACATTATTAACAAGTAAGACAAACCAATATTGTATTTGTTAATTTAGAGAGAAAATCAAAGCAAAATATCCATGATCACCAAAGAAAAAAAGTCAAGGTGCTTGGTGACTCCTCAAAGAGCAAGGTTAAAGATAGGGAGAGGAACCAAAAGCCATAATGTGATTTTGTGGTGATTGAAACAATATGGTATGATGAAGGGATCTTAGGGGCAAAAATTGGGGTACAACAAACCCGAAGGGCATCACTCTGTAATAGAATGTTCCCCAGGGTGTGATAAACGTTGTTTTTTCCATGTCCTCTGGAGCCATTCTTATTTGATTATACCCGGAAAATCCATCCATGAACGAGAATACTTTCAATTTTGATGTGTTGTCCACTAACATATCAATGTGAGGCAATGGAAAATCATCTTTTGGACTAGCTTTACTTAGATCTCTGTAATCTACGCACATGCGGACTTTTCCGTCTTTTTTCGGTACTGGGACAATATTGGCAATCCATTGAGGATACACTGACGTCACAAGAAAACCAGCATTAATCTTCTTCAGAACCTCCTCTTTAATCTTTACTGCCATATCTGGGTGGGTTCTTCTCAACTTTTGTTTAACTAGCGAACACTCTGGCTTCAACGGCAAGCGATGCTCGACAATATATGTATCTAGACTGGGCATATCTTGGTAAGACCAAGCAAAAATATCCACACACTCTTTCAACAGCTCAATCAACCTGCTCTTCTCATCGGGATGCAACGATGCTCCAATCTTGTCTTCCTTCGGATCTTCTTCTGAACCCAAATTGATCACTTCCAAAGGCTCCTTATATGGTTTAATGGTATTTTCCTCGTGCTCTAGCAACCGTGAGACCTCTTCTGGGATCTCATCATAATCTTCTTCTTCAGCCCTAAACACAGGATATTCAAAGTTGGGAGAGGGTGCAGGGTCATTGTATTCAACGGGTTTTTTAATTAATCTGCACATATGATTGCTTTTAGAAACTGACACATATAACAAGTGATCATGCAGATTGATTTTCAGTTATTATTTACTTTGAAAGGTTTTTTTATTTTATTACCATTTTCCAAGAAAAAGCAGAAAATAAAGACATAATTCGGGAAGCAAAGACAACTTTTATTAATGATCTTAAAAGTCACAGCAAACAGATAAGCCCCACAGCATTAATACTTCCACCTTGGGCAGAGTGAAAGATTCTTTTTAAGAAAAAAAGAGATTAACAAAACAAATTACTTTGAAACATGTATGCAAGAAGGAACATCAATGGTGACCCAGTTCTAAACCCTGACTCCATGTGTCACATAATTTGGCACTTCCTGCTCTGCTTTATCCTCTTCAGCAGCATTAATTCCAGAATCAATTGGATGGAGGTAGCCTCCGCTGCGGAAAACATCATGATAACTGTTCACAGTAGACTTTGGCTTCAAACTTTCGCCTTTGCCATTCTTCTAAGAGAAACCCAAACCAGTTTTGTTCTTGTTCACGGGTGGATCCGCAATTCGTCCCCAAACTGCATTATGACTATTGCGCACAACCTGTTGCGCGTCCTTTAGCGGAACCACGGAATTCTCATTTCTCCTAATGTTGTCAACGGATAGGGCTTGGAACTGGGTTCCAACAGCAGCCTCATTCGCTTCTACAATACTGAAAGAGGACAAATGGGATATCAACAATGCCTACTCCCCATTTATGATCACCACCTTCCCTTCACGCACAAACTTTAGCTTCTGATGTAGATTTGAAGTGACAGCCCCTACTTCGTGTATCCATGGCTGTCCTAGCAAAAAACTATATGCGGGAATAATGTCCATGATCTGGAAGGTTATATGGAACAAATGTGGTCCTATATGGATGGGTAAGTCCACTTCACCGATGACAGATTTCCTCGACCCATCAAATGCTTTCACAATGATGCCACTCGGGCGCATAGGTGCTCTTTGATACTTTAACTTCATGAGAGTACTCCTCGGTATAACATTTAACGCGGATCCATTATCAATTAGCACATTGGATAGCGAATCATTCTTGCAGTTCATAGATATGTGGAGGGCCAGGTTGTAATTCCTCCCTTCATCTGGTAATTCATCATTGCAGAAACTCAAGCTATTACATGACGTAATGTTTCCAATTATGCTACTGAATTAATCTAATGGCATGTGACTCTCCACAAAAGCTTGATCTAGTACTCTCATCAATGATTCTCTATGAGCAGAGGAGTTCATCAATAAAGCTAAGATAGATATCTTTGAAGGAGTCTGCAGTAGCTGATCTACAATTCTATAATTGCTCATCTTAATTATCTTCAAAATATCATCCACTTCTTTCTCTAATGTAGCTCCACTAGGCACTCTTGTAGCCTTCTTAGGTTCATCATTCTCAGCAATTTTCTTTCCAGCAATGACATCCCTTCGTACAACCAGTGCAAACACACGACCGCTACGGGTCACCCTGCTATTTTCAGCTATATTTCCAACATCGGGCATCGGTTGGATGGGAACTTCCACCCCATCTTCTAAGATTGTAGCGTTGTATTTGTAAGATACATCCTTATCTGATTTGTAGGGAATAGGACCTGGCAAACTAATTACCAATGGGGTAACAGCTGGTTTGCTATGGTACTCCACTTCAAGATGAGCGGGTGCACCAAAAGAAGGCATAATGATGCTTGCCCCTTCTTTAACATAATCAGTCATCAAAAAGTCATTTCTGGGAAACAAATCTTCGTCTGAAGAGAAAAACTCATCTGCGGAGGCATACTCTTCCTCTGACTCTTCTTCCGTTAAGCAAACTTCAACCATAGAAAATTCATGGTAATCATCCCTCTGACCTGTGATCTTGATGGTTCCATTGTCTAACAACAACTGAGCACCCTCCCTCATAATTGAACACCCCCGGGGATCTCGACAGCAAACTAGGCAAGATCCATATTGGTGTTCCACCTGACCAGCAGTATGGTAGAAGGTAGCATGCAACTGCACGAGATCCTCATTCAAATACTCCACATCAAAAATTATGAACTCGCCAGGACATCGAGAAACCATATTCACCTCCTCTTCATATTCTGCCATAGGCCTGATTATATGGATTAAACCCTCATCCATCATCTCCTGTAAATCAGCCTTTATCTTCTCGCAACCTTGTATATCTGTACTGCAAATAGCACAACCGGAATGGTCATGCATATAGTAGCTGAATTCACAGAGGTCTGCGTGCATTTTCACCAAGTCTCCTCTAACCAGATTAATGTCAAAAATCCGGAAGTCGTCTGGACAACCGGCCACCATATTTATAGCATTTACTCCTCCGTGTTTGGGTAGAGGATTATCTTTCACATTAGGTCCCATGTCCTTGAAAGATAGAATTTCAGACTTTACCAACCTTTGCACTTCAGTCTTCAAAGGATAACAATTCTCAACATTATGCCCTGGTGCTCCCTGATGAAAAGCACATGTTTGGTCTGCCTTGTAATACCAAGGCAATGGTGATGGTACGGCAGGAGGTGGTCGGGTTTGAACCAACTTCTTCTGAATCAATACCGGTATTAGCTCTGTATATCTCATAGGAATAGGGTCATAGTTCTCCCTTCTCTGATTATTCCCTTGGTTCCCCTGCTAGGACGGTCTTTGATAAGCCATGGTAGTCGGAGCGGAACTTATAACAGGAGTAATTGAGGCGACTTGCTGATGACGCTGATAATTCCTTCTAGGAGTGTTTACCATCCTCTCTTTTATAATAGCATTTGCACCCCCTTCTTTCTTCTTGGTAAACCCATAAGATGGCTTCTTCACACCTCCGGATCCTTCACTCTTCGTTAAATGGCCTTCTCTTACAGCCTCTTCTAAGTGGATACCCATTCCTACCATCTCAGTAAAGTCACTTGGTGCGCTTGCTACCATCCTTTCGTAGTAGAAATCTCCCAGCGTCTTCAGAAAAATCTTAGTCATCTCCTTCTCTCCCATGGGAGGAATCACTTGGGCAACTACTTCGCGCCATCTTTGCGCATACTCTTTGAATGATTCCCTGTCTTTCTGAACCATGGCCCTAAGTTCGTCACGGTCGGGATCCATGTCCATATTGTACTTGTATTGTTTGATGAATGCTTCTCCCAAGTCATTAAAAGTATGGATGTTGGCGCTGTCCAAACTCATATACCACTTCAACGTAGCACCGGTCAAACTATCCTGAAAAAAGTGAATCAGCAGACGCTGATCATCAGTGTGGGTAGACATTCTCCTCATGTACATTACCAAGTGAGCACGAGGGCAAGTGTTGCCCTTATACTTCTCAAATTTCGGGACCTTGAACTTAGCAGGTATCTTAACATTCGGGATCAAACGTAGCTCATTCACATTCTTCCCAAATAGCTCTTTTCCCCTAAGAGCCTTCATCTCTCTTTGCATCTTATCAAACTGCTCTTGAAAATCATCCATTTTGTCATAGAGATCCAAGTCTTTACTCGACGGAGGGAAAGGACGACACACATCATCGTTAACAAATGGAACCATGTTTATCGAAGGAGGTACAGTAGGAACAGCATGCACCATAGGAGGTGTCAGAGTAACAACAGTCTGAACCACTGGAGTATCTTGAGGACCAATATTGAAACCTTCAGGTGAAAAATTCTCTGGCATTCCCCATGGATAACCTTGAGGCATACGGTTTTGAACAACAGTCGGAGTAGTGGATACAGGAACAGTCGGAACTTCAGTATTTGCCCTTGTTGGTTGAGGTTGAACACTCGGTGGCTGATTCTGAGCAACCACCAGAGCTTCCATCATAGTAGTCAAATTGGCCAAGCCGGCCTTCAAAGCAGAAACTTCTTCGCGCAGCTCGCGATTCTCCTATTTTAAGTTGTCCATCTTCTTTTTGAAATT
This sequence comes from Vicia faba, assembly GCA_948472305.1. NCBI lineage: Eukaryota > Viridiplantae > Streptophyta > Magnoliopsida > Fabales > Fabaceae > Vicia > Vicia faba. The sequence goes on along the minus strand of OX451738.1, from coordinate 720,726,639 downwards.
AGCCTGAGTGTTGTAGTGATGAGTCAGCTTGCTGAACGAAGTAAAGAAGCTTGGTAAGACACCTGGGTATGCATAACAAATGCAAGAAATATGCTTAATATGATGCATGATATGCAATGCATATGATTATTTTGTTATTTAATATTTCAAGGGATTTACGGTTTATAGACATATTGCAAACATCAAAATAATAACGCATTTGAAATACAAAAAAAAAAAATTTATAATAACTTCAAAATGGATTACAAGTTTCAATGATCCCAAGTACAAGATGAAAATACAATCTAAAATTCTGAGAAAAAGAAGTGATGGAGATCAATCTGTACGCTGGCGCTTCCCTGTGAGCCTGGCAATCTAAGCCCTCAACCTCTGGTTTTCTTCCACATGTCTGATGGAAACCTCCTTCCAATCATCTGAATCAGGAAGTGAGTAATCAGAAACTGTTTGAGGCTTAGGGGAAAATAAATCCCCTTGCCTCTCCATAGACTCCACCGCTCGACTCTCAAGGATTTCAATCAAATTGTCTTTCTCCTTCAAGTCTGCTTTATAGGAACTCTCTAAAGTCTGGAACTTGTTCTTCCAAGCATCTCTTTCCTGTTGCATCCTGACCAAAGCGAGTTGCAGCTCTTCTACATCACCCAATAAGGGAGGAGCGGTCTTCACAAATAGATCAGGCATGGGTGTCTCCCGAGTATACGACATCTTTAATTGAATAGCTCTCAATCGAATCCATTGGAGATATGGCTCCAAAGAAACAACACCCCTAGGTCCTGAATCCTTCCTACTCTTCTTATGAATGTGATGCCAGGCATTCGCAATCTGCTCCCTAGCTTCCCTATGGTCTTATCCTTCCTTCAGAAAGAAACTACTCAAATGAATATTATTCCGTTTATCCCTCGTCAGATAACCAAGTTGTCGCCGTGCAAGAACAGGGTTATAGTTAATTCCTCTCTTTGTACCAAGAAGCGGTACATTGGGGAAACTACCACAACTGTCAATAATCTCTACATCCCGGTAAGCTCGATGATACCAATCAATATCCGAGTGAGTAAGTGCCATGATCTTAGGAGCCCAACGGGGTTCCTTCTTACCATCCCAAAAAGCATCAGACTGAGGCATATGAGAAATGAACCACCGGTACAACAGAGGCGTGCAACAGATAATCATCCCCCTGTGATAAGAACTTCGAAGATGAACATAGTAATAAGCATCACCCAACTGTGTAGGAACTGGGTTTCCAATCATGAAAATCCTGATAGTGTTAATGTCGACAAACTTGTCCACATTAGGAAATAAGAATAATCCGTAAGCAAGTAGAGAAAAGATGGCCTCAAAATCAACTGTACTCTTTATTATGGCAAAGTAACGAGCTTTCTCCAATAAGAACTGAGCTGGTAATCCTCTAATCCCTCCTTTAGTAGTCATACGGGCTTCCACCTCAGACTTCCCCAGATGAATCAAAGCAGCAATCTCATGTGGTTTTGGCTCACCCTCTAAACCAGTAAAAGGAACACGATCGGTAACAGGTAAATCCAATAGATAAGAATACTCCTCCAGTGTAGGCATTAACTGATAATCGGGAAAAGTAAATCAGTGATACATCAGATCATAGAACTGGACCAAGGTCGAGAGAATACCCTCCTTCATCTTCAGCATCATGAGAGGAATAATGGATTCATACTTCTTCCGAAATTCTGCAAAACACTCGATTTCTGGAATTAGACTGACCAACTCATCTATCTTGGGATCCTTGAAACTGTATTTCCCGATCTTTCTCTTTTCAAAATCCATGGTTAAAAGTACCTGAGATATTTACAAATAGTCAACCTTTAAATCCCTTGAAATATTGTTTTCTTCAAAAGATGCTTATGAGTGCATGGATGCATGATGCAATAATCACACACAAGATCACACATATAGGGTTCATAGGTTCAACGTCACGAGCATGAGGTCGAAGGTACTACCCATAAGGTGTTGGTCTAAAAAGTTATCACCTGCCGAACAAGGTTCTAGAGGTTCCCAGAGTCTACATCCTTCCTTCGGATATTAGCAACTTCCCGATTAACTCGGTAATTAGTAATATTCTCAAGAAAGACTCGTCCGAGTGTAGTATCGCATGACAACTATTTTCAGATTACTCCGTCATAGCTTCCGCACTACACCTAAAATGCCAAGATGGGTTTGGTATTCTACGATCCTCAGTTTCAGCAGGCTCCCAGGTCGAAAGCAGTACGTCTTCCCGATTACTCGGTAAATGACACTACAGTCAAAGGGGCCTCCATTGAGTGGGGGATCTCATGCCTCCTTATTTGGGATTACTCCCTCAAAGTTAACATGACTATACCATCCGTCCTATCTTAAAGTTTGCCCAAGTTCGGGTATAGGACTTATGAGTAATCACCAAGCACCCTGAAAACCAGGAAAATCCAAACAAACATATATACAAAATATAATACATAAACAACAATAGCACATATACAGATATAAACAAAGATAGGCTCAACCCACTTAGGGATGGACCAGCAAGAGATCAATCATTCCCCAGTGAAGTCACCATTTTTCTATAGCAGTAGAAATGTTCAAGACTAAGCCATTGGATTGACTAGACTTTATACAAATCAAAAATAAAAATCGCCACCGCGCTTTATTGTTTCCAAAGGAATTGGAAAAGAGCGAATAACCCAAAAAGTGGGGGAAAGATTCAAGGTAAGGGGGTTGGTTATGCAAAGGGAAGGTATTAGCACCCTAAACATCTATGGTACTCCGCAGGAACCTCTTTGTAAAATTTGTATATTTTGGCTATAAAATATGTTGTATATAAAAAGGATGGTGGAGGTGAGAAAAGAAATACATTCTTTATGATTTTTGCACTCGCTGCGGTTGCGAACCTTTAGTGCCTACGTACCACCTTTCGTGCAATAGGGGATCAGGGTACACATAGTTCCTCTTTTAAAAATTTGAAACACAAGTGTGTTGGTTGATTTTAAGAGATAAGACAGCATCGTCATTGTCCGTGTGAAAAACATACTTACTACCCACAATCGTGAGAAAGGAGAATTTGCATCATCTCAAAGTGGAGGATATGGCTTGGATTTTAAAATCAACAATGTCTCACTCAACACCCCAGTGGAAAATATATCACTTCACTATATATTGTAGAAGTATAGTTGTTTGCATCACTACAAGGATTGACAAGAGTCTAATCTTTTGAGAAAAGTTTAAAGATAAAAGCCAAAGTGGCAAAATGGTTTGAAATGAGATTGATGGACTTTTAGTCTTCTCACAAAAAATGTCAAGGTATTATTAAATTGATTGAAGTTTATTTATGAAAATGTTTTGAAAATGCATGGACATAAGTCCAAGTTTATTATGAAAGTGGTTCAAATTTAAAAACAAGAAGAGTTTTCAAAAGGAGGAAGAAGAATTTTGAAATTAAAGAAGATGAGAGGAGATGAAGAGACTATCTTAAAGCATAAGGTAAAATATAAGGATAAGAACCATCAACCAACAAGAAGCCAATACTTGACATTATGAGTCAAGATAGAATTCCCATTCTTTGGATTGAAACCAAGCAAGAAAATATACTAGACCTCTTGAGAGAACAAAACTTTAACTGTATTAAGTCTTCACAAAAATTGGGCAGAGTAACGGCTGTATAGGGGTGAATTCCAGATTACAAACAAAGTATGTAATCACAATAACCTGCACACAAAACAAACAAACAACCCAATGTCTTGAGGTAAACCCCAAAAACTCCAGACAAAATATCAATTAAGGTCACAAGGTCTCCAACATAGGCCAAGGTCTCTAATCCTAAGTCCAAGAAGTCTAATACTCCATAATGCAAAGGATAGTAACCAAATAGTCCAAGTATCATTATATATTCTTATGGTTTATATTGATTATTAAGTATCTTCAAAAAGAAAAGAAAAGCTCAAGTGAGCAAAATAAAAATGACATAAAAGTAAATGCTCAAGTGAACAAAGATGAAAATAGCATGAAATGTAAATGCTAAAGTAAATAGTACATAAAGCATAAAAGCATAAGGTAAAGAGCATAAAATAAAGTCAATTGTTAGAAATTCGTGGTTAGTTGGATTAGCATCTTGAAACTTGCATTTGGAACTCATTAGAGGATTGGTAGAACCAAAGCCTCCACACAACAAGTTGCATTTGCTTTATGTCAAGTATATCATCCATTTAATAAATTCTCAAGGCAACATTTAATGATCATTGATGTTTAAGTGATCCGCGTTGACCAAAATTGATGAAAATCTATTAGAGGATTGGTAGAACCAAAGCCTCCACACAATGAATCTCAAGGTTATTGGATCAAAGAGATCAAATTAACATACTTGGGCTTGCAAACATAGGTTTGGGCCACGAATGATCATTTATTCGAATCGGGACAAAATTTAGCGCTATGTTAAGCAATCGTAAGTGGACTTATGTAGAAGTCACACCTATTTTGAGGCCGGTCAATAACAATCTATGTACTTCATGTTTGGATAAATGATATAGAGATCATCATCCCTTAACATGTAGCACAATTAAAAAAGAAAGGGATAAGATGAAGACGGAGGGGAGTGATAAGCTAATTTGGATTACTACCTCAAAATTCTTTCATCTTTAAATTCAACCACTCCTCTAGATGGATTAAATCACTAAACATATAATTAATCCAAAGCACCAAAAATGAATTAAATAATTCACTCTTACGTAGATTTGAATTGATGAACATTTATCCAACTTCATCTACATCACAAAGTCCATTGAATTTAAATATAAATTGGACTTGTAATCCAAATTATCCATCAAAGAGAGTGAGCAGAAAAAAATATTTGAGTCAAAACATCCCCAAAATAAGGCAGAAAAAGTATTTTTGGCACTGTTATATTCGATTGTGCTTAGACAGCAACCAATTGCATCAGTGCAGTTTTTTTCAAATCAATTTTCTGTGACAATCGATTGCAATGTTACAATAATTGATTGCAACCTGTTAAAATCAGTAGAAAACAGCATTTCAAGGATCAAATTCTTGTTCCAACTTTTCATCAAACACCTTATGATCATGGATCCAAGTGAGCATGAAAATTCCATAAAATTGTGAGAAAATAGCACTAATGGAATCATAAAACATTGCTCAATGAATCAAAACCATAAATCCACAAGAGATCACATTGTGAAAGATGATGATCCAACTTACCAAAGGTAGAATTAGAGAATTATCAAACAACTTCCAAAATTTGCTTCAACTCAACCACGAGAATCAATTACCAAAGCTTGGATGTAGAGAATTAATGAAGAAAAAGTGTTTGGATGAAGGTTTAGCTCAAAGATTAGTAAGCTTCAATGCAAAGCTTACTATCCTTTTTTTTAAATGGAGCTTTGAGTGAATTTGGTAGATGGAGAGAACTAAGAGATTTTTTAGCAAAATGAGTTTGGCTATCAAAAGCTTATTATTTGAATGAAATGAGGTCTCTATTTATAGAGTTTAGGATTAGGATTAGTGGTAATTTGGTAATTGATTCTTAGAGCCAAAAATTGAATTAATGATATAATTTTCAAATTATGCAGAAAAATTGGAGCCAAAAAGATGACAGTTTTGAAATTGCTGGATTTTTTCAAAAATCACGTGTGTTTTGCTGCTATGAGTCGACACAAGAGTCGTATGCGTCGACACATTCTAGTTGTATAACACAGCATGAGTCGACGCAAGCTTCTATGGATCGATACAAGCTGCCTTTTCAACACAATACATAATCAATCAATTTGCATGAGTCGACGCAAGCTTCTATGGGTCGATACAAGCTGCTATTTCAACACAATGAGTCGAGACATAACATGTATGTGTTAACACATGCTAGTTATACAAAACAGGATGAGTCGACACAAGCCTTTATGGGTCGATGCAAGCTGCTTTTGTCAGCATATTACAGAATTGATTGTCTTGCATGGGTCGACGCATAACACGTATGTGTCGACACATACTAATTTTTTTTTATTTTTAAAGGCTAAAAAAACACTTTTTTCAAAGATTATGCACAATACACTCTGTGCAATCGATTGCACTATGGGAGCAATCGATTGTACAGGAAAACAAAAATGAAAAATTTTAATTATTATTATTTTTCTTTGCAAATAGAGATTTTAGGGAAATAATACCGGAAAACCTTATTTGTCGGATGCTTTGACTCAGTACCTACAAAATACAAATATGCAAAGGCAAAGACAAATATTTTTTGTATTTTGGTTAGAGGTTAATTATCAACGCATATACAAAATACACAACTAAGGTGCTTGGAGATTCCTCAAGAGCAAACTTAAGGATAGGTGATAGACAAAGAAGAAGAACTGACCCTAATGTGATTTTGTTATGATCAAGTTGACATGATATGATAGGGGAATCTTAGGGGGGAAAATTGGGGTACAACAATAGTTTATCCTGATTCCGTTCCGGTAGACACTTTCTCTGGTTCAGTTAAATCGCTCCAAATATTTATTCTGATTCTTTTCCAGTTAAAGATTATTCAATACCTCTGTTGGTTCAGTTTAAATCGATCAATGGTTTATCCTGATTCCATTCTAGTAGACACTTTCTCTGGTTTAGTTAAGTCACTCCAAAGATTTATGTTGATTCTTTTCTAGTTAAAGATTATTCAAGACCTCTATTGGTTCAGTTTTAAATTAACCAAAGATTTATTTTGATTCTTTTCCAGTTGAAATCAAGCTTAGACTTAGTCTAATTTTTGTCAATAATCACTTTTGGGTGGCATCTGTAAGCCCATCTCTGACAACTCTTCGCCACCTCTCTAAATGGCATCTTTAAGCCCATTCCCTACACAATCAACCACAACATCATCGAGTGCGAATTTCTGGGCACTCTAGTGTTCAATCATCTTCTACCTTCAAGCTATAAATAACAACGTGCCATACTCACTTTTCAGGTTTAAGAAGATTGAACAGGGTCAGTTGTTGTACCCCAAAATTTTCCCTCTCAATTCTAAAGACATTTTCTCACAAGTTCAAGATTGCACAAGTATAATTGTTTTTTAATTGAAAGAGCAAAGCAGATAAATTTGATTTTTTATGACAAAATTGAGGAAAAATAGTCTACTTCGATCTAGAGGCTTTGATTGAGCCTTTAACTTCCTTCGAGCAGGCTTAATCCACAAGCTATGATTGGGCCTTGTTTCCCTTTGAAACAGATTCCTCCGATTCAAAAGATGAGGGCTTCCTGTTGGTGTCCTTCGATTCAAAAGTTAGTGGCTTCCTACTGGCTTCCTTCGATTCAGAAAGCATTGGCCTTCTCAAGGCTTCCTTTGATTCAAAGCACGGACCTCCTGCATGCAAGCTTTGATTGCACTATTGGTCTTACATGTTTGCTTGATTCACAAAGCAATGGCCTCCTACATGCAAGCTTTGATTGGGCATTTGGCCATCTATGTACAAGTTTCAATTGGGCAATGTTTCCCTTCAAGGAAACTAGTTTCAATTCACAAGGTAGAAACTCCCCTCATGCTAGCACTCACAGGGAATTGCCCATCTTCATATTAGCTTCGAATGGGAAAAATCTCCCTTGGAAATAGTTTGTTTCGATTCCACATAGTTCCTACATCATGACACACAATGAGTGTCCAATTCGAAGGGCATGCATTATTGGATTTAAAGCACATACATAGGTGTCACATTCGAAGGGTATGCCTTACTAGCCCATTCGAAGAATTACATGTGACCCCTTCAAAGGACACACATATAGTCTAATCGAAGGATACACTTTTTGGCCCCTTCGAAGGATGCACAAAAGGCCCATTCGAAAGACACATATTGGTTGGGAATAAATATTGTTGTTTGAAGAGGGGTCTGGTCGAAGGATGGATCTTGTTGGTCAAAACGAAAGAGAAATATTCAAAGATGCTTGTTGGCCAGAGTCCTATGTGCTGCCAAGTCCAAGCATGTTGCACTGGCCACAACACTCCAAAACTGCTGCACAGCAGTCCTGCTACGCTGCTCCTATATTTGCACCAATTTGGCATACAAATACTGCACCTCGAAATCTAAAAAAATAGTATACTCAATTTGTTCAAATTCTTTTATTTTCCCTCCCAAATCTCAACCAACTTCATCTATAAATAAGAGGTTCCATAACACATCTAATGGGGGCTGGACAACACATCTAGGGGGATTTTGGTAGCTGGAGAAACTTTGGTTGGTTGAAAAAATATCAAACACTTAACACACTTTCAAACCCAGAATCAAAAGACCACACACTTGTTTCTGTTCCTTTCGAATCCAACACTAGAAACACAACACTTGTTTATTTTCTCTTTCAAATCCAGAAGCAACCCAACACCTGATTGCTTCTTTCGAATACAGCATTAGAAACATACACTTGTTGCTTTCTTTCGAATCTAAAAGCATCCAGGGGAGTAACTCAAGGTCCAACACACACATTCCAACTTCAAGCAAGGTAAGTCACTTTGACCTTAACCCTTTCGTTTCAAGCATGTAAGTAACATTTGTTCACTTTTTATTTATGTCCTTTCGACTGCATGCTTTTCTTGTCCAAGTATATGTTAGAACTAACCTATACAGACTCAAATGAAAGAAAAAGTTTCATGTGAATCGAAGCCTTAGGCTTCACCCCTTACTGCTTCACAGTGGCAAACCAAACGAAAGGACAAGGAGTGTAAATCGAAGGGTGCACACTCACGTTGACTTCCAGGGCCAATCGAAAGAAGTAGCAAGAAGGGTGAATCAAAGAGTGCATGCTAACACTGACTTCCAGTCCTAATTGAAAGATAGAGAAATGTGTGAAATCGAAAGGCACTTCCTTCGATCCAGGATGCCTTTTTCTTTCTCTCTTTTTACACTATTTTTTGTCTTTATATTTTCTATATATTTACATTCAATATGGTTGTAATGATTAGGACTTTTATTTTTTGCAACCCCCACTTGTACATTTGTATACCTCATCCCTCAAAAAACATGTAATAGCGTAGGACCTCTATTTTTCGCATTTTATTGCTTTCATAAATGTTATTAATTAGGGTATATGGCAAGATAAAACCAACAAGTAGACCACCCTAATCAAAGACTAAATGCATGCAATCAAACACACTTTGCACACATGTACCTCTAGGATAATCTCACTTTTTGCCTCGGAAAATAGTCATGTCCCTCGAATATGAGCGTTTTAGCAAAGACCCTCGATAAAAGATTGTAGTCCCTATAGGAAATTGCTAAAATGTCTCATAGGTTGCCTTCTATGACTATGCAATTGACTCACGCCTGTCCCTTCACATCCAACGATGGGGCTTCTTACCAAATCAATGGTAAGATAGCAACATCTAAAGGAGGAGGAAAAGAACATTAGACCTTTTGAGTAGCTAGGACGCTCGTAGTTGCTTGCTTGCTCATAAACTAAAAAAAATTCACACCAACACCTTCAATTGAAGCATTTTAAAAAGTCAAAACACTTTGTATGCATTCTTATAGAGACGAGAATCATTACAAAGGCGCTTTTCAAAATCACTTTCAAAAAACATCTTCCATAACAAACACCCTTTTGAACTATTTTCAAAACCAACACTTTGTAGGCATTCTTATAAAGACGAGAATCATTACAAATACGCTTTTCAAAATATTTTCAAACCCACACCACAAGCACATTTTCAAACAAAGCAAGTGACCTAGCAAGAAACTAAGAGCTCGTAGATAACTATGGATGAAAAGGGTGCTAATACCCTACCTTTTCATAACCTACCCCCCGAACTCAAGAAAACATCTCTAAAGGTCTTTCCTGTTCTTTTCACCATTTCCCTTGTTGGACAAAAGAAAAGTCAGTGGCGACTCTTGCTATCCGCAACAATTGCGATCAAACACAAAACAACCAAGTCAGTTCTCCCACCGTTAAAACACACGGGCACTGCTAACTTTCAGATGTTTAACGATGAATACTCTATGAATTAAGAGGCTGTGAGTGATCTGTTGCATTTTCCTCGTGGAAGAGAAGTGAACTACTAAATCCCTCCAGAAGTTGATTGGGCATTGACTGTATTCGATCTTTGGAAAGTTCTAACCGGTGAGTGACCTTCGAGTTGGGAGGGTCTTTTTGCTTCATCTATCCATAATCCTTCCATCCATTAATTTCATCTCATCCTTTCCAACACCATTTTCGGAAGGGCAAACAACAACAAAGTTAATTCTAAAGAATTGTTCTTCCTGCGCTGCACCTTCACGCCTGGTTAGAAGATTAATGCCAATGCATTCCTCTTGGTACACATCCAGTCTCTCTGTGCACGAGGTACTACCCCTTTCTGTATTGGAGGTTTAGTTACTTCTATAGCATTTGCTATGAACTTGGGGGATAAACTGGCGAATCTGCCTTCACTTCTAGCTTTATTCATTGATATTGACAACTGTCGTGCTGGAAATCTTATAAAGCCTAGAGAGGATGGGAGATACAATCTCATGGTGCGGAACAAAGTCGTTCCAAGTATTATTTTTCCATATCTCCAGCTTACCAATGTTACATATATGGATAAGTGGTGATATGATCTTAATGCTCCTGCTCCTGGTGAGAATGTTCAAAATGATCACGTTGGCCCAAAAAATGTTGAGCCAGATGAAATGGAGCAAGTACTTGAGCAAGACGCTCCCCAGACTGACACCGACTAACATGCTACCCAAGCTCTTACTGAAAACCTTGTTGGTTCATCATCCGGGCACCATCCCCGAAGAAGAAGAAATCAGGGATGACTAGCTACTCTTGACGACATTTATGCTGAAATGTTATGCCATAACGAGGCTGAAGCTCAACACTATAATAGGATGAAAGCACAGTAAAATGAGATGATGCAAGAAGTCCAACAACTTCAGAGAGATCAGCGCAACTACGCCTACTAGCATGACCGTAGTATGTCGGAGCATACCGAAGAGATGCAAGCATTGACTTATCGAGTTGGCAGACTGCATGATTTTGTTATTCATGTTGGACTACATGGATATGGTGTTGATCCTTTCCAAGGCAGAGATGATGCACGTGGATGAGAACGAGCACAGGTACATCGTGGAGTGCATGGCTGAGGCGACGAATAATCATTCATCTCATTTCCTTCTTCCTTTCTCACCTTACTTCGTTGCATTTAGGATAATGTTCAGTTTAAGTTTGGGGGAGGAAGCTTTACCGCTTTAGTTTTCATTTATCGTTTTCTTAGATTTCATTAACGCAAAATTTCCCTTCAATAAAAAATTTATGTAATATCAAGTCATTATATGCAAAGTTTTAGTTTATTATTCGACTCTCTCACTTTCTTGAGCCATAACAAAAACTTTTACTTGACACATTCAAAGAATATATAGGTTTCTCACTCTTAAAGATATGTTAGAATTTTTGAGTGAGATTTAAACAAAATCGATATTGTCTCAACACTCTAAAACCCCCTCTTACGCGAGACCGGTTAAGTACCTATTATACCGAAACCTCAAACTTTAAAGTAACATCGAGTAGTTTATATAAGCAGTCAGCACCGTCTTAAAAACAAACTATGTAGAGGGTCGGTGGATATAAGTGAATGGTCTTAAATTATTTCCTAAACATCTTGTAATGATGAATTGAAAACAGCGAATGCGCTAATTAAGTTAGGTGACCCTCACCCAATCACTTAATCCAACAGTGAGGAACCTACATATTATGTATAAATACCCGATGTAAGTTGGTTCAGAGGTTTCTGGTGCTGAAATTGGTAGGGCAGACTATTGTTCGATCCCCCGCATCTTGCAATCAGATTAATTAAGGGGATTACCAAATTTATGTACCAGAACCCCGTGCTTAATATGACCATCACTAACCTCATACTCTACTATATGCATTAAATAAGATAAAGGGCTTAATGTGATTGCGCTCGAACAAAACGGGTGAAACAAAGCAAAAGCGATTAGGTTGAGCTATAATAGCATGAATGGAACTGGTCTGCATAAGGAGGGGTTGTCTAGTGTTATTACCGTATTTTTGTTGTTGATATTGAGCATACACTATTCTAACGAAAACATCACGCAACCACGTACGAATTGATTTGTGTCATGTAATTGCATTTAACATGTGCTTAAAAGATTTACTTACTGATTATTTCCTTGAGGACAAGCAAAGGTTCAAGTATAGGGGATTTTGATAACGCGAAAATACGTAGCTTATTCGACCCGATTTACATAAATAAAGTTACTGTTTTATCTCAATTATGTTACATTATGTTGGCTTTTCAAGTGTGTTTCAGATAATTATTCCATCCAAGGCCTACATGAGAAGAGGAGAAGAAATAGAAAAGAAATGAGTTAAAAATCAGAAAAACAAAAGAAAAATAGAAGATTTCATATCAGAAGGTTGTGCCCCTTAGCACACCTTCCATCCTGCCTGACACAAGTCCAATTTGTGTGCCCCTCGGCACACAAGCTATTCCGATCGGCACAAAATAAATATGTGTTCCCCATGGCACATGTTGCATTCCACCCGGCACAACATGTTTTTTGTTTTGTTTTGCGCGAAGATTTCTTCACGATTCCTCGAATCTCCACTGCCAACGACCTGTATTTTTGGAAGCTCAATTTCCTCCTGGTCTTTCTCCACACACGAACTTTTTGGAAGCACGAAGTCACATGCCTAGAATTTCTCAAGCAATTTTTGTTACGAGGAGAGATATAAAAAAAAGAACAGTTACAAGATCTCTCTATCTCTCTTTTGCTCACATTATTTTGGAACTCTCTCATCTCTACTATTTTTACTTTTTTTTACATTATTCTACAATTTCCTTTTTTTCCTTCCACACAATTATTCATTTTAATGTTCAGAGCTTTGTTTAGAATCTAGGCAGATAAAAACCTTCACCTAAACAACAATAGTTTTCTAAACTGGGAAACTATTGCAATATTAGATTTTCTTCATAGCCTCCTGAACTCATTTTAGTTTAATATTTGTTATGCATTCAAGTAGTTTTCTGCAAGCAAATCCTGCCAGAATATTGTGGAGGATTGCTACAAGTACATAAAGAATTGCATAATTCAGTTCTCGTTATTTAATTCCAGGTTTCTTTTAGTTTAATTTTATTACTGCTTTTTATTTATCAATCATGCCTATATTATTATATGTCTGTTATTTGTTTGTGTTCTTAACAAATAATATGTTCGGCTAATCTCCCTGATACCGGTATGTAAAGTCACCAACCAAAGGAGTTCGGTAATAAATTGGCGTAAACATTTTATAAAAATACTTTTCTGGTTTGATTTCCAATTTTAATACAAATTGTTTTGTTACGAGAGTAAGAAACAAGCAAAAAAAGGCTAAAATCAATAATCACGAGAGTGTGAGTTTTTAACCGAATAGTGGTCATCAAACATTTACTTTAAATACAACGAGAGCGGTTTACGATTAATTAGAATCTATTTGTTTTCAAAAAGTATTTTTAAATGTTGAATGAAACAACGAGAGTGGTCATTTAAGTTTAATAATATAGTCCGAATCAACAATCACGAGATTGTGAGATAAAGATTTTTAAACTGACAGTTTTTACTGAATAAGTGTTTTAAATACTCAAAGATATGCCAATGAATCATTGAATTCCTGAAGTCAGACTATTACGTACCGGTGTCCCGTAATTAAACATTTCAATTAAGTTTAACATTATTTTTTCGTCTACCCCAAAATCCTAGATTCACTAGCCTTAGCTTTACACAATAGCTTTAGATAATGGTATTTCGATTACCAATCCCTATGGGTTCGATATCTTTTAAAAATACGCGACCAAACTCTGCACTTGTAGTTAATACATCAGATAGACTCTTACAGTCACTGTAGCAGTAGAAATGTTGAGACTAAGCCATCAGATTGACTTTACTCGCACTGATCAAAATAAAAATTGCCACCGCGATTTATTGTTTCCAAAGGAATGGGAAAAGAGAGAATAACCCAAAAGAGGGGGGAAAGATTCTAGGTAAGGGGGTTGGTTATGCAAAGGGAATGTATTAACACCCTAAACATCTACGGTACTCCGCAAGAACCTCTTTGTAAAATCGGTATGTTTTGGCTATAAAGTGTTGTATAAAAATAGATTGTGGGGATGAGAAAAGAAATATTTTTTATGATTTTTTCATCCACCGCAGTTGCGAACCTTTAGTGTCTACGTACCACCTTTCATGCAATAGGGGATCAGGGTACACGTAATTCCTCTTTAAAAGTTTTTTTTATAATAAAAACAAAAGTGTATTGGTTAATTTTAAGAGACAAGACATCATTGTCATTGTTCGTGTGGAAAACATACTTACTACCCATAATTATGAGAAAGAAGAATTTGCGTCATCTCAAAGTGGAGGATATGGCTTGGATTTTAAAATTAACAATGCCTCACTCAACACCCAAGTGGAAAATATCTCACTTCACTACATATTGTAGAAGTATAGTTGTTTGCATCGCTACAAGAATTGATAAGAGTCCAATCTTTTGAGAAAAGTTTTTAAAGGTAAAAGCCAAAATGGCAAAATAGTTTGAATGAGATTTATTGACTTTTAGTCTTCTCACAAAAATGTCAAGGTATTGTTAAGTTAATTGAAATTTGATTAAGAAATAATTTTTGAAAATACATGGACATAAGTCCAAGTTTATTATGAATGTGGTTAAAGTTTTAAAACAAGATTTTTCAAAAGAAGGGGGGAGATTTTTGAAATTAAAGAGGATGGGAGGAGATGAAGAGACTACCCTAAAGTATAAGGTAAAAGTTAAGGATAAGATCCATCTAACCAAACAAGAAGCCAACACTTGACACAATGAGTCAATGTAGAATTCCATCCTTTGGATTTGAAACCAAGCAAACAATTGATAAACCTTTTAAGAATACCAAGCTTTAATTATGTTAAGTCTTCATAAAAATTAGGCAGAGTAACAGCTGTAAACGGATGAATTCCAAATTACAGGCAAAGTGTGTAATCACAATAACCTGCACATAAAACAAACAAACAAACAACCCAATGTCCTTGGGTAAACCCCAAGAACTCCAGACAAAATAACAATCAAGGTCACAAAGGTTCAAGGTAGGCCACAACTTCTAATCCTAAGTCCAAGAAGTCCACCACTCCATAATGCCAAGGATAGTAACCAAGTAGTCCAAGTGACATTAAAGCTTTTAGGGTTCAAGTTGATTATTAGGTATCTTCAAAAAGAAAATGAGAAACTCAAGTGAGCAAAACTAAAAAAAACATGAATATAAAGGCTCAAGTGAGCAAAGATGAAAATAGCATGAAATGTAAATGCTAAAGTAAATGAGATATAAAATAAAAGCATAAAATAAGGTCAATTGTTAGGAATTAGTAGTTAGTTGGATGACCATCTTGAAACTTGCATTTGGAACTCATTAGAATATTGGTTGGATCAAAGCCTCTCAACAACAAGTTGCATTTTCTTTTTGTCAAGTATATCATCCATTTAAGAATTCTCAAGATAACACTTAATGATCAATGATGTTTAAGTGATCCACTTTGACCAAAATTGATGAAGTTCCATTAGAGGATTGGTAGAACCAAAGCCTCCTAACAATGGATCTTAAGGTTATTGGATCAAAGGGTTCAACTTTAACATACTTGGGCTTGCAAACATAGGTTTGTGCCACGAATGATCATTTTCTCAAATCGGGACAAAGTTTAGCGCTATGTTAAGCAATCGTAAGTGGACTTATACAGAAATCACACCTATTTTGAGACCGGTCAATAGCAATCTATGCACCTCATGTTTTGAGACATGATATGTAAATCATGCTCCAATAACATTTGGTACAATAAGAATGGGATAAGATGAAGAGGGAATGGGAAATGAATAAATCACATTTGAACCAAAAATTTAATCAAACTATTATTAAAATCATTCATCCATTTTTATGGAGTTAGACTCAACATCATGGACCCAATGATGTTAATAAAGTTCATGATCAAAATTTTAATCCAAGATCAGCAAAAATATATACAAAATTAAATTAAATTTAAAATAAAAGAAAAAAGATTTTTAAAATGATTATAAAATGGAAATAAGAGAAAAAATTAGAAACTATATTCAAATTAATCAAGAAAAAATAAGTAAGACTATAGAAAAATCAGGAATGAGTTCAAATATTTATATAAAATTTTTGGTAATTTTTTAAAGTCAGAAACTATTTTTAAAATTAAAAGAAGTAGGTAAAATAAAACAAAAATGATTAAAAAAAATAACAAATTCAGAAATAAAAAATATATGAGGTTGCCAATATTTGTCAAAATGTCATTGGATCCTTCCCTATTTTTTTCCAAAATTTAAAAATGAAGAAAAATATTTTTAAACATTTAAAACAACTCAAATAAAGTGAAAAATTATTTTAAAAAAATACCAAAACACAAAATGAAATTGTGAAAAAATAAGAATCAGAAAGAGAAAAATCAAAAGTATTTTCCATAATTTTTTTAGATTTTTTGGAGTAAAAATGAATTTTCTATGAATTTTTGAAGTTGAAAACAATTTAAATATAAAAATTAGAAAATAAAATAAAGTCATAAAAATGTGGATCAATGGATGAGAGTCAGAATGCGTTAGTAAGTTAATCCAACGGATCAGATGCGCTGTGCATATCATGGTCATTATTGAATAAAACACTGAATCACATATAAAATCATATTTAAAAAAAAAACAAGTGGCAGGCCATCATTGGTTGGAAGATGACACGTTGGTCATCTTCAACATCCAGCCAACGTGAAACACAGGTCTCTCAAACTGTAAAATCAGAAGCTCAGACCTATGTCATTCGCTTCGTCTCATCAATAAGAAGACAACCACACATTCGCGAAAAATTTATATAAACTGTAGGTCAAATAATTTCGAAGAGAAGTTTTGAAAAGGGATTTGAAATTTTATGGTCAAAATGCGCTTCCAATTAAAAACAAGTGTTGCAACTAGGACCAGGATGATGAGAGCTTCACAATAGTATCAAAGTTTGAGAGAATTGGTGAAGGAATCTACCTATTGAAGTTAAGTTGCAGAGCTCTGAAACTGAACTTGGGTAGCACGATTCAGGGAGTTTTAGAGCTTAGTTCTTCTTCTGTTAGTTTCAGTGAGGTTCAAGGAAGGAGAATTGACAAAGAAAAATGATTGAGAAAAGTTGTAAGAACAAATTCGAAGTTATAGAAAATTGAGTTCAAGAGAGAGTTTGGCAGGGTGATTTTGATTTTCTAAGCTTTAAGAAATGAATGAGGGGTGACCCTTTATTTATAGAGAATCAAATGGGATGCTCAACCGTGTGAAATTATGAAGTTTGGAGGGAAATTGTGTGAACCTGATACACGAGAAAAGTGTGATCTATTTTGCATCAAAACTCATCTAATCCTTGCGTTTTAAGGCTCTAATCCACTTTGCCAATGAAGAATAGATTGCAGATCAATTCCAGAAACAGGACGGGGCGACTATCTGCATGACCAAATGAATTCCCTCAGAGACTGAATTCTAAAGAGCATCTCCCTTCAGAGACTGAATTCTGAAAAGCATCTCCTTCAGGGCCTTCATTCTGAAAAGCATTCTTCTTCGTAAGTTTTTATTCCATCAGATCAAGTCAAACGTGGACTCATTCTGATCCTCCTATCAACAGTCACTTTGGATGGCATCTTTAAGCCCATCCCCGACGGCATTCTATCATTTCTCCGAATGGCATCTTTAAGCCCATTCAAGCAATACTATCAACCAACAACATTACTTCATACACCGGCGATTGTAAATTTCTGGGCACTTAAGTGTTCAATCCTCTTCCAACTTCATATCACAAATGACGGATGTACCAATCTAACTCTTCAGGTTTAAGAAGATTGAACAGGGCAGCTGTTGTAACCCAAAATTTTCCCTCCTATTTTCTTCAAGATATCTCCTTATGCTCCTAGGGTTTTCATTTGCTCAAGGCTATTCAAGGTTTGATCAGACAAATTCCCCTCCTAAGTAGTGACCTTCAATTAGGGTTTTGGTTTTATCAAGGAAATTGGAGCTTCTAATTCCTCAAGTGGATTTCATGGTTCCTCATATGTCTCAAGGAATGCTCATGCCAAATTTCAAGTCTTGCATCACAAGTTTTCTCGGATGACTAAAAATCAATTGTATTAGACAAAAAGTCAATTATGGTTAACTAACAGTCAAACTTCAATATTTTTGATCAAAATCAAGATTTTAAAGTCATATTCATCATTTGATCAAGGGTTGATTATGAATCATCAAGAAAACCCAAGATTAATCAAAAGTCAAAAGTTACTAGATTAGGGTTTTCTTAAGGAGAAGTCAACTAAACTTTGACCAAGCATAACTTTCACATGCTTCATCATATTTTTCTCAACCAAATCTCATGTTGAAGGAAAATCAATTCTCTACAACTTTGTCTCTCTAAGCTCAAGTCCAAAAATGCTCCATTTGAGAGATATGAGTCAATACATTATAGGTCATCTCAAAAGCCAATAAAAAGACACTTTTTTTCAAGGCAACTTACATCAAGATAAAGTCTTCAAATGAAAAAATGATAAACAAAGATATTATAGCGGACATCTTGAGCTTTCCAAAAAGTCCAAGATCACCTTCATATGATACAAATTGAGAGAGTTATGATTGGTGCAAGTTGGGCAATTTTGAGAAAATGCATGAAATTAAAAGTGATCAAACTTGAATTTTTGGGCTAGTGGGCTTATGTTTCAAGGTCCGGACGTGTTTAGTAACTCATAGTGAACCTCTGAACCCATTCATACACCCCTTGGATTTTTATTCTTTTTATTCTTTTTATTTTTATTTATTTAAAGTCAAAATTAAATTAGATCAAGTCAAGGCTTTCTTACAAAATTCCAAGCCCACTTCCTTTTAACCTAATTCATCTCTATATAGTCTCAGTATTTAGACAAGACAAGACACGAAAAAACCCTTGCAAGATCATCTTCCAGAAACTCCAAAGTTATCCAAAACTAGGGCAAATCGAAACCCTGTCTTGCAGCCTCCCTCAAGGCCAAATACATGTCCCATTCAATTCCAAAAGCACTATAGGGTAAGATTGGATCGTTGTGATGATCCAAAGGGCATAAAAGCAATATACATGCATCGATGGTCTTGGTTTTTTCATAAAATTCATAGTGTCATTTTCATGTTGTTTTAATGCATACTAACCTTATTAATATGCTTCTAAGATGTTAATGTGCATGATTGAACCATCGCATGGCCCCCATAATGGTTGAATCGTGTATTTCCATTTTGATCAGTTTCATGTTATTTACGTCGTATGTCATCATACAAGATGATTTAGCCCAAACAAATGGCACCATTGAACTTACAAGGCCCAAATTAGGGAGGTAGGGTACTTTTGAACCACTAACATTCTTTGTTTTGCAGGTACAAGAAAATGCAGTCGCCGGAGAAGACGACCGAAGCTAGGGCTCCGACACTTCTCTGGTCCAGTCAATTCAACCTATTATATATTTATTTGATTTCAACGATATACTGTATGAAACAGCCACCCTGGTGGCAACCGCGTGCATGATAAGGCCTTACTCTACCAGGGCGTGGGTTCGATCCCTGCCTTTTGGTGTTTTGGGATTTTTTTTCATATTTTCTCAAGTTTTTGCAAGTACAATAGATGTGGTGTTGCTTCCATCCTACGAACACAAGAGCTCTCCTAGCGCAGTGGCAATGCATGCAGTGTGTTGTACCCCAAAATTTTCCCTCCCATATTCTCCAAGATTTGTCAAGAATCATCTTCAAATGGTTCAAGATTGTTCAAGGATTGCACAGTTCAAACCACCTCCTAAGCCAGCTGAAATTAGGGTTTTGGTTCTTTCAAAGAATTTGAGGGTTTCAAGGGCTCAATCAAGTCTCAAAGGCCTATATGCATTCTCAAGCACCTACAAGCCAAGTTTCAAGACTCACAGTGCCAAATTCCACAGTCAAAAGCTTCATTTGCTCTACAGTCAACTGCAAGGGCAAAATGGTCATTTTGCAGTCAAAAGTCAGAATTTTTGGTCAACATCTTATTTTGAGTTCACAATCATCATTTGATCAAGCCTTGATCATGATTCCACAAGAATGGCTCAAAAAACATCAAGGATGCAAAAGTTACTATTTTTGGACAGTAGAAAAGTCAACTGTATCTTGACCAAGGCATAACTTTTTCATGGTTCATCAGAAAAATCCCATCCAATGCTCATTTTGAAGGGGATGACATTTCCTACAATACATATTCACATTCAAAGTCCAAGAAATGCTCTCACAAAAAGTTATCAATTTCTACATTATAGGTCAAATTCAAAAGTCAACAAAAATGCACTTTAAGTCAAAGACCATAACTTGAGATTGGTAGATCCAAATGACATGGGACCAAAGGCATTGGTTAGAAGACTTCAAGACCTTTCCAAAATGTCCAAGAACGTGTTCATATGATCAAAATTGAGCAAGATATGCAATGGAGAAGTTGGGAAATTTTTGTGAACTTGCAAAAGTCAACTTTGCTTAAAACACTTTGTTTTTGCTAATGGGCCTCAAATTTCTTCTTGAAACTTTATCCAAGGCCTATGCACGACCCATTAAGCTTAAATTGAATTATTTTCTTATTTTTTATTAATTAATTGGATTTTTAATTGATTTTAATTCATTTAATTAATTTAAATTGTAGGAAATTCAAAGATATGGTTTTTCAATCTTTTTGTAAAGCAAGAATGACCTAATCAAGCTGGAAAATTCGTGTGCAAATCAAAGGGACAAGAATCTCCAAGTTTGGCAAGTTTCTTCAATCAAAAAGATTCAAAAATATTTGATTTTCAATCAAATATACAAACATCAATTCCATGGATTTCTTGGCAAAGATTTAACCTAGTTTCATTCTCCTATAAGTACACAAGCTAATCCTACTCATGCACACGTGAATTTGCTGCAGAAGAAGCCATAACAACATTGAAAAAAATCCAAGAAAAGTCAAAACTGTTTTCCAGGTTCCAGCACGATTCAAAGCAATTGGTGGATTCTAATACATTGCTGGAACTCTCAGGGACGTTTTGCAATCAAAACCACACGCTAAAGCTCAAGAAACCCTCAAGAACAGTCTCACGGTTTGCATATTTCTTTCATAATCGTAACTCATGATTCATGCATCATTAACGTGATTTTTTGTGTGTTTTGCATTGCTAGAACTCCCATGAAGCTAATGGTACAGGCTAATTGAATTATAACACGCAGAATCGCAAAGTGCCATTAACGAATTTTAGGGTTCATGAGTTCTTAAATTAGGGCTTTCCAAATCCAGTAAAATTGGGACCCCTAAGGCATATGGTTGAAACCGTCAGAGCCAGACGAACACAAAGCCATACTCGCGAAATATTTATATAGCCTGTAGGGTTATTCGCTATTTTTCCTCATGATGTTTTGTGGGGGTTAAAAACCCCCGCTATCTATTTGTTTTTTACAGGAACAAAGGAAGACGATGATGAGGTGGTGATGTGTGGTTGGCTAATTCAAAAGCATGTGCGCTTTATTTGTTTTACAGCATTAGTGGCGTGTTTCTCAATATATTAATTGTTTATCCTTATACTAACAAGGCGTGCAAGTTGGTGTTGTGGAGGACGTGCTGGCATGGAATCATTGGGACCTGGATTCGATTCCCAGGTCCCCCAAATATTTGTTTCTATTTTTCTATACAGGATTACATGCAGGCTTCAGGCAGTGTTCCACCATGTGCTTCAATCATCAACGCGCCATGTGTCCTTAAGCACAGATCTAATGGCCATGAGATGCTGACCATGGTACTCCCTAGTCAAAGCACGCGTGGACAAACCAGAAAGTCAAAGCAGGCTTGTGGCTTAATGGGCTTGGGATTTACAAACAAGCCTCCTCTTTGGGCCATCACCCCCCCCTGGTTTATTATTTCTTTTTATTTTCTTTTCCTTTTTTTATTTTCTTTTATTAACTATAATTATTATTATTATTATTTAATTAACTAACAAATTATTTTTCATAATAAAATCAGAAAACTAATATTTTTATTATTATTATTATTTATTAATTTCACCTTTAATTATTATTTTGTAAATAAATTCTAATATAATTAATTTAGTTAATTAGGTTAACTTTGACATTTTTTCACAATAAATAAAATCCATGTAGAATTAGGTTTTGACAACTTTTAACCATGTTTTCCTTTTTATTTTATTTTCATTAAAACATTAAAAAACTTAAAAAACATTTATTTTATTTAATTAATTAGAATTAGGTTTAATTAAATGCAAAATAACAAAAAATTCATTCTTTTCTCAAAAAGGGTCAAAATCCTAAGGAATTTCCCGATCCAATTTTGTTTCGCGCATGTTTATTCTTGATTATTATTTTGACCATATTTATGTAACTGTTCCGAGGATGTAATAGATAATTAGGACCTTTTTATCGCTTTCTTTATTTTTCTCGCAATTTAATTTTTAAGGGTTATGTTTTTGGCGATGTAAATACCCGACGCCTTGTAATAGCGTAGATTTACTTTCCGCAATTTACTTTCCGCGAATTATTAACTGCTAACTATGCATGACAAGACTTGCCTGAAAAATAAAATCAAAACGTAGCTCACCATGACATGTGCAAAGATAATATAAACTGAATCCTGACACACTCGCACATGCCACTCCTAGGGTAGGCCTCACTTGGTTGCCTCGAGGTGGTCATTGAGTATAGGGTGTTTTAGAGGTCGCCCTCCTGTCTAAAGATCCAGTTGCCTCGAAACGGTTGCCTCGGATAAAAAAGGATCTAGGACATTAGGGTTACCGCTAAGGCGTCCTACTATTGCTTTGGTGACCACATAGGTCCCTATAATCGAATTGACCCGAATAACTCCAACGACGGTGCTACCTACTTCTTAATAGTGGGATAGTACTGTCTAAAGGACATTTACACAGCTTAATTTCTTTTGAGTAGGTAGATTTCTCCTGGGTACTTGCTCTTTCAAAAACAAAAACAACTTTTCGCACTTACACTTTTAAATAAAAGTTTTCAAACAAATACTTCATACACTCTTGAGGACAGATACAAGAGTTACCTAGAAGTTTTCAAACTAAACTTTTTCAAAACCCACAAACACAAGAAAAGCAAACATTTTTTGAAAACATATTGAGCAAGTACCTAAGAGCCCGTGGATAACCACGGATAGAAAGGGTGTTAACACCTTCCCTTTCTATAATCTACCTCCCGAACCGAGAAACATCTCGAAAAGGAATTTTGCTGTGCTTTTGTCCTTTCCTTGTTGGAGAATATAAAAGACGGTGGCGACTCTTGCTTACCGCGACATTTCGTGAACCAGCATTTCAAAATAGTCAGTTCTATTTCCACCGATCACAGAACTGGCGACTCTGTTGGGGAAATACTAAAAGTGAGGTGTACCTTAGGATTAGATCATTATATATTTTCAATTGTATGCCTTGTTTGCTTTTATATTTGTGGGCTTGTATTGGAGTTTCATAGATCCTAACCCGGATCTGGGGAATACCCTTTAGGTAGCAATAAACTGTGAGGGACCTGTCCGGCGTAGACCGACACGGGTGAAGCAGTAGCTACGTTGGTGTGACACCTTGGTCTGTACCGATATCCCTTGTGTTGGAACGAGGAGAATATGGGTCTTCTGAGGAGTCATTAAGCACCAACTGACCTTAGAACCTTAAATTGACCCAACTTGGCCATAGAACAGTAGCAGTATGCTACGCTCATTGAGGCTAAACTCTCGCGATGGTTATGGCCGCAAGAAAAGATTGCGAAGCTGGAGTTATGACCGATTGAGGGTAGCCAGTGATATTGAGATCCTCTAGAACCCGATTACTATTTTCTAGGACAGGTCTTAACCAACTGAAACTGAAAGAGGGTAGTACCTAAACTTCATGCCGGCCTGAAATCTAAGGGCTCTTTTGCATGACTTGTGTGCCTTCAAACTTGAACTACTTGCACATTCTTGTTATCTGACAACAGGGGTTCCTTGCAGGTTTTGTTTACAGTCCTTAATCTGGACTTATTACAGGGCTTACTTACACCTCACACCTTTCCATCCACGTACATAACATCATATGCATCATAACATCATACCATAGCATTTCCTTAACCATTTCAAGGATCTCAAGGGTTTGTGATGCAGGTCATGATGGACCAAATGTCTAGCAAGGGGCAAAGGGGATTTATTTTCCTCTAACCGAGGTTGTCCAGAAATCCAAGCACGATAACTTGAGTCAGGGGCTATGACCCACTCGATATGGTGAGCCTTGACTCTTGAAGAAGGACTCTCAACAACATGAAGTTCCTCCAATCAAACTACCAAATTCAAATTCTAACAATTTTCTTGTTTACCCCGCGAGATCCTTGAAAACATTGCATACATACATATCATTGCATTACAGGTACCCTTTTTACAGGTCACTTATCTTCTTCGCTGTTTATTACAGCAATCATCATGTCTACCGAACCTTCCACTGAACAAGCTATCAAGGCCCTCCAGGCCCAGAATACCCAGTTCTAGGAGTTGGTTATGAGCCTAGCCCAGTGTCAACAGGATTTGAAGACTCTGATTCTGAAAGAGAGGAAGAAGAAGAAGAGGATTGTTTTGTTCAACACTAGACGCAGATCTGGGAATGGATTACAAAATGAGGTTGAGCTGATTACCTCATCTGTGGGTAAAGACAGCCCCCAAGAGAGAAGGGTTCCTAGTCCCGTAGTCTCCAACAACGAGATGGATTATGATGAAGAACAGTATCCTCCTGCTGAGGATAAGTACAAACAGCTGGAGGACCGGTTAAGCGCTATGGAGATACAGAAGGTGCTCGGTCTGGACTTCGAAGATCTAGGTCTGTCCTCTGGGGTGGTGATTCCCCATAAGTTCAAGGCACCTGCCTTTGCGAAGTACGACGGAGCTTTCTGTCCTAAGCTGCACCTCCGGTCGTATGTAAGGAAAATCCAACCTTATACAGCTGACAAAAATTTGTGGATCCATTTCTTTCAGGATATTCTTTCAGGGACTCAACTCGAGTGGTTCTATCAGCTGGATGGAGCCAGTATCCGTAACTGGGAGGATTTGGCTACCGCGTTCTATAAGCAGTATCAGTATAATTCCGACCTCGCTCCTACGCGTACCCAACTCCAGGGTATGTCACTAGGGACGGGAGAAGGATTTAAAGAATATGCTCAAAGGTGGAGAGACCTTGCTGGAAGGGTGCAGCCACCTCTAACTGATCGTGAACTTCTTGATATGTTTCTGGGGACCCTATCTGGTCCATTCTTTAACCATTTGATTGGAAACTCTTCAGCCGGGTTTACAGACCTTATCTTGACTGGGGAGAGAATTGAAGCTGGCATCAAAAGCGGGAAGATTCAAGAAGCTACACCTTCCGAGGCTCAGAAAAATCCCCACCATGGGAAGAAGGAGTCCAATGTTGTGTATGGTAAAAAGAGTCGTCATGATCAACATGTAGGAGCAACCCAGATCTCTAATCCTATGCCTGCTCAACAAAGACAGGGGCATCAACATAAGGAGGTCGCACCTAAAAGACAATTCACTAAGATCAACATGTCACTGACTCAGGCGCTACAGCAAATGTTGAAGGCAGGGCTGATCACGTTAAAGGCTCCTCCCCGAAACCCAAATACTTCTGCTCCTACTTATCATCCCTATGAAAGGTGTGCTTACCACTCTGACAGTCCAGGATATGACACCGACAACTGTTGGACTCTGAAGAACAAGATCCAAGACTTGATTGACGGGAGGGTGCTGGAGTTCATGCCGGATGGTGAGATGAAAATCTTCCGCTGAGCCTTCTCCATCTGAGATGACTAGTTCAAACTAAGAGACTTTTGTTCATTTGAATTCTCAAGTTGTATTTTTTCTTTGCTTATTCAAACAATTATTGTCATGGCAAACTTTTTATTTCATTAATGCATCGCATATGTCTGTTTTGAATCAATCCATTCGTATTCACTATATTCAAATTGCTTTCATTTTTTTGTGATGTTCAACTCTCGATTAAAAAATTCTAAACCTTTTGAGGAAGGATGACGAAAACGATACCACGATCTTTATGGTATGCTTTTGAACAGACCCCGCTGATGAGGTACAGGCATTGTTTCAAATCCTAAACAGTGGAGTTATAAGGAAGATAATCCCTCGTCAACCCCTTTGAGCCAAAGAAGTTGGAGTTTTTTCTTTTTACAAATTAAAACCCTTAACTATAACCTGGGGCAGGGTAGTTTTCTCAGTTGATCCAGGTGCACAATGAATGGAATCGAAGAAGTCCTTCCAAAACAAGAGACAGTGATGGTTCCCTACAATCGTAAGGACAGGCAGTCATTATCTCTCAAAATAAAAGCCTAATAAGTCAAAACCTATGAAGGAGACTTACAAAACTGGGGCATCCCGTTAACTGTAATCACAAAAGAAACAGTTCAGGCAAAAAGACAGGGATAATAAAATCGAAAAGAAAGAGGTCCTACGAACCCTCAACAAAAAAGAAATGACTGCCTATTCAAAATAAACTGTCAATATCCGAACCATCACCGGAATATCAGAGCAAAGACTCAAACAAGATCTAATGCACGATTAGCTGAGTTTAGGATCGAAGAACATCACGAAGAACGGGTGGGTTCAAATAAAATTTGAGCCTTTATCCTTTGTTTCTTAAACCGTGAACCAAGCCACGTTATAACCCTTAAAAAGTCCTAGCTGAAGCATGGGTTAGTTCGAAAGCGTACTGTTACGAAAGGTATCCTGACTCCTGTAGGGCTCGCTGTAAAATCTTGAGTTGACATCACATTTTACAAAATTTGCTTATTTTATTGAAAACTGCATTTTCAAAAACTTCAAGACATACATAAGCTTTGCATTTTTAATATAACATTATTTGCATATGACTATTTGTTCGAACAGCAGAGAAATTCGCACGACGAATATCTAGTGAACAAAAACCTTCCCAACAAAAAGGATCACGTTAGGTGGAAAAAACACTTCCAATCAAGGGGCACAGCATGATCATTGTCTATCATTTGGGGCAGTTCAGTCAAGATTCAAAGAATCTCTCAAGATGCCAAGTAGCCAGGGGCAAATCTCCGCCCGAGTCACTTGGGGCATTGGACATGGATTCCAACCACAAATCTTGTATGATCAAACGAATATATTTTGGTAGTATGGCAACACAACGCCACTGACAGTGACAACTCCCTACATCCTGAGAGCATGGACATAGTCGAAAAAATACTATGCATAATCAAAGACCCGCTAGGTCGACTGGCCTAGGCAAAAATAAGGGCTTCCCGGCGAACCAAAAAGGTTCGGGCAAAAATAAGGGATGAAAATGAAAAATCTGTACACCCGGCAAGTCGAAAACCTGAAAAGGCGGCTTGGGCAAAAATGGGTATCCTAGTGGACTGAAAACCCGAAAGGGCGGTCCAGGCAAAAATTAGGGATCATAAGCGTACGACTATGTCCCGTCATCTCGTCACTTGCCTACCAGAAGAAGATTTGTCAATCGGCAGTTATGAAGGCCTCCACAGGTACCTTCTCCCACAGAAGCTGGGGCAATAAAAAATTGTCCGAACTGTACAAGCTGCTCTGTCCACCAGGTACAAGGTAGATTCGGCTGAAGAATGTGACCAAGATACCTTCACTCCCCGAGAGTAAGACAAGAATCAGCAATCCTCTCCCCAAGCAGAGTTGGTCTCCCATCAGCCCTAAAAAGGCACAATATCTCAAGCAAGTCAGCAATACTCTCCCCAAACAGAGTTTGGTCTACCATCAGTCCTGAAGAGGTTGGGTATCCCCAGAAGATCTTAATATTCCCTAGCAGAGTATACAGATATTGCTCAGTAAGCATCCCTGGCAGTCTTAATATTCGTCAACGAAATATAAGATTGTTCCCCGGCGGAATACAGACACCCCAGTGGAGCTATTTCCCCAGTGCAGTCCAAAAAGTTTCCCCAGGAGAGTTGAACCATCTCCCCAGTAGATTCTGGAAGCTTGTCCCCTGCAGAGTACCAATATCCCTCCCCGGCCATATTCAAAGGTTATTCCCCACCAGAGTCTAACTGGGTTATCCTCAGCAAATTGCAACGGAAAGATCATCCTCAGCGAAGTTCTCTCTATCCCCCAACAGAGTTCATCCAAATCCCCAATAGATCTTATCAACGGAATCCCCAGCGGAGTTATCATTAAATTCTCAGCGAAGTATCTCTTCCCCACAGAGTATTTCCCCGCAGAATAATCTCTTCGCCAGGTTTATTCCCCAATGGAGTCATCTTCTCCTACCGGTTTATTCTTGCAATCATCTTTGTTCATCATCCCCAGCGGAGGCGAAGAACTCTACTCTTCAACATCAGCCCAGGATTTAACAAGCTCCCAGCATTCGTCAAGGATTTATTTTCCCAGACAAAAATACATTCATAAACATTTCACATTTCATATCTCCTATTTACATACATGATAAAGTGCATACGACACAATCTCATTTATTCCTGAAAACATCATGACATCATGCATTTCATACATCATGACATTGTATACAGCTAATGTTTTGCCTTTTCAGGAAAAAGTCAAATCAAAGGATGATCGCCATCAACCTTTTGAAGTTCCAGATTCGATACCTGTATCTAGCCAGGGTATATCTGTGAGCGATTGATTGTAGATTTATACCTATATCTAGCCAGGAAAGTATATGCATGAAGAGTTTGAAGATCAACACCTGTAACAGGCCAGGAAATTATCTTTCATTCTCAGGTCAGAGGTCTACACCTGTATCCATCCAGGAAAGCTATCTCGACCAACCTTTTTGAGTTCCGGATTTGATACCTGTATCTAGCCAGGGCATATCTGTGAGCGATTGATTGTAGATCTATACCTGTATCTAGCCAGGAAAGTATCTGCATGAGGAGTTTGAAGATCAACACTTGTATCTAGCCAGGAAGTCATCTTTCTTTCTCAGGTCAGAGGTTTACACCTGTATCCAGCCAGGAAAGCTATCTCGACCAACCTTTTTAAGTTCCGGATCAACACTTGTATCTAGCCAGGGCATATCTGTGAGCGATTGATTATAGATCTATACCTGTATCTAGCCAGGAAAGTATCTGCATGAAGAGATTGAAGATCAATACCTGTATCTAGCCAGGAAATTATCTTTCATCCTCAGGTCAGAGGTCTACACTTGTATCCAGCCAGGAAAGCTATCTCGACCAACCTTTTGAAGTTCCAGATTCGATACTTGTATCTAGCCAGGGCATATATGTGAGCGACTGATTGTGGATCTATACCTGTATCTAGCCAGGAAAGTATCTACATGAAGAGTTTGAAGATCAACACCTGTAACAGGCAAGGAAATTATCTTTCTTTCTCAGGTACGCAAGTTCTCGCTAAGGAATCTCTTACGCGATCGACATCTCCAAATAGCATCTATAAGCCCATTCCCGACAAGATTCTGTCACATCTTCAGGTGGCATCTATAAGCCCATCCTCCTATCCATCATCTTTCCAAATGGCATCTGTAAGCCCATTCCCGACATCACAGTGCTGATACTCCACTATGCGAGTGCAAATTTCTGGGCACTCTAGTGTTCAATCATCTTCCACCTGCGGATCACGAAAGGCACACAAGCCAATCTACATCCTCAAGTTTAAGAAGATTGAACAGGGGCAACTGTTGTACCCCAAAATTTTCCCTCCCATATTCTCCAAGATTTGTCAAGAATCATCTTCAAATGGTTCAAGATTGTTCAAGGATTGCACAGTTCAAACCACCTCCTAAGCCAGCTGAAATTAGGGTTTTGGTTCTTTCAAAGAATTTGAGGGTTTCAATGGCTCAATCAAGTCTCAAAGGCCTATATGCATTCTCAAGCACCTACAGGCCAAGTTTCAAGACTCACAGTGCCAAATTCCACAGTCAAAAGCTTCATTTGCTCTACAGTCAACTGCAAGGGCAAAATGGTCATTTTGCAGTCAAAAGTCAGAATTTTTGGTCAACATCTTATTTTGAGTTCACAATCATCATTTGATCAAGCCTTGATCATGATTCCACAAGAATGGCTCAAAAATCATCAAGGATGCAAAAGTTACTATTTTTGGACAGCAGAAAAGTCAATTGTATCTTGACCAAGGCATAACTTTTTCATGGTTCATCAGAAAAATCCCATCCAATTCTCATTTTGAAGGGGATGGCATTTCCTACAATCCATCTTCATATTCAAAGTCCAAGAAATGCTCTCACAAAAAGTTATCAATTTCTACATTATAGGTCAAATTCAAAAGTCAACAAAAATGAACTTTAAGTCAAAGACCATAACTTGAGATTGGTAAATCCAAATGACATGGGACCAAAGTCATTGGTTAGAGGACTTCAAGACCTTTCCAAAATGTCCAAGAACATGTTCATATGATCAAAATTGAGCAAGATATGCATTGGAGAAGTTGGGAAAGTTTTGTGAATTTGCAAAAGTCAACTTTGCTTAAAACACTTTGTTTTTGCTAATGGGCCTCAAATTTCTTCTTGAAACTTTATCCAAGGCCTATTCACGACCCATTAAGCTTAAATTGAATTATTTTCTTATTTTTTATTAATTAATTGGATTTTTAATTGATTTTAATTCATTTAATTAATTTAAATAGTAGGAAATTCAAAGATATGGTTTTTCAATCTTTTTGTGAAGCAAGAATGACCTAATCAAGCTGGCAAATTCGTGTGCAAATCAAAGGGACAAGAATCTCCAAGTTTGGCAAGTTTCTTCAATCAAAAAGATTCAAAAATATTTGATTTTCAATCAAATATACAAACATCAATTCCATGGATTTCTTGGCAAAGATTTAACCTAGTTTCATTCTCCTATAAGTACACAAGCTAATCCTACTCATGCACACGTGAATTTGCTGCAGAAGAAGCCATAACAACATTGAAAAAAATCCAAGAAAAGTCAAAACTGTTTTCCAGGTTCCAGCACGATTCAAAGCAATTGGTGGATTCTAATACATTGCTGGAACGTCAGGGACGTTTTGCAATCAAAACCACACTCTAAAGCTCAAGAAACCCTCAAGAACAGTCTCACGGTTTGCATATTTCTTTCATAATCGTAACTCATGATTCATGCATCATTAACGTGATTTTTTGTGTGTTTTGCATTGCTAGAACTCCCATGAAGCTAATGGTACAGGCTAATTGAATTATAACACGCAGAATCGCAAAGTGCCATTAACGAATTTTAGGGTTAATGAGTTCTTAAATTAGGGCTTTCCAAATCCAGTAAAATTGGGACCCCTAAGGCATATGGTTGAAACCGTCAGAGCCAGACGAACACAAAGCCATACTCGCGAAATATTTATATAGCCTGTAGGGCTATTCACTATTTTTCCTCATGATGTTTTGTGGGGGTTAAAAACCCCCGCTATCTATTTGTTTTTTACAGGAACAAAGGAAGACGGTGATGAGGTGGTGATGTGTGGTTGGCTAATTCAAAAGCACGCGCGCTTTATTTGTTTTACAGCATTAGTGGCGTGTTTCTCAATATATTAATTGTTTATCCTTATACTAACAAGGCGTGCAAGTTGGTGTAGTGGAGGACGTGCTGGCATGGAATCATTGGGACCTGGATTCGATTCCCAGGTCCCCCAAATATTTGTTTCTATTTTTCTATACAGGATTACATGCAGGCTTCAGGCAGTGTTCCACCATGTGCTTCAATCATCAACGCGCCATGTGTCCTTAAGCACAGATCTAATGGCCATGAGATGCTGACCATGGTACTCCTTAGTCAAAGCACGCGTGGACAAACCAGAAAGTCAAAGCAAGCTTGTGGCTTAATGGGCTTGGAATTTACAAACAAGCCTCCTCTTTGGGCCATCACCCCCCCCGGTTTATTATTTCTTTTTATTTTCTTTTCCTTTTTTTATTTTCTTTTATTAACTATAACTATTATTATTATTATTTAATTAACTAACAAATTATTTTTCATAATAAAATCAGAAAACTAATATTTTTATTATTATTATTATTTATTAATTTCACCTTTAATTATTATTTTGTAAATAAATTCTAATATAATTAATTTAGTTAATTAGGTTAACTTTGACTTTTTTTCACAATAAATAAAATCCATGTAGAATTAGGTTTTGACAACTTTTAACCATGTTTTCCTTTTTATTTTATTTTCATTAAAACATTAAAAACTTAAAAAAAACATTTCTTTTATTTAATTAATTAGAATTAGGTTTAATTAAATGCAAAATAACCAAAAATTCATTCTTTTCTCAAAAAGGGTCAAAACCCTAAGGACTTTCCCGATCCAATTTTGTTTCGCGCATGTTTATTCTTGATTATTATTTTGACCATATTTATGTAACTGTTCCGAGGATGTAATAGATAATTAGGACCTTTTTATCGCTTTCTTTATTTTTCTCGCAATTTACTTTTCAAGGGTTATGTTTTTGGCGATGTAAATACCCGACGCCTTGTAATAGCGTAGATTTACTTTCCGCAATTTACTTTCCGCAAATTATTAACTGTTAACTATGCATGACAAGACTTGCCTGAAAAATAAAATCAAAACGTAGCTCACCATGACATGTGCAAAGATAATATAAACTGAATCCTGACACACTCGCACATGCCACTCCTAGGGTACGCCTCACTTGGTTGCCTCGAGGTGGTCATTGAGTATAGGGTGTTTTAGAGGTCGCCCTCCTGTCTAAAGACCCAGTTGCCTCGAAACGGTTGCCTCGGATAAAAAAGGATCTAGGACATTAGGGTTACTGCTAAGGCGTCCTACTATTGCTTTGGTGACCACATAGGTCCCTATAATCGAATTGACCCGAATAACTCCAACGACGGTGCTACCTACTTCTCAATAGTGGGATAGTACTGTCTAAAGGACATTTACACAGCTTAATTTCTTTTGAATAGGTAGATTTCTCCTGGGTACTTGCTCTTTCAAAAACAAAAACAACTTTTCGCACTTACACTTTCAAACAAAAGTTTTCAAACAAATACTTCATACACTCTTGAGAACAGATACAAGAGTTACCTAGAAGTTTTCAAACTAAACTTTTTCAAAACCCACAAACACAAGAAAAGCAAACATTTTTTGAAAACATAGTGAGCAAGTACCTAAGAGCCCGTGGATAACCACACATAGAAAGGGTTCTAACACCTTCCCTTTCTATAATCTACCTCCCGAACCGAGAAACATCTCGAAAAGGAATTTTGTTGTGCTTTTGTCCTTTCCTTGTTGGAGAACATAAAAGACGGTGGCGACTCTTGCTTACCGCGACATTTCGCGAACCAGCATTTCAAAACAGTCAGTTCTATTTCCACCGATCACACAGTGGAAAGGGCAAAGGGTGTGGGTTCAACACCCACCCCTGGCATCTTTCTTTGTTTTGCTTTCAACTTGTTTTTTCCTTAATTTCTTTCCCAACCCTATTTTATAACCCTAATTCTTTTAATGTTAATTTATTTTTTTTGCAAGCCTAAAAATAATTTTTTAAATCCTAAAAACAATTAGGTTTAGGTTTTTATCATTAACCTTTTAATTAATTTAATTAATTAACTTTTTTAATTAAAATTAATTAGATTTTTAGGTTTTAATTAATTATCATTCTTTTTATAAAATCACCAAAAAACATTTATTTCCTATTTTTCTCTTACTTTATTTTCTTAGATAAATTGTATAGGGCGCATTCAATTGTAATAGTCTAGATTTCCCGCTTTCTTTTTCATTATTATGTACCTGCCTCCCGAGATGTAATTATTGTGGATTTATTTTCCGCACCTCTATTATGTATTTGCCCCAAATCCGTGTAATAGGTTTAGGGTTATTTCTATGCCTTTATCTGCTGCTACTATATTTCCTATGCTACTGCTTAGTAATTAGGGTTTGTATGGCAAGATAAAACCAATCATTAGAAAACCATAAGTTTAAAGGTAAATAACTGAATTGAACACATTATGCACACTTTCACTTTTAAGGTAACCTCTCTTGTTGCTTTCGGAATAAAACGGTCATGTCCCTCGAAAGTAGGGATTCTTTAACAAAGACCCTCAAATAAAAGATCATAGTCCCTGATGACCCTTCGACGTTACCTTTCGGAAAATGATCTAGTCCCTTACGAAGTTGCTGAAGCATCCCTATAAGTTGCCTTCGATGATCGTATGACGACCATGCGCTTGTCCCTTCACATCCAACGATAGGGCTTCTGACTAACTAATGGTACGAATAACATTATCTAAAGGAGAAGGAAAATTACAAGAATGACCTTGAGTGGGTAGAACTATTAATCACTTGCTCACAAATATTTTCAAAACAAAAACATTTCACAAGAACACTTTCGAAAATATTTTTAAAACACTTTGTATACATTCTTGAGGACCGATAGAAGAGTTATTATAAAGTTCGCCTTACATTGGCAATTTTCAAAATATTTTCAAACACACACACAAAAAGCAAATTTTCAAAGTGAGCTAAGTGATTAAGAACCCGTAGATAACTACGAATGAAAAGGGTGATAATACCTTCCCTTTTCATAACCTACCCCCAGAACTCAAAATCTATCAAGGTATTTCCTATTCTTTTCACCCTTTCGTTATTGGATAAAAGAAAAGTCGGTGGTGATTCTTGCTATCTGCAACATTTGCAATAAAATGCAAAATAAGTCAGTTCTCGCACCATATTACACATATGTCGATGCTTATGGTGCACGAGTTAGAATTGATCGGGCAATTCATAGATATGAGCTTAGTATGTGAAGAAACTCCTAACAGCGTGAAGTTGGGAATTTTGAAACTGACTAGCGGTATATCTATATGAAGCAGTTCCAAAACTTTTGAAGTGGTCAGATGTTGAATCTTCTGGTGTGACATTTTGGTCTGCTTCCCAATTTGACACTCACCACAGATTCTTCCTTCCTCAATTTTAAGCTTAGAAATGCCTATGATAGCTTCTCTAGACACAATCTTCTTCATACCTTTCAGATACAAATGGCCAAGTTTTTGATGCCATGGATTGACTTCATCTTCCTTGGACATCATACATATGGAGGAACAAGTAATTGCTTGAGGTATCCATAAGTAGAAATTATCCTTAGATCTGGATCCTCTCATCATAATTTCATTCTCTTTATTAGTGACCATAAATTCAAACTTAGTGAAGTTAACTTTAAAGCCTTGATCACATATAACAGATACTTATCAGGTTAATAGTCAGACCTTTTACAAGAAGGACATTATCAAGCTTAGGGGATCCCTCACAGCTAGTCTTCCAACTCTTTTAATTTCTCATTTGGCACCATCTTCAAAAGTGACATAACTAGTGGTGTGAGACTTTATGCCCACCTGGAAGTTCTTCACTCATGTCATATTCCTAGAACACCTACAGTCTAAATATCTCTCTTTTCTAGATGAGACTCTAAGAGAGGTACGAGCTAGGAGACAAGTGAAAGCATCCTTCACTTTCCCATCCTTTCTAGTTTTAATCCTTACATGGTTAGTCCTAGGTTGAGGTGAATGTTTTGGATAACCATAAAATTTGTAACATAATGGTTTGATATGACCATAACTCCCACAGTGATGACATTTCCAAGGCTGGAGCTTAGTTCTGGTATGAGTTTTCTGAAACCTGGAAGGAAGTTGTAACATTTGGTCAAACATTTTGCTCTCATTTTAGCAGAAACAAATTTCATCACAGGATTTTTCCTTTTACTATTCAAGGACTGATAATTAAACCCTATACCATTAGATCTTCTACCTCTTTCTACCTCTTGAAGAATTTCATCCAGTACCTCAAACCCATTATTCAACATCCTTATGGACTTGGTCATATTTTTATGTTTTGAGGTTAACAGGGTCACCTCAACCTATATATCAGAGATATCAGCTAAGCATTCTTCCTTTTCATCATGCAGTTTAGCTATGATTTCCATCTATTTTTCTCCTAGTTGACAGACTTATTCACTTTTGATGCACAATTCTTTGTAAGAAGTAGTCAGTTCATCATAGGACATTTCTTCAACATATAAGTCTTCATCAGAGTCCCACCTTCTAGTTAAAGTAGATACAAGTTTAGCAGATTCACTCTCAGGTTCACTTTCAGAGGTATCATCATCTGACCAAGAAATAGGCATCCCCTTATGTTGTTTCTTGAGATATGTAGGACACTATGCTATCATGTGCCCAAAGCCTTCACATTCATGAGACTGAATACCTTTAATTTGACTAGACTTCTCTCTAGTTCTGGTTTTTCTCTGAAAGTCATAGTTCTTGTTGATGTCATATGAGAAGTTCTTGACATTAGGTTTTGTCCTCCTTTCCATTATCTTCAACACTTTGTTGAATTTCCTCCCAAGTAATACATGTCATTTGAAATTCCTTCCTCGGTATCCAGGTCACATTGACCCTCTTCATCCTTTGTGTTGGATACAAAAGCTATGCTCTTGTTCTTCTTTTCAGATTTGTCACTAATAGTAATTTCAAGTGTTTGAAGTGACCCAACAAGTTCATCCACTCTCATGCTACTGATGTCTTGAGATTCTTCAATGTCTATCACCTTCATGTCAAATCTCTTAGGTGGAGACCTGGAAATTTTTCTAACCAGTTTTTCTTCTGACATCTTCTCCCCCAAGGCACTAGATGAGTTTGCTATCTCAAGAATATTCATGTGAAATTCATGAATGCTTTCATCATCTTTCATCTTTATATTCTCAAATATGGTAGTGAGAAGCTGAAGTTTGGACATCTTTACTTTATATGTGCCTTCATGAGTCGTTATGAAAATTTCTGAAGCATCTTTGGCCATAATATAGGTGTTTATTAACCTGAATATGTTTTTTTCAACTCCATTGAACATGGAATTCAAAGCTTTGGAATTTCCAAGATCAAGTTCATCTTCATCTTTAGACCAGTCCTCTTCTGGCTTCAAAGTCTCCCTCCCATCTTTGTCCTTTATAACAGGACGGTCCCAACCCTTTAAGACAACTTTCCAAGATTTTCTATCCATAGATTTTAGGAATATGAGCCTTCCAATAGTCATAGTTGGTGCCATCTAAGACCGATGGTCTGTTATTGAATAATTCTTCCTTGTACATGGTACTAGAAAGTATATTCCCTAGAGCTCCCCCAAAACAGAACATGGTACCTACTCTGATGCCAATTTAAATTCTGGTAAACATATGTTAGATGTCAAACCAGATGTCACGACATTTATATCAGATCAGTCACAACAATAAAAATAATTATGCAAGAAAGGTAAACTATTGAAAGTAAATAACACGGATAATTGTTAACCCAGTTCGGCTCAGCATCACCTATATCTGGGGGCATCCAAGACATGGAGTAAATCTATTAAAATAATATTAGTTTGAAGCCTAAGTAAACAACCACTGGTTTACAATCTTCTCACCTAATCACTAACCCTGCTATTTCTATCTAATACACTCCTAGATATGAGACCCCTCTCACTTCCCTTCAATCACACAATAGTGATAAACTAACAATGATAATAGAAATATGAAGACACTTTTCAAAGACACATAATCAACTCTACTTAAAAGCTTATGACTCATTAATAACATACAACTCAAACTCAGTCCAACTCTAAATCAAGATGATATGAAAGTGACTCACAATAATCGATGAACAAACTAAAAACCCTAATACTCCTTTGATTCACACAAATTTTCTAATGGCATTAGGTTTTGAATGTCCTTTTAAACGTCTTTGGCAAGCATGGGCTTCAGACTCTTTAATCAATTAGATGTAAATCCACAAATCAATTATTGCATAATTTATGCAGAAAAATCTCCTTAAAATAAGGAACAACATCAAATATTTCCTAAAATGTCTCAACATCATGTTTTATGAAACAAGTGCACAACTGAAATAGAAATAGTTGTTCCAAAATTAACCCTTGTTGAGCTGCAAAAGTATGTGCGATAAATAGAATATAATCTCACAATAAATAAACCAAACCTTCCTAGAAGTAAAATTGAGCCTGCTATAATGTATGATCAAGATGTCACGACATCTTGCTCAACATTTGACTGTGATACATGTTTTAACAAAATTGTTTCCAATCAAAAAATCAGGTTCACCATAGTGGTATTGTTTTCTCTTATCCTCCTCAATCTGTTTTGATTGGATGTTTAGGTCTTTACTTGTTTGATTAGTTTTATAATGATGATGTGTGTATAAAGGATGTTCTATGAGGGGGAATGTTTGGTCCTGTGTGACAGGGGGAGTTTTGTGATAGGGGGAACATGGTTCTGGTGTGTGGAGAGTTTATGTATCTCAACACACTAGCATCATTCTCCCCCTGTCACACAGGATCAAACACTCTCCCTCAAAGGGACATCCTTTACACACACAACACCATCATAAAACCAATCAAACAAGTGCAGATCCAAACAAAGAGCTTTCATCAACATAGGTAGAAGTTAGAGGCAGTTCGAAGACTAACGACACATGGAAGCAAAGTAGAAAACACATGCCCGCGTAAAAGGATACATGTCGAGTTTTAGGGAGAGAAATGTTATTGACGGTTATTGATGTTTAATATAAAATTTGATCTCATTGTTGTAATCAAGGTTTGAAAATTTTATCATTGGATCTATATAGAGCTCAAAGTACCCAAGTCATAGAGAGAAACGAGTTTGTGAGGAAACATGTATGAATCTGTGTCCCTTTCATAATTTGTTAATCCAAGAATTTAATTCATTTCACTTTTATTTATGTTCTTTGTTTACCTTGTACTATCAAACAACCATGTATTATTCCTATTGAAATTTGTATCCAAATTATTTATATTCAAACATCAATATTTAAGCACAACAGGTTTTTTCAAACTATTTTGCCCAAGTTGTCCATAGAAATTTTTTTGAGTTTAATCCCTTAAGTGAATTAAAACATATGAATTTATTTACTGAAAACACGAGTAACCTGAGACTTTACAAAAAATTTGTCGATTAAATCTAATGTTTTAATCTATTATCTAGTGTAAAAATCCTTCTTAAATGTTTAAACAAGCTATGTGTGTTCACAAAGCATATTTAGGTGATTTTATAAAATTAGAACGACTTCAAAGACATTTGTGTGTGTGAGTGTGTGTGTGTGTTGTGTGTGTGAGTTTCCTTAATATATTAAGAGATACTCTTATACATTTACAACTAATCAATCAAACACAAGAACAGATGAGATTTCACCCTTATTCTTTTTCACAACCTTGAAGCTTCAATTTTCCTTTCTTGACTCACCACTGATTCAACACTTCATATAGGACTTAACTCTTCAAACTGATGAGGCTTGATATATCTTTTTTATAGACACCATCATAAGAGTTTGCTTGAAAAGGAACTAACATAGACTTTATCAAATTTTCTTTTACATTGGGCGTTGTCATCAACAAAGCCCCCAAAAATCTTCTGAAGATTGCAAATAGACGTACCTACAAAACACATATAATCATAATATTGAGTATAAATACACATCCTTCAGGATAACACGGGCTAGTGCAAGATAATTTTTTGTATTTTATTGGGTTTGATGGTTTTTACATTAGACAAACAAATTTATACTACCGTCTTTGTTAGATATCTATATGTATCCGACAAAATGATACAATTTTTACTATCATATATTTTATATATAATATATATTGTTTATGGTATGCTTGAGTCGGACCTATTTAAAAAAACTTAAAGTATGAGTCTTATCTAATGGTTGTCATAATTTTAAGCTGGCACTACGCTAAAAATGCTTTTTAACAGCGCATATTAGACAACGTTTTTATACAAAAGCGCAGCTATAAGTGAATTAAAAAAAACACTGAAACTATATAAAATAATAAGTAAAAGCGCTGCTAAAAATGTGACCTTAGACAGCGCTTTTAAAAAGCGCTGCCAAAGCATTGCTTTAGAAAGCGCTGCTAAAGGACCACTTTAGACAGTGCTTTAAGAAAGCGCTGTCTAAAATCATAAAAAATTTATTTAAAAAAATCAGAAAAGCGCTGCTAAAGGACCCTATTAGCCAGCGTTTTTCAGAAGCGCTGCTAAAGGTCCATATTAGCCAGCGCTTTTAGAAAGCGTTGTCTAAAGCCATATAAATGAAAATTAAAAAATAGAATCAGTGTATATTGTTTCTCTTTCACATATTCACGAACAGAAAGTGTAAACCCTTTCCCTCCTTGAACAGAAAGCGTAAACCCTTTCCCTCTCCGAACAGAAACCATTTTTACTTCGTCTTTGTACCAGCCCCCCTCCGTCCTCCACTGTTTCTCTCGGTTGTCCTCCACCCACACCGGCCAGTTCTCAAGGTAGGTTCTTTCTTGAAAATGTCTTTATCTCCATTGATGTCCAAATTGAGTTATCCTCCTATTAATAATGTACTATGCTAACATCTAAGACATTATCCTCCTATTGATATCCAAACTGAGTTATAGTTATGCATAACTGAGTTATAGGTATGCATTTTGATTTTTGGGTTCTTGGTAGGGATTGATATATAACAGCAACACTTTTAGTATTTAGCATTATTGCATTTTCTTTTGGTTCTTTGTTTTGGAATAAAAAAGATGATGATGGGTTTTTTTGTTATTTTAATTGGTTTCTGAATTGTTTATCATATTTATATTCTCCATGAACTAGTATTTTTTTACTAGTATTTTGAACCTATATATATATATATATATATATATATATATATATATATATATATATATATATATATATATATATATATATATATATATATATATATATATATATATATATATATATATATATATATATATATATATATATATATATATATATATATATATATATATATATATATATATATATATAACTTGTTTTTGATGATCCCTGTATATTAGTGTAGTTAGTCGAAGACCATCACCGATTCGAAGAACATCAAAGCTGCATCATCAGTCGTCGACACCAATAACCCATTTTCTTTCTTTGGTAAGTCAAGTTCAAATTCTATCTGTATCGATCAATTAAAAAACACAATTATTTTAATATAGATATATTTATTTTTAGTCCATGTTATTAACTCTAGAAATAAATTTCTAGAAATAATTCGTTTAATTTAAATAAAAAGAGAATAATCCGTTTATAGTGTTTTTGTTTACTTGAATTAGTAGAAAAAATGGATAAAAAATGGATGTTTGTCGATTGATTGTCACAAGATTACGAGAATGGGGTATTGGAATTTGTTAAGTTTGTTGTTGAACACGCCAAAGACCCCGGTCGAATGAAGTGTCCTTGCTTGGGTTGTTGTTATGTGGGTCGGGTTAACGCAGATGGATTGAAATCACATTTTACTAATGCATGGAATTGATAGAAGTTATACGTGTTGTATATTTCACGGTGAAAAAAGTAACGACAACATTGAACCGGGGGAGAAAATTAGTACGGCATATGCTTCAGGCGACAAGGACACGGATACATACGATTTTGATCGAGTAGAAGAGATTGCAGATGCACTTGAAGAAGATCTTCAGGATTGTCCTAAAATGTTTGAGAGATTGGTAAGCGATGCAGAGAAACCGTTGTATAAAGGTTGCACTAAATTCATAAGACTGTCTGCGGTATTAAAGTTGTACAACTTAAAGGCGAGAAATGGATGGTCAAATAAAAGTTTCAGAGTTATTAGCCCTTATGAGAGATATGCTTCCCGAGGATAATGTTCTTCCTAATCGAACCTATGAGGCCAAAAAAATGTTGTGCTCTATTGGCATGAGCTATGATAAGATACATGCTTGTCCAAACGATTGCGTTTTGTTTCAAAACGAATATGCATCGTTAAATGAGTGCCCTAAATGCGGTTTGTCTCGATATAAGAAAAAATTATCTCCAGCAAAAGTCTTATGGTATTTTCCTATAATTCTGAGATTTA
The DNA here is from genome assembly GCA_948472305.1 of Vicia faba. NCBI lineage: Eukaryota > Viridiplantae > Streptophyta > Magnoliopsida > Fabales > Fabaceae > Vicia > Vicia faba. Next base: position 720,684,706 of record OX451738.1, on the reverse strand, counting down.
GGCGCATGTTTCATAGTGAAACCGGTGCAAGACACCTGACTTGGCATGCAGATGAAATAATTATTGATGGAAACTATCGACATCCGGCAAATTCACCATAGTGGTCAGAAATTGATAATGATTATCCTGATTTTGGAGAAGAAGCAATAAACCTTCGCTTGGCTTTATCTACTGAAGGAATGAACCCACATGGTCTTCAAAGTATCTCACATACCACATGGCCTGTGATTCTTATGATTTATAACCTACCTCCATGGCTATGTATGAAGTGTAAGTACATGATGTTATCTATGTTAACATCTGGGCCTAAACAACCAGGGAATGACATAGACGTATACTTGACACCTTTGATCGAAGATTTAAAGATTTTGTGGGAGAACGGGGTGGAGGTTTATGATGGATATAGGAAACAAAGTTTTAATTTGAGGGTGATGTTGTTTGGCACAATTAATGATTTTCCAGCATACGGGAATTTATCTGGGTATAGCATTAAAGGTCAACGTGTGTGTCCTGTTTGTGAATATGGAACCGATACGACGCGTTTAGAACTTTGTCAAAAGAATGTGTTTCTCGGTCATCGTAGATTCTTACATTCTAAACATCACTTTTGTGCATGGAGAAAAGCATTCAATGGAGACACCGAACAACGTAAAGCTCCACCTGCATTGTCAGGTGACCAAATTTTTAAAAAGGTGAAAGATGTGTGTACTCAGTTTGGAAAGCCTTTTGTGCATACGGTTGTCAAAGGTGGGTGGAAGAAGAGATCGATTTTTTATGAATTGCCATATTGGAAGTCTTTGTATGTGAGACATTTTCTCGATGTTATACAAATTGAAAAAAATGTATTTGAAATTGTTATTGGTATGTTACTCAATATTAAAGGAAAGTTTAAGGATGGCCTTAAAGCAAGGGAGGACATGTTAAAGATGGGAATACAAACTGAACTAGGACCCGTGAAGAAAGGAAGCCGAACATATCTACCACCTACTGCTTTTACTCTATCTAGAAAGTAGAAAAAAATATTGTGTAAGTTTCTAAGTGAAGTTAAAGTTCCAGAAGGATACTCTTCAGATATTAGAAGACTTGTGTCTATGAAAGAACTCAAGTTAAAGAGTTTAAAGACACGTGATTGCCATGTTAGAATGGATAATTTTCTACCAATAGGTATACGTTCTATTTTTCCAGATAAAGTAAGGAGCGTGATAACTAAGTTGTGTTTTTTCTTTAGGTCAATTTGTAGTAAGGTGATTGATCCTGAGATCTTACCAACATTAAAAAGAAATTGTTATTACTTTGTGTGAGCTTGAAATGTATTTTCCTCCCTCATTTTTTGACATAATGGTACATCTAGTTGTTCATCTTGTGAAAGAGACACAGTTGTGTGACCCAACTTATATGAGATGGATGTACCCTGTTGAATGTTATATGAAAGTATTAAAAGGGTACGTGAAAAACTGAAGTTGCCCAGAGGGTTGTATTGTTGAGCGATACATTGTTGAAGAAGCGGTTGAGTTTTGTATTGAACATCTGTCCAAAGTTCAATCCATTGGACTCCCCAAAAGTCATATTTTTGAAAAAAAGGAAGGTAAAAGATTAATAGGAAATAAAATTGTGACAGTATCAAAAGATGAATGAGATTAAGTGCATTTGTATGTTCTGCACAATGACAGTGAGGTTGAGCCATATGTTGAAATGCACAAGGATGTACTCTGAGGGTTAAATCAGAATAGAAATGAAAATTGGATAGTACGGGAGCACAACCAAAGTTTTATACCATGGTTTAAGGATCATATTTTTTCAAAGCTTCATTTAGATCCCGCTTCAATATCAGAAAGGTTGAGATGTTTGGCATATGGTCCAAGTTTGCACGTGTTTTCTTATAGCGCATACACAATTAATGGATACACATTTTATACCAAAGAACAAGATGATAAAATTACTATGCAAAATAGTGGTGTCACCGTGCTTGCTGAAGCAATGCACGTTTCAAGTATGAAGGACCTAAACCCCAAATATGAAAATCTGTCATATTTTGGGGTTATCGAGCATATTTGGGTGTTTGATTACGAGAAGTTTCAGATTCCTATCTTTGGTTGCAAGTGGGTAAGTAGTAGTGGCATACGAATGGATAAGTATGGATTTTTGCAAGTGGATCTTAATAGGGAGGGGTACAAAGATGAGCCTTTTATTCTAGCCTCTCAAGCTAAACAAGTGTTATATGTCACTGATCTGGCGAGTACAAAATGGTCTATAGTGTTTTTATCTAACAAAGTGGTTGATGATAACGGTGTAGACCAGGGTGATATTGATGATGAGAATGAGTCATGTATTAGACGGAATGAGTCGTATATTATAAATGATCAAGATGAGAATATTATAGTGGATGAATCATATATCAGAAATAATCATAATGAGGGAATTTGGATAAATCCATCCATACGCATTGTTAAGAAATAAGTAATTCATGTTCCAACCAAGAAAAGAAAGAGATGTTAGTGAAAGAGGTAGCATATTAAAATGTTTATGTTTATGTTTGTGTTTACGTTTAAGTTTATGTTTATGTTAATTTTTGGCATTGTCATTTTATATATATTTAAAGGACTATGGAATTTTATATTGGGTTTATGTTTATGTTTATTACAGGTTAGATGGCTACTAACGAGGATCACCCACGTGATGATTCTGCGCATGATGGAGATAAGGCCGTTAGTAAAACGGAAATGGAATATAGACGAGGAATAATAATAATGAAGAGAATAATTCGGGATAGAGACCAAGGCATAAAGTATGATGTGCATTGGAGTCAAGAAGGCCAACTAATTGAGCCTAACGGTTCAATGTTGATGAGTTATCTCGGTTCAGTGGTAAGGAGAGAAATTCCAATTACATGTGAAGATTGGAGAGCAAGAGTGTTGGACGATGCTAAAGATAAAATATGAAGTGAGATACAGGTACCATATGTGATGTTATTTGTTTTCAATGATGATTATGTCTCTAAATTACTTATACTAACGCACTTTGTGTATGATTTTCGTAGAGGTCGTTCATCATTGAGGATACCAGGAGAGATTATATTCTCAAATTGGTCGGGAAACTACATAGAGGGTTTAGAGCTTTCTTGTCAAACAAGTTTCTTAGGGATGCGGATAAAATTTTTGTTGATGCAGAGCTTCCAAAGAAATATGCAGATTTGATTACAGCAGAAGAATGGGAAACTTTTAAATCCAAAAGAAATACCCAAAAATTTGAGAGTTTAAGTGTCGTAAATCGACAACGAGCATCAAGTCCAGCATATCCATACAGAAAATGGCGTATGGGATATGCACGCTTACAACAATCTATTGTAAGTATCTATAAATTGCAAAGTATCTATAATATATGCACGCTTATTTGATCATGTTATTTGGCTTAATGTGTAGCTAATAAAGGAGAATAGTTTTGAAACATCTCTTCCGGAACACATTTTGTGGAAGGAAGCCCGTGTGTGTAAGGATGGAGTTGTTGAAGAAGTTCAACAAATTTTCAAGAGATGTGTAAGTATAACATTATTTATTTAATTACATCATACTTTTATTTATTTAATTACATCATTCTTTTATTAACATATCATTTTTTAATTATAATATTTATATGAATTTCAGGAGACTCTTTCCCAGTATATACCTTCAGATGAAGATAATGATTGCAGGAGAATACTCTCACGAGCATTAGATATTCGTGAGTATTCTGGTTGGGTGAGGGGTAAGGGATTTGGGATCACTCCAACATCCTTGAAGAAAAAATCAAAGACAAAAGCTCCTAGCAATAAAGAACTTCAGGAGAAGTTGGAAAAGTTACAACAAGAAGTTTATGAGCTGAGAAAGGAAAAGGAAATAGATCAAGCTACAGGTTTTAAAGATACTAGTGACAAAGGTAGTATCAGTGGTAACTTTGGAAAAAATATTCTCGAGGTGATTATATACCATATTTATAAATTATATAACCATATTTATTAATTATATAACCATATTTATTAAATTATAGGGCATTTCTCGGTGTCAACTCTATTTGTCGGCACCGACTTATTAGATGGTTGGCAAGGGAAAAGTGTATAATACTTCGGGAGAAATGCTTCACCATAAACCGCTCCCAGATGGATTTTTGAAAGTATCTGTCAATGTTGTTTTAGAGGGGGTGCATTGTTACCACTACCTGACGATGTGGCGGATGCAACATTGGTGGAAGATGCAATAGGATCGTTTGTTGCATGGTCGTCAAGCCTCATTTGCGTAGATAATGAGGTATGCTTAAAATGGTTTACTATTCAAATTTTTTAAGGCAATTATACTTACATTTTATTTACATGGTAATGTTAGACTCCAATAAAATCCATTCCAAAAGATAAGGGGATTAGGCGGGAGACCGAGTCAATTGCATCAATTAAGGTACAACACAATTATATGACATTTATTCTATGAGAAATGCTAATTTGTGATTTTATACTTCCCCTAACTAATTATATGATAACTAGATTCATGCTAAGGAGATTGCACAAGTCAGTAGGGGTAAGGCGCCTGAAATTAGCAATATTTCCACACAAAAAAAGAATGTTGCTAAGAAGACCGTGGCTAGCAAAAAAAACTACTGCTCAGTTCAGGTCGTGCCTTCGGACATATTTAGGAATTACATATATTTCGGATGGTGGTACCCTCCTTATACCTATGAGTGCAGACATCTTTGGTTTTGAATACCTGGAAGCAATTGGTAGAGAGGATATGGAGCAAGTTTTTAGACATTTGGAATTAGGCCTCGATGTTATCGGTATATACATCAGGTATACTTCGATCAACTTTGTTTAATTAGATGAACAATTTATTCCCTCATTTAAATGAATATAGTATAATGTTAATGATGTTTTAATTTAAGGTTTATGTATGACAACATTGTGCGCCCACGTGGATTAGAAGCAAGATTTGGCTTCTTAGCTCCCAACATTGTCAATTTAGGGTTAATTGTAACGAGACCAGATGATGTCATAACATATGTACTCGGTTTATTCGTGGCCAACAAAGATACTGAGAAGTTGTTCTTTTTGCCATATAATACTGGCAACGGGTTAGATTTTCATCCTAACTTGATCTATTATAATTTTCCGTTTTTACCATTATTTAATCTTTGTTTAATCTTACAGTGGACACTGATTATTGGTTGCGATTAATCCTATGAGCGAAACTGTGTATTATCTGGATTTGTTATACAATGATTGGTCAATATATCCAGATTTGAAGCAGATGATTGACACGTAAGTTTTTCGCTCCCAAAGAGATATTCAAGTTTATGTTTATGGTCAACATATCTGGATTTGTGTTTATGTTTATGTTTCTATGTGAGATTATTCTAAACAGTCGTTTATATTTTATTATAGCGTTCTACTAGCTTTTCGCTCCCAAAGAGATATTCAGGTGCCAAAAAGTAGAGCCAACAACGTTACATGGATCAGAGTCAAGGTATATTTTCACAAAGAGATATTCAGTTTTAATTACATTAGTGATGATACTTGATAAAACAATTTAAGGGGGGTATATCCTGATATATATATATATATATATATATATATATATATATATATATATATATATATATATATATATATATATATATATATATATATATATATATATATATATTCGTATTTTCTTTTCATGTGTAGTGTCCTCGTCAGCGTAACGATATAGATTGCGACTATTTTATGTTGAGGTTTATGAAAGAAACTATTCTTTTGGATCGATTAGAGATTCCATCCACGGTATGGATTTCTAACTTAGGAATTACATACTATTTTCATATTTTGTGTTTCTCATAAAATGACATATTGTTTTAACTAAATCACATACTATGTTATATTATTATATATGTAGTACTTTGAGGAATACAATTGTGCACATTACTCAAAAGATCAATTGGATGAACTTATGGAGGAATGGTGTCAATTCATTATCGGATTGAGAATTTTATAAGCTAAGGTATATTGTATTATTTCCTTTGATGAGAACTTTCGAGTTTTTAGTATAAATTAAATTCGAATAAAGTGCAACGTTAATATTATAATGTTATAAATTTCGATCATTTGGTTTGTTTTTTCAGGTTTATAGGTGCATGTGTAGAAGATAGAGCTAAGATATTTATGTTGTTGTTTCATGAGAATTCTCGAAGATAGAAAGATGTACAGATGTAACATCAACTTTGAATTTTAGGATTTTTAACTTGTAGAATTTTAACTTGTATCATAAATTTTGTAGTTGTTGTTGTATATGTCATCAATTTATATATATGTGTAATTTTTATATATGCATATTTTATTGGAATGAAGCTACCAAATATGGTGCATAATATGGTGAAAATCTGGTTCAAATATGGTTAAAATTCTGATTAAAATGCATTATATATTGGACAGCGCTTTTGTAAGTCAAAATAGATATTTTATTTAAAAAAATTGTGACCAATAGACAGCGCTTTAAGAGAAAAGCGCTGTAAAAACTTAAAAATAAGTGCTACCTAAAGTGTGAAAGCGGTGTCTAAAGTGGGAGAATAGACAACGCTTTTAAAGGAAAGCGTTGTCTAAAGCCTAACTTAAAAAATAACAAAGCGCTGTCTAAAGCAAAAGCGCTGCTAAAGAGGTATATAAAAAAATGCTGTCTATTCTAAAAGCGCTGTCTAAAGTAGGCATAAGAAAGCGCTTTTAAATTGGAAAAAAACGTTGTCTTTTCTTTTAGCAGCGCTGCTTTAGGCAGCACTTTAAAGCGCTGTTAAAAATCTAAAAAAGTGTTGTATTTTCCCTTATTTGTAGTAGTGTTGGACTTCTTAAAATCTAATCAAGTTTATTAGCATGTTTAAAAATCAATTTTACATTAAAACTTTAAAAATATGTTTTGATTTGTTTCTAAAAAGATTAATAGAAAAAACTATAATATGAAATTTGTGTTAAGATTTTATTACCATTTGCTTTGTTTTGTGGTTTTTGTTCGGGCTACTGTTATATGTCAAAAATTGTATCGTTTGTTTTTTTGTTTTTAGAAAATTAAACACGCCTAATAAATAAATATATATATATATATATATATATATATATATATATATATATATATATATATATATATATATATATATATATATATATATATATATATATATATATATATATATATATATATATATATATATATATATATATATATATATATATATATATATATATATATAAATTTTAGAAGAGTTTGAATTTATTCTTTATATTAAATGTGTTACGTCAAGTTCGGTCTTAAGTCGGTCCAATTATAAATCTTTATCGGATAACTATCTATATTTACATAAGTGACAATTTTTTTTTGTTTTTATTCGATTTATTACCATTTACTTTATCACGTTTTTTCCGTTCAATCTGATGCTATCTTCAGTCATTTGTCATGATTAACTCTAAATCTAGAATAAAATAAAAGTTGTATTGTTCTTTTTCTTGTTTTTAGAGAATTAAACGCGGTTAAAGATATAAATAATACTTTTATAAAAATCAAACATGAAAATCATGATCAATTAAATGTGTAAAAATGATTTATAATATTAGTAATATAAATTAAAAAATATATAACTTATATTTAAAATGAGAAAACATAGAGGAGACAAATTTATTAAACATATTTTTCTTTGAGACACAAGGAACGGTCATCTGTTGTTTAAATCATAGGAAGTTTGAGAGGGAGAAACAACCTCAAAAACAATATAAGTATTGTTCTCTCTTATTCACACAGGCACTTGAATTGCAGTATCAAGGTCTCTCTCTTTCTCTCCCTTTTGGTATGGCTGGGTAAGTCTCTTCTTTTTGCTTCAGTATCAAGCTTCACTTATTTTTTCCATTTAACATTAGCTGAAGATTACCAAAAATGTCTTACAAATCTTTTCTCTTTATTGCAAATGGGATTTGCTTCTTGAATGGAAAAATCGTTGATTTTTTAAATGGAATGTCACCAATGAAAATTGTTTTTCTATATTTTTCACCAATGAAATACGATTTTTTACTAGTAGAATATAATGCACCTTCAAAATGATTTACTTTGTTTAATATACAATCATGGTTATTATTCTGGATTGAACCGACACTTGTCCCACTGTTGGAGAGGCACAATCCAATCTCTTTACAAAGGTCTAAAAGCATGTAGTTCAAAGTGTGGACCGTTGGACATTTCTCCACATGTCCACTAGAACAGCATGACCCACGTGTCCACAACGTCATCATCCTGTCCTCCGAGAATTACGGGTTCAACTTCTCTACTTTTTCGGGACAGTTGACCAGAGAGGAGACCACTTGCTGGACTCCATACACCTGTAAATCTTGCAGTCTTCATTATTGGGCCTCATCGTGGCCCAACATTGAAGACTTTGGCCCAGCGCTGGGGGCTATGTAAATCCTCTCACTCGAGAGGATCGGGTATCCATTCATTCATTCTAACTCACCTACTTTACTTGCTCTCACTCTGAACCTCACTTTGACATCAGAGTCTTCATTATTGGGCATCGGGTACGATCAGTGGTGTCGTCTGTGGGAACGAGGCTTCTCCGTCTTTCATTCACGTAAGACCAGAGCAGCATCTTCAACCTTCAGGTTGTCACGTCCGACCAAGCTATCAATAATGACCAGAACACTCACTTCACCGATGCCAGCAAGAACAACAATGTTGGCAACAACAACAATGCAGACAACAATAACAATGTTGCCACCCTCGAGCAAGACCCCTGGGATGGGATGGCCGCATCTTCCTCCACCCGCTCGCAACCACGCAACAACGCCCACCATCCTCGACAGAATTATGAGCAGACTGCGTATCAGGAGATCCCCATTCCAGAAAACGCTGATGTCATGCTCAGAGCCCTATTTATGGCAACAACCAGACAAACTACATGATCTTCGCGCAGGATTGGCGCTTGATGATGCTGGAACAGACTCGCCAATTCCCCAGAAAGTACCGAAGACCTGATTCTCAAACTCTTCTTCCCTGACGGAATAAGGACCGCTCCCGATCTCCCTCGCGGAGACACAGATGGGACGATTCTCGAAGCCCTTCTGCCCGTCAAACTGGGCGAGGTTCTGCATTGGAAAGGACCCTACTCGGAGCTGTCAAGAAGCACGATCACACCCCCCGCACAAAGAGCGACGATCCCATGAACGTAAAAGAAATAAGGGCGACAAAGAAAAGAAGTCTAGACTGAGGAATCCCCCCAGTGTCCAAGACCGACACAAACACTTCCGCAACAACCGGTCCCCCTCTCGCTCCCCGGAAAGAAACAATGAATACGACCCTCTCAGTCCACTATCCCAAGCTATCATGGAGGCCCATATTCTTAGGGATGGAGAAGCCTCCCCATCTGAAGGAGTACGTCGACATTCTAACCTCATCGACCACATCAACCACTTTGAGGCGATGCTCCACTCTCACAATGTTGGAGGCCTTATTAAATGTAGGTTGTTCCCCATGATGCTGAGGAAAACATCCATGGACTAGTATAAGAGCCTCCTCTCGGGTCGATCACCTCGTATAAGAGTTTGAAGAATCAATTCATCAGCAACTTCACAATAAATTGTCGACACCCGAAAACCGAAGTTGCCCTCGAGGAAATCGTCCAGAGGAGCCATAAGACCCTCAGAGAGTACATTGATCGGTTCAACCGCGAGGCCATTCAGGTCCCCTGTGCCAATCACATGAAGAGGTACTTTCCCGAGAGGGGACTCCACCCGGGCACTGAGTTCAAAAAGGCTGTCAGCATCGAGCCTTCCAGGTCTTTTGACGCACTCCTCGAAAAATCCCAGGCATATATGGACTAAGAGGAAAAAGAGGTCGCCAACAACGCCCATGATTCGAGGAACTTCGTACCAACTAATGTCTCACAGCATAATGACGCGAGCTCTTCTCGACAAATAAGAGAGCATAGAAGGAAGGAGAAACCTCACGACCTCCGCGAGCACAAAGGACCAGCCAGGAGGTTCATCGAATACACCCCGTTGATCGCTTCCTGTGAGCATATCCTTGCAGAGTGCTCCAATGCCGAGTTCAAGGACGGTGGGGTCAGACGTCCTCAACCCACCCCTACAAAGCTCGGGGCCGACAAAACAAAATATTGTCAATATCACCGGAGCCACGGTCACCTGACCGAAGAATGTGTCCACCTGAAAGATGCCATTGAGACTCTCATCAAGGCAGGGAGACTCGGGCAGTATAAGAGGAATGATGTCCCTCGCTGGGATACCTACGAGGTTAAAGAAATTGAGAAGGATACCCGACCATCCGATGAATCTGGTCCCCTCTAGGTAACCTTTTGCGTCTCAAAGGCCCGAGGACTTCCACATCACTGATAGTCTTGAAGATGATGAGCCTTTGTTCACCCATAGTAGATGGAAGAAGTTCCCCTTTGCCATGATCATATCTGGCGAGGGATTCACTGACATCTCGGTGAATTTAGCGAATAGTAAACTCAATGAGCTGGTGGATGCAGCCCCGATCCAGGACGTAATCTTTGAAAGATTCAAGGGAAAATATGAGCCAATCACCTTCTATCTCGAGGAGCTTCCCGGCGGAGCCCCCAACTCTAATATTCATATGCTGGTGAGGGCAAAAATAGCCACCTTTGATGTCATATACACCCACCTGTTCGGCACTATGCAGCTCGACGATACCCACCTGTCACCATATGTGGGGTCCGACCTACAAGGATTTAACGATTCAACCTCCAAGCTATGGGGCTACGTCGAGCTGTTTGTCACATTCGAGTAAGAAACTGCATCCCAACATGTCAAAGTGTGGTTTCTAGTGATCGATTGCCCGCCTCTCTAAACCTTCATCCTAGGGAGACCAACACTGACCGAGCTGACCACTGTACCCTCCACGGTGCATTTAAATATGAAGTTCTACACCACGAGGGCCCGCGTCGCCACCATCCATGGATATATCTCAGTTATCAGGAGATTTTTCAATGCGGCTTCCAAAGGGAAAAACATGGTCGACACTAGGGCATGACCTACTAAAAGAGAAACCACCTTGACAACAGCAGCTACCTCGATGGTCAAACCTGCTCGAGTTGAAGAACAACAAGCTCCACCAAAGGTCAACTCCATTGACCTCGACACCCACTTTCACAAAGATGAAGTCAAGGCCCCCAATGGCGAACAAGATCCGCTTCGACCCATCCCAGATAGAGACTTCGAGTTCATCCCCCTCGGTAAAGACCCGAGCAAAGGCGTGAAGATCGGTGTTGAACTCCCTGACCTGGCAAGGAAGCAACTCAGAGCCTACTTGAGGGAAAACACTGATCTCTTCGCATATCACTAACTTGTTGTGGATCTAGCCGTTACGGCAGTAGTACAATGTAGGCGTAGTCAGTCTTAAGAAAATTTCCATGGCGATGAGCGACAAACATTGCATTTTCTTCATGATAGGGTCAGGAAATTACTACTACAACGTAATGCCCTTCGGCCAAAAACCGCAGGGGAAACATACCAGTGGATGATGAACAAAGTATCACGTGGTGAGATCAGGTACATGCTCGAGGTATACATGGATGACATGATCATCAAGTCCCGAGTGGAAATCGACCATGCTTCCCACCTCAAAATAGTTTTTGACCAAGCAAGGAGATGTAAGATGAGGTTTAACTCAGAGAAGTGCACCTTCGGGGTCAAGGAGGGAAAATTCCTCGGGTTCTATCTAACCGGACGGGGAATTGAAGCTAACCCCGACAAATCCACGGATTTCTCTGAGATTTCCATTCCTAACTCGAAAAAATCCATACAGGTCTTGAACGACATGCTCACCTCGCTATCACGCTTCGTGGCAAAATCCGCGCAACACACACTTCCATTTTTCAAGCTCTTGCGTAAAGATGCAGCTTTCGAGTAGACCAAGGAATGCGAGAAAGCTCTCCTCCACCTCAAGCGAGCCCTTTCACAATGGATATGGTTGTTGGTTGATTTTTATTACCCTAGTTTTAATGTTGATAAAGGTTTAAAATTGTGATCTTATTGTGATTGCGTCGTGATCCTTGATTTTGAGAAGATTGTATTCAATTAGGTATGATCATATACCTAATTGGCTATAGTTTTCTCAGAATCATGGATCACGACACAATCTCAATACGATCTTTGATATTGCAATTCTGGTTGCGGTATTGAGGTTTTGAATCATGATTGTCATTCATGATCATAAAATCTAAGTCAATTAGGTAATATGTGCCTGAAATTGTGGTTGTGATGCGAGTAAATGGATCAAGATATAAATTCCAGTCATGTCACGCTTGTGTTGCAATCTTTCATATTGAGAAAATTGTAATCAATTACGTATTCGATGTGATCACAAAAAAAAATTTTAAATCGAGGTTGCGTTGCAATTGTGTTGGGATTCATGGTAATGATCTAATTGTAATCAATTAGGTATTTGATACGATCACAAGTTCAACTTATTAAACCAAGGTCACATCATGATTGTGTTATGGTACTTGATACTCATCAAAGTGTAGTCAATTAGGTATCACATGATTGTTATTGCAGTCGTGATGCAGCCATAAAAATCACAGTTTTAAATTGAACTCGTGTTGAGATCCTCGATTTTACAAAGACTGGGGATCAAATGCAACTTAAGTGGTCTCAATTAAGGTTGAAATAGACATCAAAATCTAGACACAAGTCGCAGTTAGGATGTAGTCGTGGCGATATTGAAAACCTTAATGTCGCAACCCAGATCCTCTTGCAATCTTTTTTCAAATTCTAGTAAAGATATTAGAAACTTCAATGTTGGGGCGATAATCACTTCATCACTTGGTGTAGATTGATGTTATGTACAGTTTTTCTAATTTATACTTATCAATAACTTTTGAGAAAAAATTCACTATGATAACTCCTTTGGATTATGAGATTTGCTTCAAGCCAAACTAAATATGTTCTACTTCTACATATCAAAATACTTTTTTATGTACTACTTAGATACTTTGTGTTTTTTTTCTTCATGTTTTTGTAGTTTCTTAGCGATCTTTGTTCTAATTTTAGAAACTAATACTTTTTTCCCTCTTTGATTAATTTTACCATTTGTAGCTTTTTTTTAGTTGAATTGTCCTATCCTTGTAATATTCAAACTCATAAATTTTTTCTAATAACATAGTTTTTGGACCATTTGATTGACAAAGTTTATATTGATTAATGATTCATATTTTTTTATATATTCAGATCATCGTGTTCGTGGTTGGTGGACAAAAGTATCATTGCAAATAAAATAAGGTGTGCATCTAGAGCAACCGAAAGAGTTATATTGGAAAGCAATCCAACCATAGCTTGCCCTAATTGTCAACATGTTATTGACAACAATCATGTATGTATATGTTTTTAGTTTATCTTTTTGTTTTAGATATCGCATTTGTGTGTGTAAGGTTTATTTCATGGAAAGTGTTCAACCGCTACCTTCTTTATATCTAGTTTTGTACTAGAGTTCAACTATTCACTATAATTTTCATACAATTAATTTTCATAAGTCTTTTCTCTACACACTCAAACCACCTAAATCTAATTTATACTGTCATTTTTATTATAGCTGTTAGATACTCTCTATCTATTTTTTCTTCTCCTTATACAAACTTCAAAATCCTTCCCTTTACACCATGTTACCCTAACTTTCTTTCTAATATTCTCATTTATAATTTTATTTCGTCTAGGTTTTTTTATCATACATCCAACTCAACATTCTCATCGGTGGTCTTACAAATATCTCATAAAATTTTCCATTTATTTTTAACGGTACTTTCGTATCGCATAAAACACTTTGAGCCTTCCTCAATTTCAACGAATTTGATGGTTTACATCTTCCTATTATTTCTCCTTCATTGTATACTATGGACCTACGATATTTAAATTGTGCAACATGTGTTATCTTATGATCTCCACCTTTCACCTCTAAACTAAAACTAGAAGCACTTTGTCTTTTGATTTTGATTCTCCTCATGCCATACACTTTTAAGGCTCGTCTCCAAGCTATATATAATGAGAAAGACATTGATTTTTGGTTGATGAAAAACACAATAAAAATTATCAATTTTATTATCGTTTTATCAAATGGTGACGCCATGACTGCTATAGCGGATATACACGGTGGTTTTTGAGCCCAATGCAATGATAAACATCGACTGATATTTCGGGTTTTTTCACTATAATCCGCTATAATAGCACTGCAAAGCGGCCGGTATAGCGAGATTTTTGCTCTGCGCCATCTACAACATTGTTTTGTTATAAGTGATGGGAGAAAGAGAAATCATAATTTCAGTTGATAATCCATATTTTCTTTGTGCATTAGTTTTTTCTAAGATCACATAAGGTCATTCTTGTTATTCGAAAGAATTAGAGCACACTTAGCTTGGTTTTCTTTCACAGGAACTTAATTCATAGGAAGTTTCTTATTGTATCTTCCAATCTTTGTCCACAAAGGTACATGACACCAATTGAATTCACCATCTTAGTACACATTTTCAATACTGATGATGATCTCAAATTCTTGTTACTATGCTACTTGCCATATACGTGGAGTCACATATATGTGTCCTAAAGGTTCATTTTCATTTCTAAGTTTAAGCGAGTAATGAAATTACTTATGTTTCTTGTTCTTTTAAGTCCTAAATTATGACACTTATAAATGATCTGATATTTGAAAACTGTCTGTTGTTAGGTAACACAAGAGTGGCCTGGATTTCCGATAGGTGTTAAATTTGATCCATCTGATCAAGAGATAATATTGCATTTACTTGCAAAAGTTGGCGAAGAAAACTTAAAATCCCACCCTCTCATCGATGAATTTATCCCTACTATTGACATGGACGAGGGTATCTGTTATACTCATCCTCGATATTTACCAGGTAGAAGATACGAGTTTTATTCAAATTTGAATGCTCGATTGTTATTTTGATCGACATACTAAGCTATATGTTTAAAAAATGTAGGTGCTGCACAAGACGGAAGTGCTTCGCACTATTTCCATAGAGCAGTAAAAGCTTATAATTCTGGCAGTCGAAAGCGTAGAAGAATTAACGGTCAAGATGAGTTAAGTTATGTCCGCTGGCACAAGACCGGAAAGACTAAACCTATTTTTTTGAACGGAGTTCATATAGGAAGTAAAAAGATTATGGTTCTCTATTCTACTCAGGAGAGTAAAGATTCGTCTGCGAAAACTAATTGGATTATGCATCAATATCATCTTGGGACAAAAGAGAATGAAAAGCATGGAGAGTATGTTGCATCGAAAATCTTTTTACAGAAGCCAGACCATGTCAAACTGCGGGGCAAAGGTGATCAGGCTGATCGTCAAACTTCTGAAAATGTGACTCCTGAACCTCATTGGATCAAAAAGCAACGCTTAGATATCGATCAAGCACAAGGATCTCATCATACTCGCGAGGTAAAAGATCTTTCCATTTATCACCTGCCACTAGCATTTTCTTATTGTATGCTATTAAAATATCTTATGTGATTAACTTTCTTAGTTTTGATTCGTGACGATAGTTTGTGGAAATATGATAATTTTGTTCTGTTGTTTATCTTCCAAGCCAGACTCCGCTAAACCTTCCTGAGTTAGAAAGTTTGTTATTTGATAGCGGGGATGACAATGATGAGTTTGCGAATATAGATCTGTCGATGTTAGCAACTCCGGTTAATGAAGGGATAGATAACAACATTGACCTGTCACAGTATCTATTAGATTCACAAGAATTTGCAGAAGCATTTCACTCGTTTAAGGATTTGATTCCAAGCAAGTCTTTGAATATGGATGGAGAAAATGGACAACATAATGGACAACATAGTCTTCCTATATATGCTCATCAAGGACAAGACCAATTGAAGAACAATATCCAAGATTACCAAAACCTTGATCTTGACATTGCAAAGAATACCAACAATATCGAAGATTACCAAAATCTTGACCTGGATATTATTGCGAACAACAATACCGATGATAACCAAAATTTTGACCTTGACATTGCAATAAACAACTATATCAAAGATTACCAAAATCTTGACCTTGACAGTGCAAAGAAGAATGATATCAAGGATTACCAAAATCTTGAACTTGACACACCAAGTACCGATTTTCGATTAAGTCAGCAGGTATTCCTATTTTCTCGATGATCATCCATTACTTTACTCATTTTAATTTTGTCATACACCAAAATTTTTCGATTTGTGGTACATTTTATCTTCTTTTTTTTTTATAGGACTTCGGTTCGCAGGATAGCTATATTGCTTGGGATGGTTACAAACCAATCAACTAATACTTTCTTCACTTAAGAAGAAAAGTGAAGCTGTAATCAATAGTTTCTTTTTGTATGATGAAGTTATAGAGTCATAGTATGTTTCATTCAGGTACTCAAATATTAGAATGTGGAACTTGACTTGTCCACATATAAAGATACATGTTGCTTGCTCACTATGAAAGTGACAGATACATTGTTGTGTGTATTATGTGTATATTGGTCCCATGGACAAATGCATTGTCTACTTTAGAGTTTGTTAAAATCATGTGTTGATAGATTCATGAATGTTATAAAAGTGTTCCAGTCTTGCAGGTAATGAAATTGAAACTTGTCTTGCAATAGACAGCTAATTGAATGACCCTAAAAACTTGCTTTCATTTTCAAGGGAAGCATGATAGTGTGTTACTACCTATTGGGAGTATAGGGTACCCTACAAAAGTATAGGCAACCCTTTTCAATCATTCTTAATAAATGCAAGAAGAAAACACTAACTAGCCATGGGCTAGTTTATTAAGTAACAAAATCACCAAAAACTAGTGCTAGTTGTTAGGCAAATATTATTAGAGAACATAACGTCCTATCTTTTTCGGGTAGTTTTATACGCAACTGAAAAAATTAATTTTTTGAAGCAGAGAAGACCACAATAAACAGCAAAATTCTTCTTCAAAATATTTTATACTATTAGATTCTCGTGTTCATAATAACTTATTGGTTATTATGTCTAGAAACATATGGGTGTTGTAGGTGGGGGGCATAGACTTCCTCTATAGAGTGTGTAAGAAACTTGTGGGTTATCTATGATGAGACAATCCAAATCCAATAAATTAGATCTCATGATCTATTATATTAGTTGAATTCTCAATTGGTAACAGAAAATGGCCCAGTTCTTTTATAGTGCTCAAAAGTATGTGCCTTTTGGGTCAAAAATTCATGCTGGCATTGCTGTTCTCCATAGACAAATAGGGACATGAACAACCTAAGTAATCTGGCTCTGACATTGACGAAACACAATTTGTTTTCTACACATTTGGCTTGTTCCTTGTGGAAGAATTAAGTCAATGCAATCATAGGACTTGCTTTTATATGTATGGTGCAAACTAAATCCTTTTTCTTCCCGTGCTTTACTAAAGCTATAGTTTTTAATGTCTACTTCTCACATTTGAGTTTTGTGAAAGAATATGGGATACTCGACAGTAACAAATAGATTAAATACTTCAAGACCATAAAGGACACTTTACATCTCTATTTATTTAAAACTGTTAAGAATCCATTAGTATCAATTAGCATTAATTAGAATCAATTAGTAATAATGATCTCTAATATTATATAAATTGTAATCAATATTCATCTATTGCAAACCGTTCATATTTATATAAATATTTACTATATGTGATTTCATTTGATACACAATTACTTATAAAAACACACTTCTAATATGGTATCAGAAGTTAAGGGAAGTTAAGGGTTTAACCAAGGACTTGAGTTCTAGTGGGAAATGAGCTTCCATTAAGGACGAACTGTTCGGATACTATCCAAATTTGAGTCTTGGTGGAAACAAGGCTTGGTCAGTGAGTCGTTCCTCTAAACCACAAAATAAGATTAGTCGGTTTACTATGTAGATCGGAACTGATTGGCTAAACCCAAAAAAAAAAAGTTAAGGGTTTCACAATCTCTTCTTATGTGCCTTAGAAACCCTGACTCCCACAATAAACATGGCTACGATGCAGGTCTCTGCTCTCCGTCACCATACATTTGATCATTTCCGTACTGCCACCATTAGGTTCACTACTCTCCGGTGAACCCATCGCGGCCACAATCCCGACGCATGCGTTGCACCAGATCTGTTTTCCGATGTATTTTCGCCCCATTTCGCTATTCGTCCCGACCATCATTGTCCTCCTCACTAATAACTGATCATGTTTTCACGCTTTTCAACCATCAACTCTCATGGGAGATTCTGTCACTTTTACCAAAGTTCTACTCATCCAACAAGGATAACTAACAACAACACATGGGTTGGTGTCGTCAAGTTATAGTTTCATGGTCATGGTCTTGAAGATCACTTGACCAAAAATCGAAGGATACTGCCACCGTTCATCTCTCTAAATGGAAGCAAATTATTGTCTCTCTATACACCATGTTATGGTTTTCCACAGTGCCATCTTAACTCGATTTCATACGTAACCAGATATTAACAGGATCTGGTGTTCATGACTATGAATCAGTTAGTGAACAACTGTTACATTTGGCTATATCTCATGCTTTTGGACCAATATCTTTTACATCTCCCACTGAATCGTCTATTTTTTATTCCCACTACCATGGTCGTGGCGTACGAAATGGGGAATGTGGTGATCAACACCATGGTATTCATTGTAACTATTGCAATTGCTACAATCATATTTAAGCTGTATGTCGTACAAAGGCAATGGAACAATAATTTCAATTGAGGATTGGAGTTGTTTCTCAACTGACTGGCACCAAAGATGTTGTTATTTCGATTGTTGATTACAGTGAATTCCTTCAGTTCAAATCGACCTATCAACCATCATCTTCTATCTTCGTTGCTTAGTCTGGTAATCTTGTAGCATTTGTCTCTACATCTTCATACTTTGCTTGGTCTTTGGGTACTCGACTATGGTGCCTATGATCATATGATGGGTAATAAATCTCTTTTGTCACACTTGTCTTATTTTGATTTTTTTCCTTTTGCCACTGCCGCAGATGACTCCAAAATTAAAGTTCAAGGTTTTTGTCAGACATACATACTTCCAAACTTGTCTTTAGATTTTGTGCTCTATATTTCTGGTTTCCCTTTCAATCTAATATTTGTTAACAAACTCACTTGCACCCTTGATTGTTCAATTCTTTTTATTAATAATATTTTTTGTTCAGGATCGACGTACAGGATGGACGATTTGAGTAGGGAGTGAGTCTAGAAGATTATATCATCTATCACTTCTGGTGGCATGTGCTTTTGTCGCATCCCAAAACCTTACACAATGTTTGGGTCACCCTAAACTTAATAAAATATGTCTTTTAGTTCTTAGTTTTTCTAAACTTCCATCATTTGAGTGGCAGACCTATCAGTTAGGCAAACATACTCGCCACACCTGTTGTCAACGAGTAAATAAAAAGTTGTTTGTCATCTTTTACTTTAGTTTATTATGATATTTGGGGGTCCTGGTGGTGTGAAGTCAACTTGAGATTATTATTACTTTGTAACTTTCATCGATGATTTTTCATGATGTACTTGATTATTTTTAATAAAAAAATTGTTAAGATGTTTTCCATATGTTCCAAGAATTTTATGCAGAAACTAAAAATCAGTTTGACACTTTCATTAAATTACGCACTAATAATGCTCGTTGTAACACCTTAATTTTTAGTAATTATATATATATATATATATATATATATATATATATATATATATATATATATATATATATATATATATATATATATATATATATATATATATATATATATATATATATATATATATATATATATATATATATATATATATATATATATATATATTATTTGATGTGTGCTATATGATGGGTTAGTCGGGTTGAATTGGTGAACTGTATAATTAGAGTTAGTTTTGGTGTCATTTAGTAAAATAATTATTTTATTAGTGATAATTATATTGAAATAATAGAAATAAGGTAAATGGGTCTAATAGTGAGAATAGGAAGAGCAAAAGTGGGGGTACGTGTTAGTAAACTCATTAGTTACTAGAATTATTTTGTTAAGGTTTTGATAAAAAGAAGAAAATAGAAGTTAGTAAGAGAATAAGGATTAAAGAGACTAAACTAGAGAAAGGGGAAAAGGAGAAAGAGGAGAAGAAAACTTAAAGAAGAGATTCAAGAGTTCATCAAGAAATCAATGTAAGAATGAATTTTTACTTAATCATTGAGATTGTATGATAATGTATGATAAATAAAAACATGTTTAAGTTGAAATTTCTAATTTTTATGATTTTGATATTGTTAAGTTTTGATGAACAATCTTTAAATATATTAAATAATTGTGTTCTGAGGCGGAGGGAAATTACATATATTGTAGCGTCTTTTTTTGATATATAGATATATTGCTATGGATACTGCTATTTAGAAACTATATATTGATATATATATATTGGTTCGTTGTGATATGTGTATACAGGAGTTAATTTGAGAATAGCAAACTGATAGGTACTATGCGGCAATGTTTTAATGGAAATGAGCCATGTTTTAATAGAAATATTTAGGAGTTAATTTTGAAAATAAAAATTTGATAACATGTAACAAAAAGACATGTACTATAGCGTCATTTATTTTTTTATGATCTCTCTCTCTCTCTATATATATATATATATATATATATATATATATATATATATATATATATATATATATATATATATATATATATATATATATATTTCTTAATATGACATATAATTATACATACTATTTCAATTTGATGTATATGTAGATAGTTATATTGAAGATACGAATTGATAATACTGTAGTTTTAGTTGATTTACGGATAACAATTTGGTAATGTAGTTCAATGTATTTCAAGTTGATAATAATAATCTAATTAGTATAATAATAATAATAATAATAATAATAATAATAATAATAATAATAATAATAATAATAATAATAATAATAATAATAATAATAATAATAATAATAATAATAATAGTTTTAGTATTATTAATGTAATAATTTTTAGGAGTTTTGAGTTAGAGATTAATATTTGGATTATTTAACTCACTAAAGTATTCTCAATTCTAATAGAGTTGTCAATACAATTGATAGAATTGTTAATAGAATTATCAATAAAGTTGTTAGAGTTGTCAATAAAGTTGTCAGAGTTGTTTTGAATTATTATGAGTCATATTTTAATTGTTTTGAGTAATTCTGACATGTTTAGAGTTGTCAGTGTATGATGTCAGTGTGTGCTTTTTTGTTGAAATTTTAAAAATTCATAACTTTTGAACCATAACTCCGTTTGAGTAGCGCGATATTCCTTTCAATAAAAATGGTCTTATTGGAAATAAGTGATTTAATAATGACGTGATTATGTAAATGACTTATAATTGTGTTGTTTGGTTCGTGAATTGGTGTTGGATGTGAATAACATTGTTTGACATTATTTGTTATGCGTTATTGTAATGTGTTGAACTGATGAATATTTACATGATGTATGTAAGTTGTGCAATTTAATGAGATAATTCAAATGTGTTGAATTATGTGAAATATGTATGTATATTAAGATTAGAGAATGATCTTAATTTCCTATGATTGTTGTAATTATGTTGTACCCCAAAATTTACCCACACTTTTCTCAAGACATTTCACAAAGGACCTCAAATGCTCAAGGATTCTCAAAGAATTGATCATACAAAATCACCTCCGAAACATTGAGACCATAAACTAGGGTTTTGACTAAGAACGACTGATCATTGACTTTTGACCTAATACATGAGTTAATGACTTGAAGTATAATCTCAAAGACTCAAATATAACATGTTGACCTAATTTCATGGCTCAAAACATCTCTCAAGATCATGGATTGACAGATAAAATTTGGCCAACTGTTGAAAAGTCAACTATACACTAAAAAGTCAAACTTTGACTTTTTGATCAATATTAAGTTTCAAAGATTAAAATTCATCAAGACATTCAAGAATATCAAGCTTGATCATCAAAAAGTCAAGAAAGTCAAAAGTCAATGTGAAAAGTCAAACTTTTCAAGACTTAGAAATTTCTAAGTGCTTTTTATACATGATAATTTCATTACTTCATGTCATTCTTTCACCAAGATGCAAGATGATTCAAAGAAAACTTTCAACATAAAAGTTGTAGATCTTGATGATATCTGCAACTTTGCTTTGCTGATCAAGTCCTATAAGTGCTTGGATTTTGAGTTATAAATTCATGAAGTCGTGACATTTTTGTATAAACACTTAGAGAAATTTTCAGCAGGTTTGGACAGGTTTTTATCCCAACTTCCTGGCCAATTTTCATCAAGTTTCAATTGGATTCTTCAAAAATAGAAAACATGACGATTGTATAGGATGTTACAATCTTTCCAAAATATCAAAGAACTCGTTGAGATCATACTTGAGCTAAGAGAATCAAAACCATGAAGTTAGGGTATCATTCTTGAATTACAAGGCAGATTTTGTGATGAACAAGAACCAAATCCATAGCCATGCTGCATAATATTCACTTTGCAGGCCTCAAACTTGTATATTACTCCTTAATTAAATGCTTACACAACTGATTAAACTATGATCCAAGTGTTTCAGCCTTTGTCCAATTGATCATTCCATTTTTGGAAGAAAGTAACATATCCATTCTTGAAAAGTTCACTTTAATCACAAAGTCAATTTCTTGAGCCTCTAACTTGTTGTTCTGATTACACTCAACTTCTACAAGTTAGAACAAACATGTTTAAAGTGATCAACTACTTTAGATAGCTTGGTACAAATATTGGAAACATGTTCTTCATATTTGCTTCAAAAACAAGCAAGATAGGTATAACATATGATTTCAAAATTTGAGTTGTTTCAAGTCTCAAACCTTCTCTATAAATAGAGAGGCCATTTACAAGATAAAGGGCCATAAGTTTTATTGTGTAGACAAGCCCTCAAAATCTCATACTCTCAAAAAGCCGAAACTGTCCACAAAGCCTTCACTCTTGAGTTTTGAAGTCAAAAACTTTGAACCTCTCATACCTTGAAAAGTTATGTCCAAACAAACCATCCAAACACTCCACATACATCATACAAGAGTTGTTCAAACACAAGAAAAACTTCTGTAACATCACTATTACCATTTCCTAAGCTTAAAAACAACCAACACAACAGTTCAAACTCAAAATACAAATTTCAGCTTCAAGCTAAGTTTTCTTGACTTTGAACTTTTCATTTCAAACATCATTAGTAATCCATTGTTGAAGATAAATGTAGTAACTATTTCCTTTTAAAGCTAACCATTTTCTTACTTTTCATTCTTGTCAATACTGTGTTGAGAACTAACCTATACACACAATAGAACAATGTTCAAGGAAAAAAATTACAGCATGAGTCGACACATTTTAGTTACAAAACTAGGCATGAGTCGACACAAGACATTATGAGTCGATACATACTGCTATCCAGACCCAAAAACAGAAGGACCAAAGGTGTATGAGTCGACACAAAACATGAATGTGTCGACACAAACCAGAAATAAGTCGACACATACCCTTATGTATCGACTCATACTGAGTTGATTTTGGTTTTACAGGAACGAGAAAGATTATGTGTCGATGCAAAGATGCATGTGTCGACACATAATGGACAAAAATAGTTTTTCCTTTCTTTTTACACTGTTTTTATATTTTCTATATATTTTCCTTCATTGCTCATCAATATAGTTGTAATAATTAGGATCTTTATTGCTTTCCACCCTCCATTTGTAAATTTATATACCACATCTTCAAATGATGTAATAGCACAGGACATTTATTTTCCGCAATTTACCGCTTTTATATAAAATTCTAGTAATTAGGGTGTGTATGGCAAGATTTAAAATCAACAAGTAGACAACCCTAATTCAAGAACAACAATGCATACCTTTCCATACCTTAAGTATTTCTTTATTGAAGATTCTTTCAGGGCATGTGCTCCCCAAGCCAAGGCATCTTTGAGGATTAAGACACAAGATAGGAATTATGGCGTTGTAGACTCGCATTGTAATCAAAGCCATTGATAATACTTGTTGCTCCTCATGAGAGTTTGGAATGAATTTGGCACGAAAATTAGGGATTCTTTGAAAAATTGATGATGGATTTGGATTCATTAATACTTTGAATTCAAATGTTGCGCTCATGTTAATCAAATGAATCAAGACTCAAGCAGGTTAAGGGAATTCAAATTTTTGTTCAAGTTGATTGATTAAATCCAAGTTTGCTAAAAAAGGAAGATTTGTCAAAATATTCATCATTATCCATCATTCAAAATTCATCCAAGTGTTCATCAAATCCTATCATTCAAGACTATTTTCAAGTCATGACATTCCAAATTGTTAAAATTGTTCAAGACATGAGATAAATCTCAATTCTAAGCACAAAATTCAATTTGGTGCATTATTTCAAGTTCATCCATCATTAGAACTACAACTTTGAACATTTTTTGAACAAAAGAAAAGTTACATGCTAAAGCTTCATGCTATAATCTTGCCATAAACCTTTGTCAAAATCAATATACATTCAAAGAGGTTACATCATCATTCAAATGAATTTTGAAGAGGAAAATTGTTACATTATTTGTTACATCCTAAGTCACAAAAATCTTAAACTTAAGCCTAATGTTCTACCCCAAATCTTCATGCCAAACCAAACAAGACCTTATTGTCCAAGATGTTGCCATCACTTGTTACCTTCCTCCATCCAAACTTTGCAAAAAAAAGTACAAAACCTATGACATAACATGTGCCAAAGCTGCATAAACCAGCCCCATAAACCTCCAAAAAAACCTGTTGTAAAAACTAGTTCACCAGCCCTGTGCATAATAAAACAAAATCATCTCTAATACTGTCCCAAACAGCCTGCTACAAACCAGCATACCAGCCCAAGATCTATGTCAAATTTGCACAAAAATGTTCATATGAGAAACTGTATTAAAAAAGCATTAGAGTAGTATGCCAAAATTGTTCAAATTCATCCTATCCCCCCCCCCCCCCCCCCTAAAAAAATAAAAACTCCCTTCAATCCACTATAAGAACAACTCTTCCCCACTCTTAAAAACCACCAACAATAAGCACCAGAATCTTCAAAAAATCACACACAAACCTCTACTCCACAACTTTCAATCCCCTGCCTTCAAGAACATACCCCATTATATTTCATAACTATCTTCATTACCCTCCACAAAAACCTCAACTTCACCAAAATACTCCCTTTGCTCATACATCAACAAACTCTTTCTCTAAACCTCTTTCGTTCACCTGCAAGTCAATATTGTAACTACATATAACAAATCAATTAAACTACAACATCGACATCCATTGCCCAACAACATACACAGGCCAATTCAGAGCACAACAGCAAAGACATAATGACATCAAAAATACAAAAACGAAGCAGAAAAGAGTAGGAGCAGATGAATTCAAAATGGGACTAAAGATAGAAGAGTCAGAAACCATACCTGAGTAAACTCCGGAGAAAACCTCATTTCCATTAGTAACTTTATTTCTCTTGCTTCTTTCTATTTGTTGCCATTGTTGATGATTTTCTTTCATTATGTTCGGATTTTGCTACTCGATTTTATCCCTTGTTGTGTGAATCATAAGTAAACATGGGATGCAGAAGCGTGGAACACAGTTTCGAAGAAGGAGGCATGTTGTTGATTGTCATCAGAAATTAAAGATGAGAGAACATAGGGATTAGTTTCTATCAATATTTTTTGTTTCTGCGATGAGAAGAATAGAGGAAGATTTGAAATAGATTAGGATATTAGGGTTTCGGATTCTCTGTTGGTGTTTCTTGAAGAGAGTAATCGAGAATGAGTTGTCGGGTGTTAGTTTTAGGGTTTACATTACCCGTTTCCTTTTTTTTCTTTTAGAAGGGGGTTGGATCCGAGTCTAACCCGACCCGGTCCATCTGAGCCCAGTTTACTTTTTTTATATTATTATTTGATCTATTATTGGGCCTGCTGTTTGTTTTTCAAAGCCCATATGAATTCCTTATTAATACCCCCAAATAATTCTGCTTTGCACCCCATGTTTGTTTTAGTATTATTTTTATTTGTTTTATTAAATTTTATTAATTTATTGTTTTATTTAATCAGTTTATTAATTAAATAATCATATAGTTTTTTTTAGATAAATTTTATTTAGGTAGCTTAGCCTTAGAGTTAATTTATCATCTTTGTGATTTTAATATTTTGTTTTAGTTTAGTTCATTATTTTTTAGTTATCCTGCTTGTTAAATATCATACAAAAATATTAGTAGTACTTTCCGTTACTTTGATAATTGCTATGTTGTTTCTTAGCACATTCCTTTAGAAATACCGTGAAGCAATTAAAATCTCGTTTCGATCGTTTCACGTTAGACCTTAGGATTGAAACCTTTGTATGGTAACATTTTAGGTTAGATTTTCCCCTTTCAAAAAATCAAAATAAATCCATTAATTGCATGACAACATTAGGGTTTCAAGTTTTCCCTTTAGCCCTTTTCTTTTGCATCTTATAAAAACTGAAATCTATTTTCTTAATCAAAAATCCAAAAACACTTAAGCATATCAAACTCATTTTAAAAAGACTAAAAACCACAAACCTCATCCAACCCTTTTGGTCTCTTGGCCCCTTTTTTCTTTAAACTTTTAAAAGGACTTGCTAATTTCGTTCTACTGTGATACATGTTGTGCCAATGGCTAGACCGTGAACGTTAACATCGTCCACTAAAAACACCAACAAACCAACATTTTTTTAAAAGAACTACATTATTCTGATTCCATCATGGAACACGTAGGCACAGGGTTGTGAGACCCTCACGAACGCAATAATAAAATTCTTTTCCTTTTTCCTTTTAACTCATTCATGAATTTCCCTTAGTAAGTATAGTTTTAGATAAACACACCTTTAGAAACAAACAATCGAAATGGATCTCGTTGAGTGCAACGGGTGTGAGGGGTGCTAATACCTTTCCCTTGCATAATCGACTTCTGTACCCTCTCTCTTGGTAGCAAGACCACATTATCCATCCTTTTGGGGTTTTCTTGATATTTCCCCTTCCTCCGAGATAAATAAAGTTCGGTGGCGGCCTTGTGTATTTTTTGCTAGTTGCTTCAGCGGGCGACTCTGTTGGGGATACCTATGCGAGTCAATCTTAGCTTTGTTTGTTTGTTTATTTGGGTGTTTATTTTTGTAATTTATTTTCTTTATTTATTGTTTTCCTTTATATGTTTTTCATTTTAATTTTTCTATTCACATGTTCTGGATATTATGTTGTATTTGTTGTGCTATTGGGATGGGTGATTTCTTTTGCAAGTACAAGTCTGTTTACCAGTGATTTCTGAGAAACAACCGCTAGTCTTCCAAACTCTATGTTTTGGTAACTTACAGGGTCAACTAGATTTATGCTATTTATATTGTTTCGACCCTAACGATCTTTCTATGAGATTATGCCATGTTCAACATTTTTACATGCAAACGTTCTGGCGCTTCCACGCGTCCTCCTGGCGAAAACGCACCAGTTTGAAATTTAAACTCTTCCCGCTTGAAGATTTTGAATTCAACCAACATGATTGTCAAAGTAACCTTCACATATCTTAAAATACTCTTTTTGACTTTAATTTGCCATTCGACATATCGAACTAAAAAAATGAGCTTTATAAAATAACCTTATAAGGCTAAGTTTCATGTTATCTTTTAAAACATGATCTTATCAAATTGACTTTCATATTTTTATCAAGTGTCGTAATATTTAGCTAACAAATTTCCCCCAATAAATGTCTATTTCGAAACAATGCAGAAATGGACATTTTTTGTAATCACAAGATTTCGACTAGCAACCTTTCATTTTTCTTCAATTCCTGGCGTCACAGTTAATCATGACTGCTTTTCCAAAATGTCTCATTAAGACATGCGTGCAGCAGTTTCTCCATCATTATATACCAACTCCCAAGAACATGACTAGTGATCTTTCACTTTTCTTCATCAGATATTGACACGTGTCCCACTAACTTTCTGAGGTGCAACCTCCAACTTTTCCACTTACCACTATAAAAAAAGTTCTCTCTTTTATTATTTCTTTTTTTCTACTTTTGCAAACCTAGAAATCTTCATACTCTCTAATTTACGCTCTCATTCCTTCTTGAAAGTTTCATCAGTTCTTCAAATCTTCAACAATGTCTTCTGGTAAACAAGATTCCAAGCATGCTGAGAAATTTGGAATGTCCAAAGGTTCATCTTCTCAAAATGTACAAACCAGCAAAAATAACTTTTGGGAATCAAGAATTTATCATACCTCCCAAACTTACTCGGGAACAAAAATCCATTTATGCTTCTCAGGTATTAATCCCTTCTTCGTTTTCTAGTAAAACCTTAGGCTTCTTAGGCCCTTTAATCGCTATAGGCGATTTAAAATAAAATGTGGATTTCTTTCCAACTTATTATGCTACCAAACCCTTAGTAAATAAAAATGCAGCTTCTAAAGAGAGCATTGAAGATTCCACCAAGAAACCTAAAAAGTCTTCTAAGAAAACTTCTGAGAATAGTTCTTCAAACCCTAAGGCAACGAGAGAAGCTTTCCAATTGGATTATATAACAGAGAGCTTTATACCCTTTAGATCATGTCCAACCTTATATAAATCTTACCTAGCTTGGCTTACTAAGGTTGAGAAGAAAAAAGCTCAAGTTTGGAAAGAATTAGGAATTTTTTACCTAATTCAAATGTCGAAATTAGGCTTTAGTTATTGCCAGCTTTTTCTGTTAGCTTCCCTGTATTTCTGGGATAGTACCTACAACACTTTTCATCTCCCTTGTGGAATGATAACTCCCACCTTCTTTGATATAGCTGCCATCACCGGACTTCCTCCTACTAGAGAGGCTTTTGATCCTTATTTGGAGTCTGAAAACACTATTGACTTCAATGTCAAAAATGCCTCTTTTAGTACTTACATAGATCTATATAATATGGACAGTGAAGATGTTTCTGATGTTGAGCATATAACTTTCCTAGCTTTGTGGTTATCTAAATGCATTTTCTGTTGCAAATCTCTGCAAGTAGCTAAGAGATTTCTAACCTTAGCAAACCAGTTACATTCTGGTCGAAAGGTATGCTTGAGTGAGTTGCTTTTATCCAGTTTGTATGAAAGTTTAGGGGTTGTTGCTGCCAAACTTAAAGATTATGAAGTAGGTACCAACTTACTTATATCTGGGCTCTACTGGCTACTTCAATTGTGGCTAAATGCCACTTTTGAACCCTATCTTCAAACCGCTGGAATTGTTGATGAAGAGGACCCTGTAATAGCAGGTCGAAGCATTGAAGGAACTAGACTCTTACAACTAACTCCCAGTGTTGATGCTGAGACCCTTCAAGCTTGCCTCACTAAATATATGTTGATGTTCTCTAAACGTCACAATTTCACTTCCACTATGGCTCCTTTCGCTAGTAGAACTCATGGTCCTTCCTGGTTTACTTCGTCAGTTGAAGACGTTGTAAAGAATGTAGACACTAGCATCGAAAACATATGGCGTGCATTCCTTCTCCCTAGACATCTAGTCTCCAGGATCTTACCAGTGAAGAGCCATGTTTGCTTGTTGGCTTATTAGCCCAACTTTGTCTCTCGATAATTTGGATTGTACCAACTCATCCCTCTAAGCCTCTCTTCAGTTGAAAACGTGAGATCTACATTGCAGGTGTAGATTACTTTGCTTGAGATATCCAGAAACACCAAGAGTACCATGCCAATTATGCTGAATTTGGTCTCACTCCTTATCAACCTGCTTTCTATATGACCAAAGGCTTCTACACCTGGTGGACTGACTTTTATTCGAATAACATGTTCGATACTGCTAAAATAAATGAGCATTTAACAAAAGCTTTTTCCCTTGTGCAGGAAAACGTCCCAAAAGGTAAATTAACGCATACCCAGGAAATCCAGGCTTTCCAGAAATTATTTGAAACTGTCTATGATCCAACTAATCTTAGTCGAACCGTCTTCCAAGCAGCAGCTACTTTAAAATAAAAAATTACAAATAAACTACCACGTTTAAAGATTCCCTCTTCTGTAAAACCTGAACATAGGTATGATTTGGCCTTTGAGCTGCAACCACCAAAATTTCCAAATTTGCCTAGTGCTGATTTTGGCCTAGCGTTCTTTCCACCCTATCCAGATTGGTTTACTTGTGGAAATATTTTCAATGAGTTAAAAATTGACTCCCAAAAACCTGCTAAGAGGATGGTTTTGACTAAGTGCACTATGGACAGTTTCAAAGGTTTCCTTCACTATGATTTATCAGCAGTCTCTATTGTGTCTCCGACACGTGAAGGTGTGGAACCAAAGGATTCCTTGGTCCTTTTAATTTTTTTAAGGAATTTTTCAACTTTGAGCATTTGGCTAACTTTGATAGTGTTTTCTAGTTGTTGAAAGGAAAACTACAAAGAAAGAAAAACCTGCAGCGAAGACGAATTCGACTACTGCCTCAAAAGCAGGAACTTCTTCCAGCCAAGGAATTTCTTCTGCAAAGGGTGCTTCTCCAGAAAAGGTGGTGAAGATTGTAAAGGTACTATTTCTAAGAATTCTTCTTACCTTTTTGCATCTTTTTACCATGACTTTCCTTGCAATCTTTCCCCCTTTATTTTTTTTAGGGTAGTTGTTTGACCCCTAAAACACCAAAGAAAAGAAAAGCTTCTAATGAAGAAGAAATTGTTATTCCCGAAGATGATGATGACGATGTACCCCTCACTCCTTTCAAGGATAAGAAGAAACACAAGAAAGCCAAAACGTCGAAGGGTGCTCCATATCAAACCACCAATCAAAAATATGTCGAAGTAAAAATCCTTCCTCCTCCTCAACGTGAAGTTCAACCTGCACCTTCTGGGGTTATAATTTTGGAGCATATTGGCAGAAATTCTTCTAACCTCGATGATCAAAAGGTACATCTTTATTTCAGTCTTTTTACCCTTTTTTTCTCAAATATCTTTTGACCTAACAACTCCTTTTTTGTCTGCAGGATAAATCCACTACTCCTCCTATTTCTCCTATCAACCAAGATGCTCCTCTGGATACAGGGACTCCTTCACCTCCTCCCACATCCAGTGGTGCTGTCCAAAATAAAGGGTCTTCAACTGTGATTCCCCAATCTAAAGCAGGTGACGTCCAAGTCGAACAAGAGACTTCTTCTCCTAGTGAAGATGACTTGCCAGAATCTGGAAAGCAAATAATGGAGGAGGACGAAGACTCTGAAAGTACTCCTAGTGATTCTTCTCTATAAAGGGCTCAATTTCCTGTAGATTATGTCGAGGACGAAGAGCAATATTTAGATGGGATTAAGACATACTTTTGAGATGATAAGGACATGGAAGAGGTCGAACCACAACCTAAAGATACTCATTCGACACATCCTGATACTACTAATGAACCAAGCACACAATCTCGATCAATTCCACATCCCATTCTGACTCCAACACTTACTGAGGAGGAAAAAGTAGCACTAAAGAAGAGTGATCCCATAAAATATGTGAAGTTGATGATGGCTCTAAGGGATTCTTCTTCTGACAAAAGAGCTTCTGGGGATTCAACCCAATCTGGCGCTAGGGCTAATGAATCTTCTTATGAAGAACTCCTTCAGCGAGTGAAGAAAGCTGTGTTCGAAGGTGATTTGTTCGAAGTGCTGAAAACATATGTTACTGCTCACTTTGGGATGAAAAAGCTGATTAATCGCATCAACATTACTGCTTGTCCTGCTAATGTAGGTGAGGTCTTGATAGATATTCAAAACCTAATTGACCAAATCTGCGCTGAGTACAACAGGGAAGTTGATGCAACTTCGAAGCTTCAAGAAAAAGAATAAGAGCAAACTGTTGAATTTGACAAAGCTCTCAGTACCTGAGGATTTGTTAGCTTTGAGGAAGGTATCCCAAGCGGAATTCAACACTTATACCGCTTCAATCACACTTTAGGAGTCTCATATTATGGAGTTACAAAAGAAGATAGCCGATTCTAAGGTGAAGTAAGCTTCTATCAAAGGATTGGACACCACTGAAGCTGATACTTTGGCTGCACAGAGTGTTGAGCATGTTGAAAGAGCTTCAGCCATGACTGAAGACATTGCACGCCTCAAAAGTATACACGCTGCTGTTCAATATAAGCTTGGCCTAGCAAAGATCAAGTATGAAAGGATGAAGAAAATATCCTGTTTTGATTTATGTAATAAACATTTTGCTTTACATTGTAAGCATGCTTAGACAAAGCCATTTTGGCACTTCTGAAGTTAATTTGATCAACATTTTGGCTATGTATATTTTTGCTGCTTACTCTCTTGTTATGATTTTTATTTCTTGTAAAAATGGTTTATACTTATTTAAGTATTTCCCATTTATTCTTAGGATTCTTCGATCTTCAGCCAACTCTTCTACTTCGTAAGTGTTGTTTGAAAATTCCTTTAGGATTCAAAAAGGTCCTTCCCAATGTGGAGACCATTTTCCTATCGCTTTATTCTTTTGATCCATAGGTATTATAACTTTCCATACTAAGTCATTTATAATAAAAGTCTTGCCTTTAACCCTCTTATTATATGCTCTTGCCACTCTTTCCTTTTGTCTTCTTAGTCTTTCTAAGGCATGCAACCTTCTTTCATCCAAATCTACTAACTCATTTATCACCATTTCCCAATAAAGGTCAAAATGAATTTCCTCTTTCCTTTGAATTCTAAGTTATTGTAAGTAGATTTCGACTGGTAGTACTACATCAAATCCAAACTTAAGTTGGAAAGGTGTGGCATTAGTTGCTTCTTTAGGGGACATTCGACAAGCCCATAATGCTTGGTCTATAGTTTTATGCCAATTTTTAGGTTTCTTTCCTACATGTTTCTTTAACAACCCAATTATTACCTTATTGGATGCTTCAACTTGGCCATTTGCTTGAGCATAGTAAGGTGTGGATGTCAATAGTTTGAAACTTGTTTCCTTGGCGAACTCTGAATCTTTCGACCAATGGAGACTAATCCTTGGTCTGTTGTGATACTCTCTGGGATGCCAAATCTATAAACTATTTTTTCTGAATGAATTCGATAACAATCTCTTGATCCACATTCACCAAAGGTATGGCCTCAACCCATTTTGTAAATTAATCTATACCTACTAAAATGTACCTGTGGTTTTTAGAGGAAGCAGGTCGAATTTCTCCAATTAGATCCAGTGCCCAACCTCTAAAAGGTCGAGGTTTAATAATTGCATGAAGTTGACTTGCTGGAACATGTTGGATACCAGCATGCTTTTGGCATTCTTGACATCCCTTAGAAAATTCTATGCAGTCTTTAAGCATAGTAGGCCAATACATTCTATATCGAAACAACAACCACTTCATTTTATGACCTGCTTGATGAGCTCTACATGCTCCACTGTGAACACTAGATAATGCCAAATATGCCTCACTTTCTCCTAAGCATTTTAGCAAAACTCCTTCAGGGGTTTTCTTGAACAATTCATTCCCCATTAAGATATAAGACAAAGCTCTATATTTAGTCTTTCTTTCTGTATTTATTGAAGGATCTCTGAGATAATTAACAATTGGACTTCTCTAATTTATATCTACTAGAGTGTTAGTGACCAATACTTCAAATGTGTCTTTGTTAGTGTAACTTAACTGGGTACTTTCCAAATATGTTGAAGACAACCTTGTAGACATTGCCTTTCCCTTAACTTTGACCAATTCTTCTAGTTTTTCTTTAGTCACTTTATACCTTGAAGCTATTTGTGCTAAGTCATTTGCCTCTTGATTTTTTACTCTGGGGACATGCTTTATATCTGCATATTCAAACTTTTTAAGTAATCTGTTTGCAATAATGAAATACATAATCAAATTTTCTTTTATGCACTTGTATTCTTTTGTCAACTACTTTATTACTAGCTCAGAGTCTCCTTTGATTTCGACTCTTGTTTCCCCCAATTCCAACAAGGCTACAAGTCCTGCAATCAAGGCCTCATACTCTGCCTCATTATTTGAACAAAGGGGACCTTAAATTCTATACTTGAGTTTTGTTGGAATTCCATTAGGAGAAATTATCAGGATCCTAACTCCACTTCCCTTTTGGTGGGTTGCACCATCAAAGAACAATCTCCAAGGTTTTAAATCAACGTAACGTTGAGGGTTTTCGACCACTGCTTGGTCTACAATAAAGTCTGAGATTGTTTGACCCTTCATTGCTTTTAATGGCATGAAGGCTAAAGAATACTCAGTAAGGGCTAAGGCCTATTTGCTAATTCGACTGTGTAATATTGGCTTTGATAACATATGTTTGATAACGTCAAAATGTGAAGAAACATATACATCAACAGGTTTTATATAATATTCAAGTTTTGTACAAGAGAAATACAAACAAAGACAAAGCTTTTCTATAGCAGTATATCTTGTTTCTGCATCATTTAAGACTCTACTTAGATAGTAAATGGCTCTTTAGATGCCATTTTTGTCTTCTTGTGCTAACATACTACCAATAGTAACATCAGAAGCAGATATTTACAATCTCACAAGTTTCCTTCCACAAGGTGGTGACAAGATGGGAGGATTCATCAGATATTGCTTGATCTTATTAATAACTTCTTGTTGCTCTTTGCTCCATTCGAACTTTCCTTGTTTCAAATGAAGGAGAGGTAAAAAGACCCGAGTTTGACCACTTAGGTTAGAAATGAACCTTCTCAGGAAATTTATCTTCCCTAAGAGTGATTGTAACTCCTTTTTATTGATGGTGCTTTCGCTTCCATGATAGCCTTTGTCTTGTTTTGGTTGATTTATATCCCCTTCTTGTGGACCACAAAGCCCAAGAAGTCTCCAGCGTGCATAAAAAGTGCACATTTAAGGGGATTCATCTTCAGGCCATGTTTTCTCATCCTTTCGAATGATTGGCGAAGATGACTCTGATGACTTTCTTCTGATACATACTTAATCACAATGTCATCTATGTAAACCTGCATGAAAGTTTCTATATAATAATGAAATATTGAATTTATTTCCCTTTGGTAAGTTTCCCCACATTTCTTAGGCCAAATGGCATAACTACCCACTCATAGGTACCTATTGCCCCAGGGCAACGAAAAGTTGTTTTGGACATGTCTTTCTTAGCAATGAAAATTTGGTTGTATCCAGAGTATCCATCAAGCATACTAAGGTATTCAAAGCCTGAAGCTGAATCTACTAGCATCTCTACCATAGGCATGGGATACTCATGTTTAGGAGTTGTTGCATTTAAGTCACGAAAATCTATGCATACTCTCAATGAACCATTTTTCTTAATAACGAGAACTATATTGGCAATCCATTTGACATACCTTGTGGTCCTGGTGAAATTGCAGTGGAGAAGCCTTTTGACCTCTTACTTAATCTTTGAAAGAATATCTGGGGAAAATCTTCTAGGGTTTTTGCCTGATAGGCTTCTTGCCCTCCTTGATTGGCAACATTAATTCGACCAGATCTCTTTTCAAACCTGGCATTTCGTCATAATCCCAGGTGAAGCAGTCTTTATTTTCTTTCAGCAACTCAATCACCCTTGTCTTCAACTTAGGATCCAATTTAACGCTGATGTAAGTGATTCTTTTTATGCTCCCATACCCAAGATCTATCTCTTCAAGGGGTTCTTGAGCCAACATCTTTGCACTTGATGCCAATGGATCTTTATTGAAACCCAAGGGGTCCTCATCATATATAGCATCCAACCTTTGTTCTATTTGTTCGGCATGTACCCATTCGTTAGGAGGTTTTGGAATAAAATGCTCCACAGGTCCTGCTGTGTGCAATGTATTATTTATGACTGTGATAGCCATATTTGTAACCTCAGCTTCGAGAGATGCTTTTCTTTTATTCTCGGTCAAGTAGGCCGAAATCTTTTCGAAGAACAATGATTCAGACATAATCACTATCCACATCCTAGCCAGTTATCCATACAACAGACATTCCTTTGACATCCTCTATTTCTCCCATGATTTCTCTATCCCATTGAAACCCATTTGGATGTAGGGTTAAGAAATAAATGGCATTCTTGCTAGGTGAGTATGCTTCTCCTTCTGGGTTGCATGAACCTATGTTGGCCAAATTTCTGTCAAAGTTCCTCCTGTCCACATGATTTACCTCAGTCATGTAGTAACTTTGATCCACTTCTATGTTTTCCACTATGCCATCTTCTCTCCAGATGGATAATCTCTGGTGCATCATTGAAGGGACAACTCCAACTCCATGTATCCACTCTCTGCCAAGCAACAGGTTGTAATTTGCTTTTGCTGGGATTACCATGAACATAATTGGCCTTGTAATTGAACCAACTGTTGCACCCCAAAATCTTCCCTCCTAATTTCTTCTATCTGGCTTAGACTCTTGCATTCATCTATATATATTCCATTAGGTCATTAACATACTGTGATACGGTGGGAAGAACTGACTGTTTTTTGAATGCTGGTTTGTGTTTGTTTTTGCAAAATGTTGCGGTAAGCAAGAGTCGCCACTGACTTTTATTTTATCCAACAAGGAAAGGAAAAAAGCACAAAAAAAATTCCTTTTTTGAGATTTTCTGAGTACGGGGGGTAGATTATAGAAAGGGAAGGTATTAGCACCCTTTCTATCTGTGGTTATCCACGGGCTCTTAGGTACTTGCTCATTGTTTTCAAAATTATTTTCTTTGTGCTTGTGGGTTTTGAAAAGTTTTTGTTTTTAACTTCGATTTAACTCTTGCTTCTGTCTTCAAGAGTGTAATGAAGTGTTTTTGAAAACTTGTTCGTAAAAGTGTAAGTGTGAAAAAAGTTTTGTTTTGGATGAGAAAGTATCTAAGAACTAATCTACCTACTCGAAAAAGGAATCGTTCTATGCGAATTTCCTTTAGACAATGATATCCCACTATTAGTGAGTAGGTAGCACCGTCGTTGGAATTTGAGGGTCAATTCGAAAGAGGGACATACGGTCACTAAAGCAATGTTAGGACGCCTTAGTGGTAACCCTAATGTCTTAGATCATTTGTTTGAGGCAACAATATCCGAGGCAACCATTTCGAGGCGACTATGATCTTTTAGACAAGAGGACGACCTCTAAAACAACCTATACTCAATGACCGTGTACGAAGGCAACCAAGTGGGGTGTACCCTAGGAGTGCGCATGTGCGAGTGTGTTGTTTTTCAGTTATTTTTATCTTTGAACATGTTTAGGGTGATCTAACCGTTTTAAGATTAAACATTCATTCTTGTCATGCAAACCCTATTACCAAACATCTAGCAGTTAAAAATTTGCAAAAATTAAAGGTGCGGAAATTAAACTAAATTATTACAAGGCGTCGGGTATTTACATCGCCAAAAGCAACCCTTTGAAATTTAAAAGCGGAAAAATAAATATCCTAATTAATTATTACAAACCGGGAGCAGATACATTAGTTGGATAAAGAAAAATAAAGCGCGCGATGCGAAATTAAATCGAATGCGAAATTAGGGTTTTGACCCTTTTAATTAAAGAAAATGTTTTTGTTGTTTTTATTTTTAAGAAACGAAATTAATCCTAAATTTAAATACTAAATTGATTATTAAATAAATTAATTAATGAAAAATAATTAATGACATATTTTTGGAGTTTTTGGTATTTTAGGAAAGAAATAAAAATAAATAAATTAGGGTTAAAACCTATTAAATTCTAATTAATTTTAAATATTTACAAGATGAATGAAAGTAATCTAAAAATTAATATCCTAATTAATTTAATTAATATTTATTAATAAAAAATAAAATTCTGAAATTTAATTGGGTAAAAAATGTTTTTGTGATTTTTTTTATAAAAAGAAATTATTCTATTGGTTAGTAATTAATTAAAAATAACTAAATGTAAATAAATAAAATATAGAAAAGAAAAGAAAATATGGAAGAGATTGGGCCTGATTAGAGTGTTTGAATAGCAATTTTTCTGGCCCATTGACATGCAGTCCGTTTGACTTTTTTGATCCAGTGTATGTGCGTTGACCTGCCTATGGTGTGCCTTCAATGCTTGACCACCAGATCTGGCCATCTGGCACATTGATGAGGAAGGCATATGGTAGACATCAAGTTCCTGCGTGCATATGATTACCTGAAAGAAAATATTATAGAGAAAAACATGGGGACCTAGGATTCGAACCCAGGTCCTGAAGGGAATTCCATGCCACGCTTGCCACTGGATCACATGCTTCTGTTTGATATAATATAAAAAGGAAATAATAAAATATAAAAACAAGCATTAGTGGACAAAAGCCAAAAAAACGCGCCAACGTTTAAATAGACGAATGGGGAAGCGACGCGCCTTCGTCCCTGTCTTTGGACCGTGGCTAAAAATCAAAGGGGTTATACCCATGGACGCTGTCCATTGCTACAAGTCAGGCTTATTCAAATATCTCCCACAGGCCATGTAAACGAGTTCTAGGACCATGGTTGGATTCGTCATCTTCTTCTGATCACAACCATGGCCATTATGCAGGCTAATTGTACCTGAAAACAAAAGCCCTAAAAACAAACTCGAAACCCTAGCTATGGTGGATTTCGATTCAGGTCATATAAATGCAATTGAATAATACCAAAAGCTTGCAAATACTCTGTAGATTAAGATTATGCCATTAATTCAGATCAACCGTGCTTAAATTGCATGATGCGAATTCAAGAACAGGGTGATTTCGTGGGTGACTTACAACGCGTGTGAGGGTCTGAAAACGTGTGCTTTTGGTTGCTTTCGCTTGTGGAAATTTCTAGGAGACGATTGAGACAATTGCCAAGCCTTGAAACTGCTTCTAAGGCCTGTTTCGATCTCACACTTTTTTGGTATTTTTGAAAATTTTGTTCTTGCTCTCTATCTGATCTCTAACCTTTATTTTGATATGCACACGACCCTTATGTATTATACAATGCATTAGGATTGCAAACTCAGTCCAAATCTCTCTCTTTCAATGCTTTGATATTTGATTTAATTCCCCTTAACAAACCTTCCAAATTTGGCTCCTTTGCAATCTCTTTATACACAATTGGCTTGATGCAAATTTGAATGCCTTGCTAGCTGTGATTAAAGCCTGAAACAATCAAAAGATCCATTGTTATCAATGCTTTGGATTTTATTTTATTTTATTTTATTTAAATCAAATTAATTCAAATAAAAATCAAAATAATTAATAAAAATATGATATGGACACATGGAAAAGGCTAGGGCACGTGGGCTATGATTCCAGCTCAAAACAAGTAAAAAAGAATGGGCCCATTTGGCAAAATTTGAGGTTTTGGGGATAGTTGACTTTTGGCAATTTTGCAAAAAAGGTCAACTTCAACAATGCATAACTTCCTCAATTTTGACTCTTTGGAGGAGTTCTTTGACTTTTTAGAAAGCTTGAGATATCCTCTAACCAAACCTTTAGGTATCATCTCAATTTGATATTTCATGCTTAAGTATGAAGCTTTGAAAAAAATGTGTTTTTGTTGACTTTCAAAAATGACCTATAATGTCCAAATTCATAACTTCTTGTGAGTGCATTTTTTGATCTTGGGATATGAATATGGATTGTAGGGAATTTCATCCTCTTCAAAATTAGCTTTGGATGGGTCATTTCGTATTAAGTATGAGAAAGTTATGCTTGGTCAAAGTTGGGTTGACTTTTCTTACAAAACCCTAATTTAGCAACTTTTGAATCTTGATGAATTATGAGCAATCCTTGATGAATCATGATCAACCCTTGATCAAATGATGAAATATACTTCAAAATGAGAATGTTGACAAAAAATCTTGAAGTTTGACTGTATGTGGGTCACAGTTGACTTTTGCCCTAGCACAGTCGATTTTTGGACCTTTGAGCAATTGACAGAGCAAACTTTCTCTGCACGGCTTGAAACTTGACATGGATGATCTTGAGAACATATTAGGACATTGGTGAGAACTTGGGGTATCTTGGACTCAAGGATATTGATGCAACATGAAACCCTAATTTGGAGTAGACTGCCTTAGGAGAGAGCTTGTCTGGTCAACCCTTGGACTACCTTGAGCAACTTGGAGATCTTTCTTGCAATGTTTTGAGAAATATGGGAGGGCAACTTTTGGGGTAGAACAGCTGCCCCTGTTCAATCTTCTTAAACCTGAGGATGTAGATTGGCTTTCATGCCTTTCATGATCCGAAGGTGGAAGAGGATTGAACACTAGAGTGCCCAGAAATTTGCACTCGCATGAAATAGTGTCCCTCTTGTGACA
Source organism: Vicia faba (assembly GCA_948472305.1). Lineage (NCBI taxonomy): Eukaryota > Viridiplantae > Streptophyta > Magnoliopsida > Fabales > Fabaceae > Vicia > Vicia faba. The sequence goes on along the minus strand of OX451738.1, from coordinate 720,644,460 downwards.
TTGGGAATGGGCTTACAGATGCCATTTAGAGATTGCTGACGAGGGGAGGGGCTTAAGGATGCCACCTAAAGGAGTTTCGATCGCATAAGAGATTCCTTAGTGAGAGCTTGTATACCTGTTTGTTGTGGAAGATTCCGTTGGGGGAAGTCTGATCTTTGTTGAGAGAAGTAGAAATTTAGGAGCCTCGTCATCCGTTATTCGGCTGATGAGTCGTCTCTGTTGATATTTAGGAACTTCGATCGTCCATACTCAACTGAGGAATCAGTTTTTGCTGAGATTTAGGAACCCGTCCGTAATTCAACTGAGGTGTCGAGATTTAGGAACTCGTCCGTAATTCAACTGGGGGGGGGGGGGGGAACATCTTCGTCGAGATTTAAAAACTCTCCCGTAATTCAATTGAGAAAACTTCTCTGCTGAGATTTAGGAACTTGTCTGTAATTCAACGGAGGAACATCTTTGTTGAGATTTAGGAACTTGCCCGTAATTCAACTGAGAAAACTTCTCTGCTGAGATTTAGGAACTTGTCCGTAATTCAACTAGGGAAACATCTTCGTCGAGATTTAAGAACTTGCCCGTAATTCAACTGAGAAAACTTCTCTGCTGAGATTTAGGAACTCATCTGTAATTCAACGGAGGAACACTTTTGTCGAGATTTAGGAACTCTCCCGTACTCCAACTGAGAAAACATCTCTGCTGAGATTTAGGAACTTGTCCGTAATTCAACTGGGGGGAAACATCTTCATCGAGATTTAAGAACTCGCCTGTAATTCAACTGAGAAAACTTCTCTGCTGAGATTTAGGAACTTGTATGTAATTCAAAGGAGGAACATCTTTGTCGAGATTTAGGAACTTGCCTGTACTTCAATTGAGAAAAACATCTCTGCTGAGATTTAGGAACTCGTCCGTAATTCAACTGGGGGGAAACATCTTCATCGAGATTTAAGAACTCGCTCGTAATTCAACTGAGAAAAATTCTCTGCTGAGATTTAGGAACTTGTCTGTAATTCAACGGAGGAATACTTTGTCGAGATTTAGGAACTTTCCCGTACTTCAACTGAGAAAAACATCTCTGCTGAGATTTAGGAACTCGTCCGTACTTCGACTGAGGTAAAAGCTTCATAGCTTTGAATTTTTTGAGAATTTGATTGTATCTTTCTTGAAAGGTAAAGGTTAGTTGTATGTAATGCATGATATGTATTAGGCAATGATGTTCTCAAAATAAATGAGATTGTGTTGTATGATGCGTATATACATGCGTCATGATGTATGGAAATGTAATGTTTTCAGCTGGGGAAAATAAATCCCGGATAGTTGCTGGAGAAAAGAGTTGAATTATTTGTTTCCGCTAGGGATAGCGAATGAAGATGTTTGTAAGAATAAACATGCAAGAGAGGATAACTTCGTTGGGGAATAAACTGATGAGGAGATTACTCTGTGGGGAAGAGATGCTCTGTTGAGGATTTCGCTGATAAATTCAGCTGGGGATGAATTACCGTTGCTGGTGATACTGAATCCTGTTGGGGATTTGAGTTTCTGTTTGTGAAAGGAAAGAACTCCGTTGGGGATGATCTTTCAGTTGCGGCTTCGTTGGGGATAACCTTTTAGACTCTACTGGGGACAATCTTTCGGAGTCTACTAGGGATGATCCTCCAAACTCCACTGGGGAAGCTTTTTCAGACTGCGCTGGGGAAAAAATTTCAAACTCCACTGGGGATATATTTTTAATACCCCGCTGGGGATATTAAGACCTTTTCAGCGCTGATGGTAGATAAACTCTGCTTGGGGAGAATATTATCGATTCGTTCTTGGTTGCGAGCCTCAGTTGAGGAGAGCTAACATTACTGTCTTTTCTTACTCTGCGGGGAGTGAAAGTATTTCATCCATATTTTTAGCTGAATCTACCTTTATACCTGGTGGACAGAGAAACTGTAAAGCTTGGACTAATCTTATTGCCCCTATTCCTGATATTATGAGTAATCGTCTTTTGTTTCACATGTAAATATTCATGAGCAGCAATTAATGTCAAATGCATATATAAAAAATGAACATTGGACGTTCTTTGCAAAACAAAACAGAAAAAGGAAAAACAGTTTGAAATTTCTCTGAAAATGAATCATATTGACTTTGAAGTTTGGCCTGTAAATAGGCGTTTTTGTACAAGAAGCTGACGTCCTAGTAAGAGAATGTCGCCGAACAATAGAGTTTATACAATTTGTGAAAAACTAAACAAAAACAGCTATGTAAACAATCCCACTGGGTTCCAACTCTGCTATCGCCCCTATATCCTCGAGCATCTCATCACTTTGCCACTTGGTTGAAGGCAGATCAGATTGATTAGTGCCATCCGAGCTTGATAGTCGATACCAAAGTCTGGTTGCAAGGTGATCCAATGAGACATAGTGTTACGCTTTGATCCCTAATTTTTTCCTGGACCACCCTTTCGGGTTTTCAGTCCACCAGGATACCCTTTTTTGCCCAAGCCGCCTTTTCAGGTTTTCGACTTGCCGAGTGTACAAATTTTTCATTTTCATCACTTATTTTTGCCCGAACCCTTTTGGTTCGCCGGGAAGCCCTTATTTTTTCCTAGGCCAGTCGACCTATTGGGTCGTTGATTTTGCGTAGTATTTTTTCACTATGTCTGCATTGACGGGGTGAGGAAGGTCGTCACCATCCATGGTGGTTAGAATCATAGCTCCTCTTGAGAAAATATTTTTAACCACAAATGGCCCTTCGTAAGTAGGGGTCCATTTGCCCCTGGGATCACCTTGAGGTAGGATGATGCGCTTGATCACTAGATCCCCAACTTGATACTCTTGTCGTCTAACTTTCTTGTTGAATGCCTTGATCATCCGCTTTTGATACGTTTGACCATGACAAATAGCAGTGAGTCTCCTTTCGTCGATTAAGTTCAGTTGATCAAGCCGGGTCTGGATCCAGTCATCTTCGCTCAAACCTGCGTCCTTCATAATCCGAAGAGAGGGTATCTGAACTTCAATGGGCAAGACTGCCTCCATGCCATAAACCAAGGAATAGGGTGTTGCCCCTGTTGACGTCCGCGCTGAGGTACGATACCCATGAAGAGCAAATGGTAACATCTCATGCCAGTCTTTATATGTCACCGTCATTTTCTGCACAATCTTCTTAATGTTCTTATTAGCCGCTTCAACAGCCCCATTCATCTTCGACCGGTAGGGAGAAGAGTTGTGATACTGTATTTTGAACTGCTTGCAGAGCTCGGTGATCATTTTATTGTTGAGATTTGTACCATTGTCTATAATGATCCTCTCTGGTACACCATATCGACAGATCAGATTATGTCGAATAAACTGTGCCACGATGTTCTTGGTCACAGTAGCAAAGGAAGTTGCTTCAACCCACTTCGTAAAATAATCAATAGCTACCAGGATGAAACGATGTCCGTTGGATGCTGTAGGTCTGATCTCGCCGATCATGTCGATGCACCACATTGCAAAAGGCCACGGAGTTGTCAAGACGTTCAGAGGAACTGGAGGTATGTGCACCTTATCAGCATAGACTTGGCACTTATGATAGGTCCGAGAATGCTGATAATAGTCGGCTTCCATTGTGGACCAATAATATCCTGCCCGAAGGATTTTCTATGCCATGGTGTGTCCACTGGAATGAGTTCCGAAAGTACCTTCATGTAAATCTACCATGATCCTTTCGGCCTCGTTCTTATCCACACATCGTAGTAAGGTCGAATCATGGTTACGCATGTAAAGGATGTCATTACTGATGAAGAATTTCACTGCGAACCTCCTCATAAACTTCTTGTCATTAACAGATGCACCCTCGGGGTATTCCTGAGCCTCGAGATACCTCTTCACCTCATGAAACCAAGGTTTATCTGCTACATCTTCAGTCTCAATGTCACAACAATGTGCAGGTTCGTCCAACCTTTCAATGGTAATCCGGGGAGCCTCGTTGCCCTAATTGACTTTGAACATAGAAGACACTGTAGCTAGCGTGTCCTCCAACTGATTCTCCTCTCTAGGGAAGTGTTCAAAGGTTATCTCCTCGAAGTGCGGAAGCAAGATCAATATATACTCTTTGTAAAGAATAAGATTTGGGTGTTTCGTATCCCACTCGCCTTTGATCTGACTGATCACAAGAGCGGAATCTCTGAACACACTCAAGAACTTAATCCTTAGGTCAATTGCTGCTCGAAGACCCATGATGCACGCTTCATACTCTGCCATATTGTTGGTGCAGTTGAAACATAGTCGGGCGGTGAACAAAGTATGATAGCCTTTAAGAGATATGATCACGGCGCCAATGCCATTTCCCAAAGCGTTTGAAGCTCCATCAAAGTACATAGACCATCGGGATCCTTCCTCAGGTCCTTCATCCAGTCCAGGTGTCTCACAGTCAGTCACTATCATGATGTTCTCATCCAGAAATTCAAAGTTCATAGACTGGTAATCATCCACTACCTGATATGCCAGATGATCTGCCAACACACTTCCCTTGATTGCCTTTTGGGTCGTATACTGGATGTCATACTCAGTCAAGATCATCTGCCATCTCGCTATTCTTCCGGACAAGGCAGGCTTCTCGAAGATATACTTGATTCGATCTATCTTTGATATCAATAGAGTAGTGTGAGTCACCATATACTGTCTCAGCCGGCGAGCAGCCCATGCCAAAGCGCAGAAAGTTTTCTCAAGCAACGAGTATCGGGTCTCGCAGTCGGTAAACTTTTTGCTAAGGTAATAAATAGCATGCTCTTTTCGGCCAGACTCGTCATGCTGCACCAGCACGCACCCCATTAAATTGTCGAGTACTGTCAAGTATAAGATCAAAGGTCTCCCTTCAACTGGAGGCATCAGAATGGGTGGCTCTTGGAGATATTCTTTGATCCTTTCGGAAGCGGCCTGACATTCATCATTCCATCTTACCACTTGATCTTTCTTCAGTAGCTTGAAGATTGGCTCACAAGTAGCAGTCAGGTGTGAAATGAATCGAGCAATGTAATTCAACTGTCCCAAAAAGCCTCTGACTTCTTTTTCTGTTCGAGGAGCTGGCATCTCCTGTATAGCCTTCACCTTTGCAGGATCCACTTGAATACCTTTATCGCTTACGAAGAAACCCAGCGGCTTACCAGATCTCACCCTGAAGGTGCACTTGTTCGGGTTTAACCTCAGCTTGTACAACCTCAACCTGTCAAATAACTTATGAAGGTGGTCAAGATGTTCTTCTTCAGTCTGGGATCTTGCAATTATTTCGTCGACGTATACCTCAATCTCGTGATGGATCATGTCATGGAACAAAGCGACCATGGCGCGCTGATATGTTGCCCCAGCATTTTTCAATCCGAAAGGCATGACTTTGTAGCAAAAGGTACCCCACTGCGTAATAAAGGTTGTCTTCTCCATGTCTTCGGGAGCCATTTTAATCTGATTATAACCGGAGAAACCATCCATAAAGGAGAAGACCTTATGCTGTGCGGTGTTGTCAACCAGAACGTCGATATGAGGTAGAGGAAAATCATCCTTAGGGTTCGCCCTGTTCATATCCCTATAATCAACACACATTCGAACCTTACCATCCTTCTTCGGCACTGGAACCACGTTGGCCACCCATTGTGGGTAAGAAGTAACTGCTAGAAAACCGGCGTCAAAATGCTTCATAACTTCAGCCTTTATTTTCTCAGACATCTCTGGGCGCATTCGGCGAACTTTCTGTTTCACTGGAGGACAATCTTCCTTGATAGGCAGGCGGTGAACCACAATATCAGCATCTAACCCAGGCATATCTTCATAAGACCAGGAAAAGATCTCAACATAATCACGCAGCATCTGAATCAGCCGTTGCTTGACACTAGATTCCAGATTTGCACCGATCTTGACCTCTTTCTTGTCTTCTTCTGTACCCAGATTTACTATTTCCACGGGCTCCTCATGCGGCTGTATGGCCCTCTCTTCCTGAAGTAGCAACCTAGCAAGTTCATCAGGCACTTCGCAATCATCTTCACCTTCGTCTTCGGCTAAGTTGATCGGACTTTCAAAGTCATAACTGGCAGTAGCAGAGTCGTTATCGGTGAGTCAAAAGCAAAAGCAAAAGCATGGCTAGCTCTAAGTTCTAAGCCTAAATAGAATTTTCCTGAGTCAATTCTTGAGTGCAGACTTTTCCTTGTGTTCAAGCTTTACCATACTTGCAAAGCTAGCCATAAAGCCCTGTATAAAAAAAAGGTACACAGTACATCAATTTCAAAGGATGTTATCCAACAAAGGCCGGCTTAACCTGGCACAAATCGGTTAATCAGTGTTGCGCATACATGTTCCATCAACTCATAGCTCGTACAAAAATACAGCAGACCAGAAAATAGGATTGGCATTTGGAGGGTCGGGTACTTACGCTTGCACTCGATAAGTCTTTCTCAAGTGAGGCCTTCAAAGTAAATGTGCGGAGCCATCTCTTTATTAATAACCCTGTGATTCTCGGTAGCCATTTATTAAACCAGAACTGTTATTCCCGTCTTGCATTAGATGTACTACAGGCAATAAGAGAAACTGTTAGCAAAGTTCGTGAGTATGAAATTTGTGAAATATTTTGAATCTCACGAAGAGAAGTTTGTGAAGCTTAAGCAATAGCTGCAGGTGCTTAGTTTGGGGAGTTTATTGATGAATGACTATTATAAATAGGATACAACATACCATGTGCTTGCAGCTGCCTGTGAATTAAAGGAAGTCTCTGCTTGCTTGGATACTCGACGTCCTGATTTCATAATGACTCCAACTTTGGATGACGGGAATCAAATTGAAATTCTTGGCACATATCTAAAACATTTGTATGATGCAGCTTACCTTTTAACTACCCGACCATATCCAGCTGCAAACTTTTTTCTCGCAGAAGTGTCGAAGCTTCATATGAAGTTGTCTATTGTTGCCTTTAGTCAGGACCTTTTTCTTAGTAGCTTGATTCTGCCTTTGCTCGAGGACTTGGATCATTTGGAGAGAATGCTGAGTCATGGGTAAGAATAGTCGAGGATAGTCTTCATGACCTGTTCTTTGGATATAACATGCTTCATTTTGCTGCAAAAAAATATCATCATTCATGCCAACTTCATGATCTAAAAACTGCTGTATAAAAAACAACATGCTACATACCTGCATCAAAAAACCAGATTTGACGACTCTGTATAACAACCAACTTCTAAACAGAACCCAACAACTAACGGGACAGCTCATAACAGAATTTGATAAGCAATAACTAACTTTCAAGTTCAAATAACCAACATTTGACAAACTTAAACAAAATTGCTAACAACTTGCAACTAACCTCTACCCAATTACCTAACAACTTTTCCCACTATCTCCTAACTGTTTTTTAAAGTTTCCAACTTCTAAATTTCCCAAGACTAAAGCTAGTAGATTTTGGCTATTTTCTAACGACTCTAACAAACTCCAACCAATCTCCTAACTAAACCACCCTGATTGTCAATAGAAAACCAGGAAAAAAATTACTCTTAAACAAATTCCTAGCAATTCTTTAGAGTTTATACTAATTGTCATGTAACTAAACCCTTAACCACCTTAGTTCTATCATGCTAACTTCTCACAAGCCAAAACAAACTTCAACAGAATTCTCAACTAACTCTAACAACTTCTAACCAACTTCCTAACCAAGTTTGTAACAGAAACGCTAACTGATTTTGCTAATCTCTAACAAGCTATATAAACAGTTTCATACCAGATTATTAGGGATTCTGAAATCTGCTGAACAATCACCAGAAAAATCTCAGAGCTTCAAACTTTTTCTGGCTCTCTCTCTTCTCTCTTCATCACCATCACGATTCATTCTTCAACATTCAGAAGAATCATCACCAAAGAAAACCAAAAGCTCCTCTTGAATCTTTCTCTCTAAACCCTATCGTCCCTTTCATTTTCTTTTAAATCTCCATCACTTCCTTCAATCCTCATTATCACCTTAACTCTGCAACGAATCTCCAGCTCCATAACTGAAGTCACTGCTTCTGAAACCTTCATCATTCTTTGTTCCGTTTTCTCCAATTTCTTCCGTAACTCACAATGAAATTGCACAAATACAACAATCTTCGTTGATTTTGAAACACAGTGCCTCAATCAACAACACCAAACGCAGTATCAAGCGTGAAGAAGAAGAATAATGAGCAAGCAAATACGGTTCGAAGCAAGAAGCCGAGACACATACTTGAATTGCTAAAGAGTTTCCTCTGGTCTTCTCCTTATCATCGCTCTTAAAATCGCATTAGATAGATTCTGATCAGTAAGCCTATAACCTTCATTTATCATCATCTATGCGCTTGATATTCTGATATTCGATTGCGAGCAAACCTTGTAAGTTTGAGATGAATAAGAATAATGGTGTAGTGTTGAGGTATGGTGTTGATGATTCGTCAAAGAGTTTGAGACGGATATCGATACGGAATTCCCGAAAATATTATTACTGATAATGGGCCGAACCTCAATAATAAGATGATGAAAGAGTTGTGTGAAAACTTTAAGATAAAACATCACAATTCCTCTCCTTACCATCTTAAGATGAATGGCGCGGTTGAAGCAGCAAACAAAAATATTAAGAAGATTGTGCAGAAAATGGTCATCACCTATAAAGATTGGCATGAGATGCTACCATTCGCTTTAGATGGTTATTGTACCACTATGCGTACCTCGACTGGGGCAACCCCTTTTTCGCTTGTTTACAGCATGGAAATTGTCCTACCAGTAGAAGTGGAAATCCCTTCTTTGAGGATAATGACGGATGCACAATTAGATGAGACTGAATGGGTCCAGAATAGATTCGATCAGCTGAATCTCATTGAGGAGAAAAGATTAACGTTAATTTGCCACAGACAGTTATATCAAAAGAGGATGAAGAAAGCCTTCGACAAGAGGGTACGTCCATGAAATTTTGAAACTGGTGATCTGATGCTAAAAAGGATCTTACCTCCTAACAACACAGACGCTAGAGGTAAATGGGCTCCCAATTATGAAGGACCTTTTGTTGTAAAGAAAGTTTTCTCAGGAGGGTCTATGATGCTCCAACCATGGATGGATAGGATTTCCCTCACCCTGTCAATACAGATGCGGTAAAAAAAATATATTCCGTGTAAGAGGTCATTGGTTTGACGGGAACAGGACGAAGGTTTGGTCTAACCAGTCATTCGGAAGGCAAGTATTGAAGAATTCAGGGGTCATGAGAGTTGTAGCAGAGTTGTACTTGACAAAGTCTTCATTCATTTTATTTCTTTTCTTCTTCCTCCCCATATGTTTCGTGTGCAATTGTTCCTTTTCGATAATTACTTTTCATTGTAAATGCCTATTTATAGGCTAATCATTCAATAAAAGTGTTTGTTCAAATTACGCCAAGTTGTTTTCATTATTGCTGTTTTGATAAACAAAAGACGTTCAATGTTTTCAATAAAACAATGCAAAAAAAAACATTAAAAGCTTTACAGCACGTGGCATCAGATCACTCAAATATCAGGTATGGAAACCAGTCCATGCTCAAGACGTGTTGTTATAAGCTTCACCTTTGCGGAACATGATCTCACGACCTAAGGATATTCTTACTAAATATATGATGGATATTCGTTCTCAACTCAAGAGTATAACGCACCCATAGATAAGAAGTGAGGTTACCAAGCGTACTTTCTGAAGCAACAAGTCCGAGCGGAGACTAGTCTCCTCAACATGGCATTTTCAAATTACATTTGCATTCTCATTTGTAATCTTTCTTGTTTTGGTTCAGTACCTTCTTGTATGCAAAACTTGCCTATTTTTTGAATATTGATCATAATGCATTGAATATGTTTGTCCTGAATTAATCCATTCGTATTCACTCATTAATATTTTTCTTTGACTTTTTTATACTTAATTCTGGTTAAATAAAGCAAAAAACTTCTGGAGGGAGGATGATGAGTAATATACCAAAATTTAAACAGTGTGCTTTTAAATAGGACCCTGCTCACAATGTACATGCCTTGTTTCAATCCCCAAACACCGGAGATATAAGGGAGTGAAACCCTCGCCAACCCCTTTGAGCCTTGAAGTAGGAGTTTTTGTTCTTTTTAGAAAAACCCTCACATTTAACCCGGGGCAGGGTAGATTTCAGTTAATCTGAATGAGCGTTCAAAACTCATTAGGAGTGCGAATCAGAGGATACGACAATGGTTATCCTTCAGAAGGTTGAGAAAGAACAAAATCATAATGGTTGTTCCTCGTCAACCAAATAGCAAGGCAGTTACACCTTTTTCAGCAAGTCAAAGAATGATTCAAAGTCACATGATGGGTTCAAACAAAATGAAATGAAAAAAAGAGACAAAAAGCTCCGTTAAGTCGAAACTTGAAAAAACAAGTCGCTTAGGCAAAAGTCAGGGCTACCCGCTGGACTCCAAAGTCAAATTCAAGAGGAATTTATCCAGGCAAAAGTTAGGGAATACAAAAAGAAAGCGAAAAGTGCGAAAATAGAAAAAGGGGATTACCAAATAAAGATCCTCCACAAAGAATAAAGTCGTGGGATCGAACCCCAAGAATGAAAGAGGTGATGACTGCCATTCCTCCTCAACCATGGTAAACTCCTTTTGAGGGATGAGTGCTCGTATTGGTTTAACTGAATTTAGGACTGGAAAACATCATGGAGAATGGGTGGGCACCAAATATTTTGAGCCTTAAATCTTTTTTTTCTAAAAAAAACCGTGAACCAGGCCATGTTACAACCCTTAAAAGTCCTAACTGAAGCACAGGTTAATTTAAAAGCACATTGTAATGAGAATACGGTAATCTGACTCCTATGAGGCTTGCAAAAAATTTTGAGTTGGTATCACACTATCTTTTTAAATTTCTTCCATACAAAAATTTTGTTTGTTTAATCTTTTCAATAAAGGTTTTAAACTTAAAGACAAACATGAGTTTTGCATTAGAATTATCATTCTTAGAATAAACATTCTTTGCACATGAGCAAGTGCTTAAACACCAAGTAAGTTTGCATAATGAGCATCAGATGAAAATTTGATCATCTCAAGGGACAAGTTACTTCAGGATACCGTTTAAAGGTAAATCATTTGTGAGAATGGTCTTAATCTGGGGCAAATCTTCTGTTGACTCTGTTGAGTAAAAGAATACCAGTTTGAGAAATGATCTGAAGCAGATTGAAAAAGTTGGTTGCCCAGGGTCTCTGTTAAACAGTGGTGCATTACTTTCAGTTGGTCCCAAGGGACATATTGCTTCAAGCATTTGCTCGAGAATGAAGCAGTTCAAGTCGAGGAGTATGGTTGTGAAGTAACCTACTTTCAAGATATAAGCCAACCACTCTAAGGTTATGTTGTCTTCAAAAAACCTCAAGTTTCTCATTCTTCCGTGAGCATAAGGTAAAGGAAAAGGTTTGTCGAGATTCTGTTGAGTAGGGGTAAACGTGTCGAATACTCCGTCGAGTAGGTATTCAGCCAATCTGAGGATTCAAGTCGGGATTTCATCCCTCAAAGTGCAGACAAACTGGGGCAGTTGTACTAATATTTGACAAATCTCTCTGAGAATGCATTAATCAGAGGAGAATCTTCCCAGAATTTGAAGATGTATGGGAATTCATTCAAGCATAGTTGGAATCATCTCCAATTTTGGTCACCTAAACATCATGTTCCAAAAGTCCATAACATTGGGGCAGATTGTCTTCAATAATGTAAATCTAAAAAAAATCCTCTCGAGGCAATTTTCTGCAAAAGCTTTACAGACTGGGGCAAGAATTTATGTAAGGGCTTTCTCTCTTCTTCAGTGGTTGATCAGATCGAGTCCATACGCAACCTAAATGACCTATGAATTTGAAAGTCATGCCGAGAAGTCGGGATTGTTATCTTCGACTTATCAGAGACTCAAGTCCGTTTACTGATATCCTTTGTCCTGAGTCAAGGTTATTATCCCCATTTGAAGTTGGGATTGTTATCCTCAGTAAGATATAAGCAGTGAAACAACGATCATTTGGGGTTGTTTACTTGTACAATACGCGATGGAAATATTGCTTCCTAAGGGGATGCCTCCTCCCAGTAAAAGACCTGTTGCTACTTGACAAAGACCTGTCTACCAAGGGGTTTCTCTTCTAAGATATTTCCTCCCCAGTGAAGCATCCTCATTTCTCTGCAGGAGGAGAATGTTCTTTCTCCTTGGAAATGTAGAAGTTGTTTAAAGTCTAGATGATTCCTTTTCGTCGGACTGTAATTTATTTTTGCAGCATCTTCTCTAAAGTCCACTTTTTAGTGGCATTCCTCCTCGGAGTCAACATGTTGAAGTTGTAATCTTGCATCACAGTTTTTACTCGGTTATTGACAGTTCAAGTTGCCTATTCTTCAGTATGGTTTTCCATTCCAAACGGGGCATGTCGCCCCAATTTCTGTTTTGCAAGTATTGTTGGTCTTTTATGACAGGATGCATACCAACAAATGAATCAAGAAGGGTTGCGTGAGGATTTTCGTATAGTGAGATCCAATTTCCCCAGTGGAACTATTCTTATTTCCCCAATGGAGCAAGTATTCTATCTCTCTGGTGAGGTATGCAGAAGAATTCCAGTCATAACTCTTTCATTACCAGTGATAGAAAATTTTATTGAGATGTCCCCAGTGGAGTTTCTATCCCGGGATGTTCGTTTCTTCCCCAAGTGAGGATCTCTTACCTCCCAGCAATGATATCTCCAGTATGGTCTGAGTAGAATTCTTTTTATACTTCCCAATAGAAGTTATCTTCGTCAAAGAATTTCTGTGCCAGAAGTTTCCATTCCCATCAAAGCTTTTCTCTTTCCAGCAGAGGATAAAGAATTTGTTCCCCGTGAAGTGGGGAGTTTGATCAGAATTCAAGTTTGTAACAGAAACGCTAACTGATTTTGCTAATCTATAACAAGCTATATAAACAGTTTCATACCATATTATTAGGGATTCTGAAATCTGCTGAACAATCACCAGAAAAATCTCAGAGCTTCAAACTTTTTCTGGCTCTCTCTGTTCTCTCTTCATCACCATCACGATTCATTCTTCAACATTCAGAAGAATCATCACCAAAGAAAACCAAAATCTCCTCTTGAATCTTTCTCTATAAACCCTATCGTCACTTTCATTTTCTTTTAAATCTCCATCACTTCCTTCAATCCTCATCATCACCTTCACTCTGCAACGAATCTCCAGCTCCATAACTAAAGTCACTGCTTCTGAAACCTTCATCATTCTTTGTTCCATTTTCTCCAATTTCTTCCGCGACTCACAATGAAATTGCACAAATACAACAATCTTCGTTGATTTTGAAACACAGTGCCTCAATCAAAAACGCCAAACACAATATCAAGCGTGAAGAAGAAGAATAATGAGCGAGCAAATACGGTTCGAAGCAAGAAGCCGAGACACATACTTGAATTGCTAAAGAGTTTCCTCTGGTCTTCTCCTTATCATCGCTGTTAAAATCGCATTAGATATACTCTGATCGGTAAGCCTATAACCTTCATTTATCATCATCTATGCGCTTGATATTCTGATATTCGATTGTGAGCAAACCTTGTGAGTTTGAGATGAATAAGAATAACGGTGTAGTGTTGATGTATGGTGTTGATGATTCGTCAAAGAGTTTGAGACGGATATCGATACAACATTCCCGAAAAGATTATTACTGATAATGGGTCGAACCTCAATAATAAGATGATGAAAGAGTTGTGTGAAAACTTTAAGATAAAACATCACGATTCCTCTCCTTACCGTCTTAAGATGAATGGCGCGGTTGAAGCAGCAAACAAAAATATTAAGAAGATTGTGCAGAAAATGGTCATCACCTATAAAGATTGGCATGAGATGCTACCATTCGCTTTACATGGTTATCGTACCACCATGCGTACCTCGACTAGGGCAACCCCTTTTTCGCTTGTTTATGGCATGGAAGCAGTCCTACCAGTAGAAGTGGAAATCCCTTCTTTGAGGATAATGACGGATGCACAATTAGATGAGACTGAATGGGTCCAGAATAGATTCCATCAGCTGAATCTCATTGAGTATAAAAGATTAACATCAATTTTCCACGGACAGTTATATCAAAAGAGGATGAAGAAAGCCTTCGACAAGAGGGTACGTCCATGGAATTTTCAAACTGGTGATCTGGTGCTAAAAAGAATCTTACCTCCTAACAACACGGACGCTAGAGGTAAATGGGCTCCCAATTATGAAGGACCTTTTGTTGTAAAGAAAGTTTTCTCGGGAGGGTCTATGATGCTCACAACCATGGATGGAGAGGATTTCCCTCACCCTGTCAATACAGATGCGGTTAAAAAAATATTTCGCATAAGAGGTCATTGGTTTGACGGGAACAGGACGAAGGTTTGGTCCAACCAGTCATTCGGAAGGCAAGTATTGAAGAATTCAGGGGTCATGAGAGTTGTAGCAGAGTTGTACTTGACAAAGTCTGCATTCATTTTCTTTCTTTTCTTCTTCCTCCCCATATGTTTTGCGTGCAATTGTTCCTTTTCGATTATTACTTTTTGTTGTAAATGCTTATTTACAGGCCAATCATTCAATAAAAGTGTTTGTTCAAATTACGCCAAGTTGTTTTCATTATTGCTGTTTTGATAAACAAAATACGTTCAATTTTTTCAATAAAACAATGCAAAAAAAAACATTAAAAGCTTTACAGCACGTGGCATCAGATCACTCAAATATCAGGTATGGAAACCAGTCCATGCTCAAGACGTGTTGTTATAAGGTTCACCTCCGCAGAACAGGATCTCACGACCTAAGGATATTCTTACTAAAGATATGATGGATATTTGTTCTCAACTCAAGAGTATAAAGCATCCATAGATAAGAAGTGAGGTTACCAAGCGTACTTTCTGAAGCAACAAGTTCGAGCGGGGACTAGTCTTCTCAACATGGCATTTTCAAATTACATTTGCATTCTCATTTGTAATCTTTCATGTTTTGGTTCAGTACCTTCTTGTATGCAAAACTTGCCTATTTTTTGAATATTAATCATAATGTATTGAATATGTATGTCCTGAATTAATCCATTCGTATTCACTCATTAATATTTTTCTTTGACTTTTTGATACTTAATTCTGGTTAAATAAAGCAAAAAACCTCTGGAGGGAGGATGATGAGTAATATACCAAAATTTAAACAGTGTGCTTTTGAATAGGACCCTACTGACGATGTACATGCCTTGTTTCAATCCCCAAACACCGGAGATATAAGGGAGTGAAATCCTCGTCAACCCCTTTGAGCCTTGAAGTAGGAGTTTCTGTTCTTTTTAGAAAAACCCTCACATTTAACCCGGGGCAGGGTAGATTTCAGTTAATCTGAATGAGCGTTCAAAACTCATTAGGAGTGCGCATCAGAGGATACGACCATGGTTATCCTTCAGAAGGTTGAGAAAGAACAAAACCACAATAGTTGTTCCTCGTCAACTAAACAGTAATGCAATTACACCTTTTTCAGCAAGTCAAAGAATGATTCAAAGTCACATGATGGGTTCAAACAAAATGAAATGAAAAAAAAAGAGACAAAAAGCCCCGTTAAGTCGAAACTTGAAAAAACAAGTCGCTTAGGCAAAAGTCAAGGCATCCCGCTGGACTCCAAAGTCAAATTCAAGAGGAATTTGTCCAGGCAAAAGTTAGGGAATACAAAGAGAAAGCGAAAAGCGCGAAAAGAGAAAAAGGGGATTACCAAATAAAGATCCTCCACAAAGAATAAAGTCGTGCGATCGAACACCAAGAATGAAAGAGGTGATGACTTCCATATCCTCCTCAACCATGGTAAACTCCTTTTGAGGGATGAGTGCTCGTATTGGTTTAACTGAATTTAGGACTGGAGAACATCATGGAGAATGGGTGGGCACCAAATATTTTGAGCCTTAAATCTTTATTTTCTAAAAAAACCG
Organism: Vicia faba; assembly: GCA_948472305.1. NCBI lineage: Eukaryota > Viridiplantae > Streptophyta > Magnoliopsida > Fabales > Fabaceae > Vicia > Vicia faba. The sequence goes on along the minus strand of OX451738.1, from coordinate 720,628,564 downwards.
TGAACCAGGCCACATTACAACCCTTAAAATTCCTAACTGAAGCACGGGTTAGTTTGAAAGCACACTGTAATGAGAATACGGTAATCTGACTCCTATGAGGCTTACAAAAACTTTTGAGTTAGTATCACACTATCTTTTTAAATTTCTTCCATACAAAAATTTTGTTTGTTTAATATTTTCAATAAAGGTTTTAAACTTCAAGACAAACATGAGTTTTGCATTAGAATTATCATTCTTAGAATAAACATTCTTTGCATATGAGAAAGTGCTTAAACACCAAGTAAGTTTGCATAATGAGCATCAGATGAAAATTGATCATCTCAAGGGACAAGTTGCTTCAGGATACCGTTTAAAGGTAAATCTTTTGTGAGAATGGTCTTAATCTGGGGAAAATCTTCTGTTGACTCTGTTGAGTAAAAGAATACCAGTTTGAGAAATGATATGAAGCAAATTGCAAAAGTTGGTTGCCTAGGGTCTCTGTCAAGCAGTGGTGCATTACTTTCAGTTGGTCCCAAGGGACATATTGCTTCAAGCATTTGCTCGAGAATGAAGCAGTTCAAGTCGAGGAGTATGGTTGTGAAGTAACCTACTTTCAAGATATAAGCCAACCACTCTAAGGTTATGTTGTCTTCGAAAAACCTCAAGTTTCTCATTCTTCCGTGAGCATAAGGTAAAGGAAAAGTTTTGTCAAGATTTTGTTGAGTAGGGGCAAGCGTGTTGAATACTCCGTCGAGTAGGTATTTAGCCAATCTGAGGATTCAAGTCGGGATTTCATCCCTCAAAGTGTAGACAAGCTGGGGCAGTTGTACTAATATTTGACAAATCTCTCTGAGAATGCATTAATTAGAGGAGAATCTTCCCATAATTTGAAGATGTATGGGCATTCATTCAAGAATAGTTGGAATCATCTCCAATTTTGTCACCTAAACATCATGTTCCAAAAGTCCATAACATTGGGGCAGATTGTCTTCAATAATGTAAATCTAAAAAAAAATCCTCTCGAAGCAATTTTCTGCAAAAGCTTTACAGATTGGGGCAAGAATTTACGTAAGGGCTTTCTCTCTTCTTCAGTGGTTGATCATATCAAGTCCATACACAAGCTAAATGACCTATGAATTTGAAAATCATGCCGAGAAGTCGGGATTGTTATCTTCGACTTATCAAAGACTCAAGTCCGTTTACTGATATCCTTTGTCCTGAGTCAAGGTTATTATCCCCAATTGAAGTTGGGATTGTTATCCTCAGTAAGATATAAGCAGTGACACAACGATCATTTGGGGTTGTTTACTCGTACAAGACGCGACGGAAATATTGCTTCCTAAGGGGATGCCTCCTCCCAGTAAAAGACCTGTTGCTACTTGACAAAGACCTGTCTACCAAGGGGTTTCTCTTCTAAGATATTTCCTCCCCAGTGAAGCATCCTCATTTCTCTGAAGGAGGAGAATGTTCTTTCTCCCTAGAAATGTAGAAGTTGTTTAAAGTCTAGATGATTCCTTTTCGTCGGACTGCAATTGATTTTTGCAGCATCTTCTCTAAAGTCCACTTTTAGTGGCATTCCTCCTCGGAGTCAACATGTTAAAGTTGCAATCTTGCATCACGGTTTTTACTCGATGATTGACAGTTCAAGTTGCCTATTCTTAAGTAAGGTTTTCCATTCCAAACAGGGGCATGTCGCCCCAATTTCTGTTTTGCAAGTACTGTTGGTCTTTTATGACAGGATGCATACCAACAAATGAATCAAGAAGTGTAGCGTGAGGATTTTCGTATAGTGAGATCCAATTTCCCCAGTGGAACTATTCTTCTTTCCCCAATGGAGCAAGTATCCTATCTCTCTGGTGAGGTATGCAGAAGAATTCCTGTCATAACTCTTTCATTACCAGTGATAGAAAATTTTATTGAGATGTCCCCAGTGGAGTTTCTATCCCGGGATGTTCGTTTCTTCCCCAAGTGAGGATCTCTACCTCCCAGCAATGATATCCCCAATGTGGTCTGAGTAGAATTCTTTTTATACTTCCCAACAGAAGTTATCTTCGTCAAATAATTTCTATGCCAGAAGTTTCCATTCCCAACAAAGCTTTTCTCTTTCCAACAGAGGATAAAGAATTTGTTCCCCGTGAAGTGGGGAGTTAGATCAGAATTCAAGATTTTCTTTGAACTGCAATTTACATTTGCAGTATTCTTCTCAGGAAGTTACTTCCCCAGTGATATCGATCTTTAGAGGTTGGTGGTTCCAAATCTCGGTTCCCCATTGAAGTACAAATTGCCTTTTCTCTACAGAAGATCAGATGTGCAAGAATAATCATTCGGAAGTTCTTTGTCTTCTCAGCAGTCGATTATTGTTGTGTTTTCCTAATGCATTACTAAACATGCATCATTACATTGCATCTACCAAAACGCGTAGCATTTCCATTGTATGGAGCATTACGATATAAAAAATTCAAACATGCATGAGTATAAGCCAATTATGTTTACTTGCTGTAACCAGATTGTTATGCATTCAGATTTGAGCTATCTCCACAAAAAGCCTAGGGTGATTCTATTTTGTTTCCATAGAAAATGCTGTTAGACCCATCACCCGTCGAGTCTATGGTGTTTCCCATTGTCTTAGTAAGTCGTGATTCTCTCTTACCCTTGCAAGCCTTTGGTTATATATGTCCTTTCCTCCGGACATATGTTTCTTGATATCCTTGGTTATACGCCCTTTCCTCTGGATGTATATTCCTGATATCCTTGGTTAGAGTCCTTTTCTCCGGTCTCTTTCCTTATTGCATATCCTCTACCGACCACAGATATGTATTTTTGATACTTGTTTCATATGTCTGCTACCAATCCCAGACATGTGTTCTTGATATCTCTGATGTCTCTTTTGTACGTATCCGATACCAACCGCGGATTTGTATTTTTGATAACTGTTTCATATGTCTGCTACCAATCCCAGACATGTGTTATCGATATCTTTATAAGAGCTTTCTTTGGTCTGTCTCTTTCTTACGTATCCGATACCGACCACATATATGTATTTTTGATACTTGTTTCATATGTCTGCTACCAATCCCAGACATGTGTTCTCTATATCTTTGTAAGAGCTTTCTTCGGTCTGTCTCTTTCTTACGTATCCGATACCGACCACGGATATGTATTTTTGATACTTGTTTCATATGTCTGCTACCAATCCCAGACATGTGTTATCGATATGTTTGTAAGAGCTTTCTTCGGTCTGTCTCTTTCTTACGTATCTGATACCGACCACGGATATGTATTTTTGATACTTGTTTCATATGTCTACTACCAATCCCAGACATGTGTTCTCGATATCTTTGTAAGAGCTTTCTTCGGTCTGTCTCTTTCTTGCGTATCTGATACCGACCACAAATATGTATTTTTGATACTTGTTTCATATGTCTGCTACCAATCCCAGACATGTGTTCTCGATATCTTTGTAAGATCTTTCTTTGGTCGGTCTCTTTCTTGCATATCTGATACCGACCACGGATATGTATTTTTGATACCCGTTTCATTTGTCTGCTACCAACCCCAGACATGTGTTCTTGAATCTCTGATGTCTCTTTTGTACGTATCCAATACCAACCGCGGATATGTATTTTTGATACCTTTTTCATATGTCTGCTACCAACTCCGGACATGTGTCTGTAACATCCTTATAAGAAGCTTTCTTCGGTTTGTCTCTTGTGTATCCGCTACCGACCCTGGATATGTATCTCCGATACCTTTTTTCGTATGTCTGCTACAGACTTCAGGCATATACATTTTGATATCCTTCTTACAGGTGTTTGTTACTAAACCCCAACAAGTGTTCCTCGATAACCAAGTTATTCTTCTGTGTGTCTAACTCTGGTCAAACATACATTTATCCCTGATAATCCCTTTAACCCAAAAAAGCAAAAAGAAAAAAAATAGAAAATACAGAAAACCAAAAATATAATGTATTCTTGACTGACTTCGGAGTGCAAATTTTTGGGTTCTTTTAAGTATTTAATCTTCTTCTACCCTGCAAGTTTGAACGGCTAACACCAATCTCACCTACAGGTTGAAGGCGATTAAATAGTGGCAACTGTTGCACCCCAAAATTTTCCCTCTTAATTTCTTCTATCTGGCTTAGACTCTTGCATTCATCTATATATATATATATATATATATATATATATATATATATATATATATATATATATATATATATATATATATATATATATATATATATATATATATATATATATATATATATATATATATATATATATATATATATATATATATATATATATATATATATATATATATATATATATATATATATATTCCATTAGGTCATTAAAATACATTTGCATTCAATAAAGCGCTTGAGGTTCAAAGTTCAGTGTATGTGCGATATTAGGGTTTCACAACGGTTAAGGTGTTCGTATCCAATAAAGCATGATTCTTCTGATTATCCTTCAAGCAGTGAAATGTGGAATTAGGGTTGCAACCTATGCTTATTGAGGGTTCCGTTCTCTTCAAGTTAAGGGGGTTATTACTCATTCAAATACATTCAAGACAAGAGTCAGAGTGTTTCTCCACCAAGTTTGTGCTTGTCAGCATTTCATCAACCGGGGTTCATTAGGTTTTCTAAGTCAAGGTCATCTTGGTCATATTTCTTTATGTATTCCCATGTTCATTTCTAAGTTGTTCTACGAGGTCATCTAAGGGCTACTAAATTAGGCATTCATTATCTCCTTGTGCTCAACGTCATCCTTTGATTAGGGTTTATTTCTCTAAATCATGTACCATTCGAGAGAGGTTTCTCGGGGAAGTTGTGATTATCAGGAAAGGCTATAATCAAGGGATATCGCCCATGAATAATCAGGGTTTCAACTGATATATATTTGGAAAATAAGAAGGAAATCATTGCTCGAATCTCTAGTCATGTGGGCAACAACTCTATTCTAGAAAAGAAGATTCAGTTGGACCTTCTTCATGAATTAGGGTTTGTATGCCTTATAATGCAAAGCTCTTCATCTGGTCGATTGGCTTACTTGCGATATAATACATTTTCTTCGGATTTCATTTCAATGCTTTGAGATCAAAATCTAAAAGCTTTGTGTGGAAGATTAGGATTTATATCCTATCGTACTTGGGTTTATCAACATCTTCAATGGAGGTTCATGGGATGATAAGGCGTGATATAAGGATGGCATTGTAAATTCATTAAGATCAAGGCAGTTTGGTTCTCTTATTGTTTGTTCTACAAGATTGATAGGGATCAACGTGTTGGATCCATTCTCTCACAAAGGATAGAGGGTGATGTTAGGGAACATTTGGTTCATGGTCATCAATTGAAGATTGGGCTCGCTTCATGGCTTATGATATAAGTCATTTGCTTTAGGGTTCATTCAAGAAGGTGGAATTCTAATCACGGAGTTTGCTTTAGATTATTTCAAGAGAAATATCATGTGAATTCAAGTTTTGTTCAAGAATTGGATTAAAGTTCATTTACCAAGCATGGAAGGTTAGAAAAGGATTCATGTGGATTTCTTGAGAAACAAGTTATTTGGAATTTAGAGCAAATATCAAGTTCATGCATGTACAAGGGGATTCAAGAATTATTCAAGGATATTTCAAATTTCAAGATCGCAAATCCAAATTTCATTCACCGTTCAAGTGACCATAATGCAAAATCACAAGTTTCAATTGGTTCAAGATTCAAAATTCCAAGTTCAAAACCATTGAGTTCCAGTTGACAAAAATGCAATATCATTCAAGGTTTTCAAGCATTTTTAAGACAGGATTTTAAGTGGAAATTCCAAAAGTATGTGTATCACGACTCAAGTTTGCTTAACATATAAATTTCAATATTATTAAGAACCAATTCAAAATATGAGGCCTTTTCGTGTTATCGTTCGTTACACATTCAAATTTTCAAAACAATTTCATTCACAATCGTCCATGGAAGCCTTGAACAAAAAAAAGAACATTACAAAAGCAAAAGCATGGCTAGCTCTAAGTTCTAATCCTAAATAGAATTTTCCTGAGTCAATTCTTGAGTGCATACTTTTCCTTGTGTTCAAGCTTTACCATACTTGCAAAGCTAGCCATAAAGCCCTTCATAAAAAAAAAGGTACACAGTACATTAATTTCAAAGGATGTTATCCAACAAAGGCCGGCTTAACCTGGCACAAATCGTTTAATCAGTTTTGTGCATACATGTTCCATCAACTCATAGCTCGTACAAAAATACAGCAGACCAGAAAATAGGATTGGCATTTGGAGGGTCGGGTACTTACACTTGCCCTCGATAAGTCTTTCTCAAGTGAGGCCTTCAAAGTAAATGTGCGGAGCCATCTCTTTATTAATAACCCTGTGAATCTCGGTGGCCAGTTATTAATCCAGAACTATTATTCCCGTCTTGCATTAGATGTACTACAGGCAATAAGAGAAACTGTTAGCAAAGTTCGTGAGTCTGAAATTTGTGAAATATTTTGAATCTCACGAAGAGAAGTTTGTGAAGCTTAAGCAATAGGTGCAGGTGCTTAGTTTGGGGAGTTTATTGATGAATGACTATTATAAATAGGATACAACATACCATGTGCTTGCAGCTGCCTGTGAATTAAAGGAAGTCTCTGCTTGCTTGGATACTCGAAGTCCTGATTTCATAATGACTCCAACTTTGGATGACGGGAATCAGATTGAAATTCTTGGCACATATCTGAAACATTTGTATGATGCAGCTTACCTTTTAACTACCCGACCATATCCAGCTGCAAACTTATTTCTCGCAGAAGTGTCGAATCTTCATATGAAGTTGTCTATTGTTGCCTTAAGTCAGGATCTTTTTCTTAGTAGCTTGATTCTGCCTTTGCTTGAGGACTTGGATCATTTGGAGAGAATGCTGAGCCGTGGGTAAGAATAGTCGAGGATAGTCTTCATGACCTGTTCTTTGGATATAACATGCTTCATTTTGCTGCAAAAAAATATCATCATTCATGCCAACTTCATGATCTAAAAACTACTGTATAAAAAACAGCATGCTACATACCTGCATCAGAAAACCAGAATTGACGGCTCTGTATAACAACGAACTTATAAACAGAACCCAACAACTAACAAGACAACTCATAACAGAATTTGATATGAAATAACTAACTTTCAAGTTCAAATAACCAACATTTAACAAACTTAAACAGAATTGCTAACAGCTTGCAACTAACCTCTACCCAACCACCTAACAACTTTTCCCACTATCTCCTAACTGTTTTTTACAGTTTCCAACTTCTAAATTTCCCAAGACTAAAGCTAACAGATTTTAGCTATTTTCTAACGACTCTAACAAACTCCAACCAATCTCCTAACTAAACCACCCTGACTGTCAACAGAAAACCATAAAAAAATTACTCTTAAACAAATTCCTAGAAATTCTTTAGAGTTTATACTAACTGTCATGTAACTAAACCCTTAACCACCTTAGTTCTAACATGCACCTTAAACAAAAGTGTGAGGTGATGTAAGTAAACCCTGCAATAAATCCAAATTATCAGATAAGGACTGTAAACAAAACCTGCAAGGAACTCATGTTGTCAGATAACAAGAATGTGCAAGTAGTTCAAGTTTGAAGGCACACAAGTCACACATATAGCCTTAAGTTTAGGCTGGCATGGAGTTTCGGCATTACCCTCTTTCAGTTCAGTTGGTTTAAACATGTCCTAAAAATAGTAACCGGGTTCTAGAGGATCTCAATATCACTGACTACCCTCAATCGGTCATAATTCCAGTTTAGCAACCTTTTCTTGCGGCCGGAATCATCACGAGAGTTTAGTCTCAATGAGTGTAGCATACTGCTACTGTTCTATGGCCAAGTTGGTTAATTTAAGGTTCTAAGGTCAGTTGGTGCTTAATGACTCCTTAAAAGACCCATATTCTCCTCGTTCCAACACAAGGGATATCGGTACAGACTAAGGTGCCACACCAATGTAGCTACTGCTTCATCCGTGTCGGTCTACGCCGGACAGATCCCTCACAGTTTACTGCTACTTACCTAAAGGGTATCCCCAGATCCGGGTTAGGATCTATAGAACTCTGATACAAGCCCACAAAATTAAAGCATACAAAGCATACAATTGAAAACATAGTGATCTAATCCTAAGGTACACCTCACTTATATAATATCCCCAGCAGAGTCGCCAGTTCTGTGATCGGTGGGAATGAGAACTGATTGTTTTGGAATGTTGGTTCGCGTTTTGCGTTTGTTTTCGCCAAATGTCGCAGTAAGCAAGAGTCGCCACCGTCTTTTATTTTATCCAACAAGGAAAGGACAAAAGCACAGAAAAATTCCTTTTCGAGATGTTTCTCGGGTTCGGGAGGTAGATTATAGAAAGGGAAGATATTAGCACCCTTTCTATTCCGTTGTTATCCATGGGCTCTTAGGTACTTGCTCACTATGTTTTCAAAAATTTGCTTTTCTTTGTGATTGTGGGTTTGAAAAGAGTTTTTGTTTGAAAGAGAGTGTAAGTGCGAAAAGTTTTGTTTTTTGTTTTGAAAAGAGCAAGTACTTAAGAACATCTACCTACTCAAAAAGGAATTAAACTGCGCAAATGTCCTTTAGACAATGCTATCCCACTATTGAGGAGTAGGTAGCACCGTCATTGGAGTTTTCGGGTCAATTCAATTAAGGGACGTGTGGTCACTAAAGCAATGTTAGGACGCCTTAGCGATAACCCTAATGTCTTAGATCATTTTTTCCAAGGCAACCGTTTCGAGGCAACTTATGATCTTTGGACAAAAGGACGACCTCTAAAACTTCCTATATTCAATGACCACGTTCGAGGCAACCAAGTGAGGCGTACCCTAAAAGTGGCATGTGCGAGTGTATTGTTTTTTAGTTTATTTATTTTTGTACATGTTATGGTGAGCAAAGGTTGATTTTAAATTAAAGGTTGATCTTGTCATGCATAGCCTATTATTCAAACATCTAACAGTTAATGATTGCGGAAAATAAATTGCGGAAAATAAAGCTAAGCTATTACAAGGCGTCGGGTATTTACATCGCCAAAAACAAACCCATTGAAAATAAAGCGATAAAAGTAAAGACCTAATTAACTATTACAACTAAATTGAAAGACAAGTAAAAAGTAAAAATAAAGAAGAGAAAAGACTTCTTCGATCCATGCCATGGACTCGTTCGATTCACCCTTCTTTGGCCTTCTTTCGATTGAGCTAGGGAATGGGTGTGAGTAGCCTTCGATTGGGCTTGAGAATTGACGGGAAAGCTTCGATTTGCACCATTTCCTGACTCCTTCGATTGGGTTTGGGAAGGATATGGGTAAACTTCGATTGCAGGGAGAAGGTGGGCTTCGATTCAGAGGAAGAAGGCTGCCTTTCGATTCTATGAAGGGGGTTGCTGGAAAGGCCTGAAGGATCACCTGTGGAGGCACTGCATCTGCAAAAATATGTTAGCAAAATAAAACGCATGACCTGGGTATCGAAACCCAGGTCCATCAATCCTGCACGTGCTGGGTCTTTTCGGGCTATATCAGTAGCAAGTGTTAGCAACAAAAAGCATGACCCGGTGCCAAACCCAAGCCCTTTGTTTCTGTCTAGAATGACAATCGAATGAAACAACAAATATGGATGTGTTATATAAATACAAGGTTTGACATTTTACCCTCTCTTACCAGTAGTTGGAACCTTCGATTTGGAACTTTCTAGATGTGGGTATCTTCGATATGGGATTTCTGGGCGTGGATACTTTTGTTGAATGGCTGATTTGGCTTGGATTACTTATGAAAATGTTGATAACCTTTGGTGGGTTTATGGGAAGCGTATCTCCAAATCCTCGTCCCGCTGTAATGTGTCATTGGCCTCGTATTTATAGGAGTGTGAGGGTGCATGAAAATGGCAAGGGACAACCATTTAACCAGGCCTTTAAAGCCATGAGACAAGAATCAGACATATTAAAAGATTTCCTTTTTTGAAATATTCATGTCTCTTTGGAATCTTGAATGAACCTGGACACCTTTGATTTTCGAATGCCTCCAGGCCATGCTCTTCGATTGGTCTTGAGTTTCCTCCTTCGAATGGACTTCTTATGTACCTTTCGAATGGGCCTTCTGAATGCTTCTTCAGATGGACCTTTTGAATGTTCTTAGAATTGACCCTTTGAATGCTTCTTCAAATGGACCTTTACATGTTCTTCGAATGAGTCATTTACATGTTCTTCGAATGAGCCTCTTGCCTGGTGTGCTGGCAAGTTGAGGGGCCTTTTCCTTTGTGAATCGAAACAAACTTGTAGGAGATTCTTGCCTCGTGAGTCGAAGGTAAGCCTGAAGTAGTTAATGCATAGTCAAAGCATTGTGAAATTGACTTGATCGAAGGGGGTCCAGCGCTCGATCGAAGACTTATGAACCAAAGCTTGATCGAAGGGTTCCAAACACCTAATCGAAGTTTAATAATCAAAACCCGATCGAAGAGTGCCAAATTCCCAATTGAAGACTGGTGAGTCAAGCCTGTATCGAAGGATTTTGGATACCCAATCGAAGACTTTTCCCAGATGCCAATTGAAAGACACTTTGTTCATCTTCAAAAAAACTTTATTTTCGTTAGGAAAGTGTTTGTGACCAACCATGTAAGGGAAGACCTTTGAAAACATGAGAGGGCAAATTTTGGGGTACAACAGATAGACTCTGATCGGTAAGCCTATAACCTTCATTTATCATCATCTATGCGCTTGATATTCTGATATTCGATTGCGAGCAAACCTTGTGAGTTTGAGATGAATAAGAATAACGGTGTAGTGTTGAGGTGTGGTGTTGATGATTCGTCAAAGAGTTTGAGACGAATATTGATGGAGGTTAGTGATGGTGATAACGAAGTTGAACGGTGAAGAAGAAGAGGCTGCATAAGAGGCGTGGTCTCAACCCTAATCTCACGAATTTATTTCCTCTTTCAATTTCTCTTTGCTTTTTGTTTTAATTTAAAAAAAAAATTGGAATCAATAATAAAAGCTAATGGTGATGGTTATGTGGATCGAGTGTGGAGAAGGTTCACTAGGCCTTGAGTAATTCCGTAATACACCCCTAGGCCCGTCACTTTTGTTTGGAATCTGAGTTGGAGAAAAATAAAAATACAGTTTGGACTTTCTGAAATGGGCTTAGCACCCTGATTTCTGCACCCTCCTGAATTTTAATTTTCACCCCATGTTTCTCTTACCTTCTTTTTATAATTATTTCTAATCCCTTCTTTTATGATTTTTTTTAACAAAAATACATAATAAAAAATGATTAAAAAAAAATACTATAGCGCATTTTAGAAATTAATTAGGAATTTGTTTCCCCTTTTACTAACTTTTTAGTCAATTTTAATCATTAGTTTTACTCATTTTAGGTCATGTAATTCGTTTGCGATTTTTGGTATAAATTGTATGAAATATTCTAATACTCGGTGCTTAGTTTTACTTGTTTGTATGGTCTTTCATGATCCCTAAGGCGATTTCGGTTCAAATTTAATCTTCGATTTAATTAAATAAAAATTAAATATTAGGATTCTAAATCCAAGCATGTAAACATTAGGTAGAATTCCCTCAAAATTCTAACTTTAGGGCTAACAATTCATGATAAAATTAGGTGTATAAATAGGCTAGTCTCCCCTTTGATTTTTCTTTTCCTTTTGCATTTGCACTGAAACTAAAACTTCTTTTCCTTACAAACTTCAAAAATACTAAAATAAATTACTGACGAGAATCGTGCCTTTGTTGAACATGGGAGATGATAAGCGGGTCTCTTCTCGATCTTATCGTTTTTTCATTCTAAGCCTTGGCATGGTTCAAGTCTCAAAGACTTATTTCATGAATAAATAGAAAAATGGCTAATATCTCTCTCTTGAGATCAACTAGCTGTTATCTACAAGAAAAAACACCAACAAACGCAGAACTCTTCTTGCCTTCAGACCTTTCTTTCAAAACCTTTTTCAAAAGAATATGTTAATTCACTTCTGTGTTGACGCGTAAGTCTCCCAAGGTCGAGTTGCGGCAGAAGGCGAAGTTAATGTTGTTCATTAGCAAAAACACCAACCAATATAAATTCTTTTTGCCCACGGGCTTTCCTTGCAAAACTCTTTTTTCAAAAGGGCATGTTAATTCACTTATGTGCTGACGCGTAAGTCTTCAAAGGTCGAGTTGCGGCAGAAGGCGAAATTAATGTTGTTCATTAAAAAATACAAACCAACAAAAACATATAAGCCGAACTACGGCTGCTCTGATTCCTAAAAATGGATACATAGGCATCGGGGTAGGGCCCGAACGAGTACAACTTTTATTTTCCCTACATTCTTTTCTCCTTTCTTTTGCATGCATTCTCCCTTCATTAGTATAGTAAATAATAAGCATATATTAAACACACCCATAAGATATATAATAAGAGTGGATACCGTAGAGTACTACGGGTGTGTGGGGTGTTAATACCTTCCCCTCGCGTAATAGAATCCCTTACCCGATCTCTCGGTCGCAAGAACGTGACTTCTCCCTTCTCAGGTTTTCTCGATGTTTACCTTTCCCTTCCTGTGGGATAAAAAACGTTTGATGGCGACTTCATTGTTTGATGATTTTCAGCCGGTTGTTTCACCAACTGCCAAATCCACCTGAATCACCCCCAATGTGTGTCCAACATTCCCTTCGTAGTTTGAGAGAACCATGTTATATGGTTTTACATCTGTATCAAACATACTAATCCTTTTTAACATGAATTATGGCATTAAGTTAACAGCTGCTCCTCCATCAACCGGAACTTTGTTTATGCCCACTTGTTCGACCTTGGCCCTAATGTACAAAGGCTTCAAATGCCCTTTCATGCCCAAGTCAGGCCTTTCGAAGAAAGCATTATTCTCTTCGACAACTCCATTATTGAGCACATAGTAATAGACTGGTTTATGTTTGGCCATTTCTTCCTCATCTACTTCATACTGGTCCTCTATTTCAGTTTCCTGGTTGTACTCGTGAGGTAAAACCGATACTACATTACAATTGACATTAAAGGACGAAACTCCATCAGATTCAAAGTCATATGTTGACATTTCATCTTTCTTATTTGGGTTCTCTTGAATCTTCTCACTTGCAACCTTCTCCTCTGATGTAAACAATCTTCGACCCACAAGTGGCTTACTTGGGTTTGTAGTGATGGAAGGAAACTTGTTGCTACTGGATTCCCCTATGTCCTTTGATGCCATCTCTCTTTCAGCCTTTTTAATCCTATGATGCCTCCTCCATTGGGATCTGGACATTGGATTCTTTCCCTTGTAGTTCTCTAGCCTGTAAGCCTCTCTCTTTGATGTCTGGAATTGTTGTTTGTATGCCATTGAGGTTCTGCCTCCTTGGTCGAAGCCCCTCCATTTTCCTCTTCCTGCCCCAGCCTAAGTCAATTTATCAATTGGTATTTCAGCTGGAAGTTTGAAAGTTACTCTCCTAGCCTTGGGGTGAGGGCTATCTTGTCTCCTGGGAACTCCCCTCTTGTCGAAGACATATATATTTGGGTTTCCACCTTGTTGGTCCAATCAATGGGTAAAAGGGATTCTTTCGAACATTTCATCCATTTCCCTATCATACACTACCCCACACCTGGGGCATAACAGACACTCTGTTTCAGCTTTATAACAATGTACCAGAAAATCCAGCAGACTTTCCCCTGGTTTTGGGTACACTTTTATCAATTGGCTTTCTTGCCTCCAGTTGCCCTGGGTTCTAGCATATTGAACTCTTTCATAAGCCTCTGCTACCCTTCAATTCATAACAATGCTGCACCTTGGGCAAACTAGCATTTTTGAATTTCTTCGACGACACCTCCATAAGTATTCTCGTAGTGTCTCATTGGCCTTAGTGTAACCAAATTTCACATGTTCCTTCTCTATCTTCAGGCATATTTCCACTTCTTGCATTTCTGGCGAAGGCTGCTTCAAATCCACCATGTTAACCCTTAGACTAGGACCTTCAGCAATCCTTATCTTTTCAAATTTAACTCTAAGGCCTTCAGTAGCCTCGGTTATTCCTCCTACAGAGCCCCCAGTAGCCTCTGATTCAGCATTACCTGCATGAATATTTTTAACAGGGGTGTCGAAGGGAGTTATGTTAGTTAGGCCTTCAGTAGCTTGCTTTCCATCCATGTTTGAGCCTTTGACTTCCTTGGCCTTTCCTCCTCCACACTCCACCATGTACACCATGTTAATCTCCACAGGTTCAACATAATTGGTATCTGCAACATGGAGGGGGTCAACATCAACCTTCATGTGGCTCTTGACTTTCTCATCAAACTTCAAACGTCCTTCTTTGATAGCATTTTGAATAAGATCCCTGAAAAGAAAGCATTGTGAAGTTTTAAGGCCCAGAAAGTTATGATATTTGCAAAAGCCTCTTTTTTTCGTTGTTCTAACGGAGGAATCTTGGCATTAGGAGGCACTATCATTTGACCCTTTTTTACCAACAAATCAAAAATCTCATCACATTTGGTAATGTCAAACGTATAAGTTTTCTTGGGAAATTTCTCATTCTTTTTTGTTTCGACATGATTTCTGCTATTTGTTGGTGTAAGAATTTTACAAGAGTATGGGGGTGCCTCTTTTAGTTCAGCCAAATCTACTTCAAATTCCCCAAAATCATAGATATCATTGAAGGCCTTTGCTTCTTCTTCTTCGACTTCGACATAAGCTACCCTCTATTTCTTATAACTTTTACTTGCTCTGGCCTTTTCTGATTTTAAACGTTTGACTTGTCAAACTCTATCTGCTAATTGGGCCATGTCTCTTAGATACTGAGTATCTAGTTTCTTTTGAACGGAGTAATCTAATCCCCCAACGTCCATTTCGACTAATTCATGTTCAGGAACTATTATGAAGCATCTAAACTTTAATAAACAAAATATATTCAAATAGTCATTTATAGGTTCAGTAAACTTTCTTTTGATGATGGTGAACCATGCAATGTGGCCATGTGTCTATAGAATTTGGTAGCAATGTGGTGAACCACGTAAAAGTGTTTTTTGTTAACGAACTAGGAAAATATTTTATCCTTAAGTTTTCACTATTTGCCAAATCCCCTACTTCTATCAGATACCTGGCCACATGTTCGACAGTTGATTCGTTAGTATCTCCTGAAAATTTTGTGAATTTGGGGGACTTTACAACCCCTTGGTAATTCAGCCTGCAAAATAAAATCTGTTTATGGAGATGTGTAATTTGGCTTCCGAAACCCTGTGTTCAGGCCATTTTAGGCCATTATTATTTCAATCAAGGTGGTTAAATTATTTTCAGCCAACATGTTATCCTTCCTAACTCTATGGATCACTTCTTCTGCATTTTGATCTCTGTTAATCATCACTACTCTCCTAGGTTGCTCCTCAGGGATCTCATGTCGAATCTCTTATTGTTCTACCCTTAACCCCATGTGCCTTTCGCCAACCTCTTGTCTGGGTGGTTGAACCTGATTGATAGTGGGTTCTTCTTCTTGAAATCTGATATGCGCGCCATCTGCGCTGACATTTGTTGATATGATTGGGTATTTTCTTAGTTTGTCCTATTAACATTTTGGATCAAAGGGGAGAAAATGGCATTCATTTCGCAGGCAAGTACTCCGACCGTTTCATGGTTACTAGCGTCCATTTGTTTCCTTAATGTTGCCTGATTATTAGTTGTAAGCATAGGTATTTAGTTTGGCAATCCTTGGTTCTGCGTATTTCGAGCCATATGGTTCATACCAGAATCGGAATTTTGTATTGGTGAAAAGGTTAACATGGTAGGCTGTGTATGTATGGATGTATTATTGTGTAATCCTGACATAAAGGAGGTTGGCATCCCATATTAGGATTTCTCCCTCCAAGGCCCAAAATTCTCAAACCCTGGCGGCCTTGGGGTTTTAGGTTGAGTCTGATTTCCAACATATGTCAAGACATGGCCTATTTGAGTATTCAAAGGAATCTCTGCCATGCTTGTAGAGACATGCATGGTTGTCAAATTGTTCGTGGGTATGGGCCCTGTAGACCTAGGTATAGAACTATTTGTAGCTATGGATCCTGTGGATGTGGACATGGCTTGTGAACCAAGGATTACAGTTGACGCATTCATCGAACTTGCCACGATTGTTCCTGATCCTTATGGAGGATTTTGTCCTCCTCCACTATTGGTATCATTAACCATTTTTCTGGTATGTTTTGTTTTGGGTATTGATTGGTTATTGTTAGTTATCTTACCACTCCTAAGGTACATATACTAAAGGCAAAAATTTATTCCTAAGAGAAACTAAAAAGACCCAAATTGAAAGAACGGAAGCATTGTGACTAAACCACTTCAACATGGTCCCACCAGGCGTGCCAATTTGTTTACCATTGTTTTCTGATAAATAACTTCTAGTCTTCAAAACTCTATGTTTGGGTAACTTACAGGATCGACTAGATTGATCATAGGACACGAGTCTTAGTGTTGTTACAATCTGACTTAAAGTTTGATATAGTAATAAGGTCTTTCTACGTGATTTTGGTTATTTCAATATGTTTAAAATTTGGCTATGAATCCTAAATATAACTTTAAAGGAAATGATATGAATGTTTATAAAAATGTAAAGAAAAATGCTTATAAAAGAAGTTCGACAAAATTTGTTAAAAGAGCTTGACTGGAAACAAAAAGGAGTAAGGAAAGCAATTAAAATAACTTTGTAATAAGAAAACAACTTTGAATAAAATGATGGTTGTGATACGGTGGCAGAACCGACTGTTAATACTGGTTTGCATTTTTTGTTTGCAAATGTCGCGGTAAGCAAGAGTCGCCACCGACTTTTCTTTTATCCAACAAAGGAAAGGGTGAAAAGAACAGAAAAAGACCTTTTTTCGAGATTTTCTGAGTAAGGGGGTAGATTATGGAAAGGGAAGGTGTTAGCACCCTTTCCATCCGTGGTTTTCCACGGGCTCTTAGGTACTTGCTCGTTTTCTAAAACTGTTTGTGTTTGTGTGTTTTAAAATTTTTGTTTGCTTTATGATAACTCTTGTATCAGTGCTCAAGAGTGTGATAAAGCGTTTTTGAAAAGAATTTTGAAAGGTGTGTAAGTTTAAAAAGATTAAGTTTGAGCAAGCACTTAAGAACTGTCTACCTACTCGAAAAAGGATGTTCTTTTCCTCCTTTCCTTTAGATAGTGTTATCCTATTATTAGTGAGTAGGTAGCCCTATCGTTGAATGTTGAGGCACTATCGAAAGGGACGATTATGGTCATTGAAGGCAACATGTAGGATACCTTAGCATTTTGAAGGGATTGTCATCATATAGGCAACATCGAGGGACAAGATCATTTCTCGTAGGCAACTCGAGGTACATTAAGGGACCATGATCTTTATGATGACTTTTAAACTAAGGGTCTTTGCTAAGATATCCATACGTTCGAGGAACATGACCATTTCCGAAGGCAACCAAAGTGAGGTATACCCTAAGGGTGCAATTATGAGAGATGTGTTCAATTTTCAGATATTTATCTTATGTTAGTGATCTAATGATTAATTTGATTAATCTTGTCATGCACACCTAATTTACTAGAAATTATATACAAGCATATAAGAAAATATAAAGCGAGAAATAAGAGTTCCTACGCTATTACAGGGCTTTAGTGTAGATACATAAATAATGGACGAAAAGTAAAGTGCGAAAATAAAAACCCTAATTTAGCTATTACAAACCAGGCGCAGTTTCATAAATGATGAAAAAATAATCGTATGAAAAAAAAGTAATGACGCGCAAAAATTAAGACGGGAAAATGTTCTAAACCCTAAAAAAAAAACTAATGGCTCACTAAAAATATTTTTATATTTTATGAAAAAAATTAGAAATTTAACCTAATTCTCTAATTAATTTTAATTAATGAAAGATGTCAAAATAATTAAATCAAATTAATTTATTTATCAAAAATTAAATTAAATTAGAATAAAATGAATGAATAGAAAATATAAACTAATTAAAAAAATTAAATAAAATAAATGAAAGAAGATGGGCCTGAGGGGGGTGTGAAACCCAATTGGATAGGTGTATTATTGAATTTCTAGGGGCCAAATCTTGATGGCCCAGACCCCTGCGCCTGATTCAGTGGTGTGGCTTCCTGGGATGTCCATTATGGTCTCCAGTCACCTGGAGCGTTGGATCTGGAGGATGGGTCATCTGATGGATGAGATGATAGGGCATATGGTATGCGCGCTTGGTATGGAGCCACTGGATCTATAAGGACAAATTAAAAAAATAATATGTAGGTGTTGGCTGAAGATTTTGATGATATTATTAGAAGCGAAGCGAATTGGACGTTTCGATTGGAATAAAGCAAGATGTCATGTTTCGAAATGGTAGAAGCAGTGCTTCGAATGGGCATATCAAAACTTGGAGCTTCGAGTGACAGTTATGAGGATATATTCAAAGAAGTCTCGAAATGTTAACAAGGTTGTGTCCAAGAAATGCGTTCGAAGCGAAGAAGTGCCAAAACATTTGAAATTCAAATGCAAGCGGGATGTTCAAAATTTGAAATGTATGCGCTGGAGCATTCGAAGACGCGTGGAAACTAGATAGAGGCATTGCTCTGCATGTTCTGAACGTGGCAGAATCTTATAGCAAGACCATTATGGTCGAAGTAGTATAAATAGAAGTCTTAGCATTAGGATTTCGTGTGTCATATCTATTGTACAAAAAACTCAGTAAACATTCAAAATACCACATGGCTAGGGAAACGAATGCACGAGCAATGTACGTATGATAACACCAAGTGTTTATGATTTAATGAAACTCTTTATCATTTCCAGTATTTTCCTTTATCTTCATATCAATACCATTCAAAAGCTTTTGCATTAAAATATTTTCATTCGAACTCGTTTTACTGATGCCTTACATTTAAATGCTTTCTTTCCATTTCAAATACTTTACATTTCAGAAACTCTTGTACATTTCATGCCTTTATCCTCAAGCTTTTATCATTCAAACACCTTTTTTTTACTTAAAGTCATTTTACTGTTTTCTTGCATTTAAACGCTTTCTTCATATTTCGAATCTTTTACATTCCAGAGAATCTTTTACATTACATGTTTTTATGCTTCGAAGTCATTTACTTGCCTTTTATGCAGTTTTACATGTCTTTACAATTGAACTTTATTCATGCAATTTAGTTTCGCGCACATTTACTTGATCACGCCTTTAGATCTTTAATAGAGTAATCGAAGTAAGTTAAACACCTACACAACATTCTAAATACCAACCATGAATACCAGTTCTATAATGAGAGTTATCCAAATGACCAATACATCCTAGGATCAATCTAGTCGATCCTGCGAGTTACCAGAGAGATTGAATAACAGTCAGTAAGATTATTCAATAGTTTGGAGGACTAGCGGTTGTTTACCAGAAATCACTGTAAACAGTAGGAGGCAAGGGTCGAACCCCTAACCTCCCACACATACAATGCCTTAAACCCTTCACTCTTGCCATTTGCGCTACATGTTCTTTCATACATATAATAACTAAATAATATTATAAAGGAAAACAAGGCCATGGCCGAGTCATCAAAAACACGCGCGCACTTGTGGTCCCACTGAAATTTAAATAAACCAATCAAAACACATGAAACTTCCACGCAATGTTCTTGGTCGGTCAAACCACCATGGGCGGTGGCTCCGTCTGCCCAAAAATCTAACTTGCAAAATAGGGGGTTTTGAAGCCTGAGATTTTGCCTACCCCCCATAAAACCTAGGCTGCAAGTTCAACCATGGCATTAGTTTGGTCTAAAGATGTCTCCATCTCTGAAAACGAAGCTCACATACTTTCAAACCCTAACAATGTCAAGCATTGATTTTGGCACTGAAACTCACATGAAGCACGTTAAAACAATTACAATGATCAATATGAACACATATATACACGCATAACTCATTTATTATGTGTAATAAGAGAATTTGAATTCAAGAATTTTTACCAAATCGGTGATGCTTGAAGGAGGTGGCTTGGGCACGATTTGGCTTGGCTAATGAGTGAGGATGACTGTTGTACCCCAAAATTTTCCCTCCCATATTCCTCAAAGGTTTGTCAAGAATCATCTTCACATGGTTCAAGATTTCTCAAGGGTTGCACAGTCCAAATGCCTCCTAAGCCAGTCAAAATTAGGGTTTTGGTTCTCTCAAGGAATTTGGGGTTTTCAATGGCTCAATCAAGTCTCATAGGCCCATATGCATCCTCAAGCACCTACATACCAAGTTTCAAGGCTCACAGTGCCAAATTCCACAGTCAAAAGCCCTATTTGAACTACAGTCAACTGTAGGGGCAAAATGGTCATTTTGCCGCCAAAAGTCAAGATTTTTGGTCAACATCTTATTTTGAGCTCACAATCATCATTTGATCAAGTCTTGATCATGATTCCACAAGAATGGCTCAAAAATCATCAAGATGCAAAAAGTTACTATTTTTGGACAGTAGAAAAGTCAACTGTATCTTGACCAGGGCATAACTTTTGCATGGTTCATCAGAAAAATCCCATCCAATGCTCATTTTGAAGGGGATGACATTTCCTACAAACCATCTTCACACTCCAAGTCCAAGAAATGCTCTCACAAAAAGTTATCAATTTCTACATTATAGGTCAATTTCAAAAGTCAACAAAAATGCACTTTAAGTCAAAGACCATAACTTGAGATTGGTAAATCCAAATGACATGGGACCAAAGGCATTGGTTAGAGGACTTCAATACCTTTCCAAAATGTCCAAGAACATGTTCATATGATCAAAATTGAGCAAGATATGCATTGGAGAAGTTGGGAAATTTTTATGAATTTGCAAAAGTCAACTATCCTTAAAACTTCAATTTTTGACAAAAGGGCCCACTTTCTTCCACTTGATTCAGCCTTGTCATTCCACACACGTGTCCCATGCTTAATTTCAGGATCAAACATTTATTTTTCTATTTTATTTAATTTTTATTGATTTAATTCATTTTAAATCTATAATAATTCAAATAAAATCTAAAAATCAATGGAATAGTATATTGGGGGTTTGTACAGCTTTCATATATCACATGCCAACTAATGAAATTCGTGTATCGGCTTTTTGTGCACAAAATCTTAGATTTGATTCAAATTTGGAAAGTTTGTCAATGGAGGAAAGTGTAAACCTAATTATCCCATATACATGGATTAAGGCCCAGCTTTTGACCTAATTTTGTTCTCATATACATAAGCAAGCAGTACCAACAAAGCACACGACCTAAGGATTGCTAAAGGCGGCCAAAGAAAATTGCAAAGTTCTTGAAAAAGTGTGGGATCAAGAACGGTGTTGCAGACGTTTTCAGACAAAAAGGAGCACGTGGCCTTCTTCCTTGCTGTCCACTGAACCTAAAGTGATCAATACCATGTCCAAAGACCCCCTAAACAGTGTTGTAAGTTCTCACAAACTGGCCCCTGAACACGAAACCTAAACTCTTAATTCTTGCATTTTTTCTTCAAAGCGTTAGCATATTCATATTCATTGCTTGATTTCTAACATAACTGCAATAGCCAATTTTGTTTTTATGCCCTGAATCGTGATGCCCGATTCTAGGGTTCATGTTCTTGCGTTTTAGGTATTTTATTTCCAGGTGAAATTAGAACAAATCATGAGCATGGATGGACTCAGGGGACATGGACGATCGTAACCATGGGCTTGGATGGAATTTTTGCAGCCTAGGGACAATTTTAGGAAGAACCTACGGAGCTTCATGCGGATAAAAATCCGCAGGTAAAAAACCAGTGACCAACGAAGAAGACGCTGACGCGTCTCCCTCCTATTCGCCCTTTTCAAAAATTGTGCGTTTATTTTTTTTTCCAGGCATATGTTTTGGTTTACTAATAAATTAATCCCTTATTATCATATTGACAATTGAAGCGAGTGGCTCAGTGGCCAGGGCGAGCAAGCATTGAACGTTGGGACCTGAGTTCGAATCCCAGGTCCCCCAAAATAATTGTTTCATATTTTTCCTCATGTAATTACATACAGGTCTCCAAAAGCGTTCCACCATACGCTTCTCATCTCAGCATGCCAAGTGGCTACAAGCTTGGATCTAAAGGTCAGGATTGAATGATCATGGTACTCCCTGGTCAAAGCAAGCGTGGACAATTACCAAAGTCAAACAGGCTGGACAGCTTGATGGGCCTGAAAATTGCTAATAGACCTCCTCTTTGGGCCATCAACCCCCCTGGTTTCTTTTTTCCCTTTTTAGTTTCTATTTAATTATTTTATTAACCATTATTATTATTATTATTATTATTATTATTATTATTATTAACTAACAAATTATATTTTCATAATAAATTCAGAAAATAAAATATTTTTATTATTATTATTATTCATTAATTTCACCTTTAATTATTATTTTGTAAATAAATACTAACAAATTAATTTAGTTAATTAGGTTAAATTTGATTCTTTTTCACAATAAATAAAATTAACATAGAATTAGGGTTTTCTTGACAATTTTAATTTCTTTTCTTTTATTTCATTAAAAAACCTAAAAAAACTTAAAAAACATTTCTTTTATTTAATTAATTAGAATTAGGTTTAATTAAATGCAAAAAGGACCAAAATTCCATTTTTTTCTCAAAAAGGGTCAAAACCCTAAGGACTTCTCTGATTTAATTTCACGCATATTATTCTTGATTATATTTATGTAACTGCTCCGAGAATGTAATAGATAATTAGGACTTTTATCGCTTTCTTTATTTTCTCGCGTTTACTTTTCAAGGGTTATGTTTTTGGCGATGTAAATACCCGACGCCTTGTAATAGCGTAGATTTACTTTCCGCAAATTATTAATTGTTAACTATGCATGACAAGATTTGCCTGAAAATTAAAATCAACACGTAGCTCACCATCGCATGTACAAGATAATATAAGCTGAAACCTGACACACTTGCACATGCCAGTCCTAGGGTACGCCTCACTTGGTTGCCTCGACATGGTCATTGAGTATAGGGTGTTTTAGAGGTCGCCCTCCTGTCTAAAGATCCAAGTTGCCT
This sequence comes from Vicia faba, assembly GCA_948472305.1. Classification (NCBI taxonomy): domain Eukaryota; kingdom Viridiplantae; phylum Streptophyta; class Magnoliopsida; order Fabales; family Fabaceae; genus Vicia; species Vicia faba. The sequence goes on along the minus strand of OX451738.1, from coordinate 720,605,543 downwards.
CGAAACGGTTGCCTCGGATAAAAAGGATCTAGGACATTAGGGTTACCGCTAAGGCGTCCTACTATTGCTTTAGTGACCACATGTCCCATATAATCGAATTGACCCAAATAACTCCAACGACGGTGCTACCTACTTCTCAATAGTGGGATAGTACTGTCTAAAGGACATTTACACAACTTAATTTCTTTAGAGTAGGTAGATTTCTCCTGGGTACTTGCTCTTTCAAAACAAAAACAACTTTTCGCACCTACACTTTCAAAAAGTTTTCAAACAAACACTTCATACACTCTTGAGGACTGATACAAGAGTTACCTAGAAGTTTTCAAAACAAACTTTTTCAAACCCACAAACACAAGAAAAGCAAACATTTTTGAAAACATAGTGAGCAAGTACCTAAGAGCCCGTGGATAACCACGGATAGAAAGGGTGCTAACAGCTTCCCTTTCTATAATCTACCTCCCATACCAAGAAACATCTCAAAAAGGAATTTTGCTGTGCTTTTGTCCTTTCCTTGTTGGAGAACATAAAAGACGGTGGCGAATCTTGCTTACCGCGACATTTTGCGAACCAGCATTCCAAAACAGTCAGTTCTATTTCCACCGATCACAGAACTGGCGACTCTGCTGGGGACTCTATAATAAGTGAGGTGTACCTTAGGATTAGATCATTTTATGTTTTCAATTGAATGCTTTGTTTGCTTTAATATTGTGGGCTTGCATCGGAGTTTCATAGATCCTAACCCGCATCTGGGGAATACCCTTTAGGTAGCAATAAGCTGTGAGGGACCTGTCCGGCATAGACCGACATGGGTGAAGCAGTAGCTACGTTGGTGTGACACCTTGGTCTGTACCGATATCCCTTGTGTTGGAACGAGGAGAATATGGGTCTTCTGAGGAGTCATTAAGCACCAACCGACCTTAGAACCTTAAATTGACCCAACTTGGCCATAGAACAGTAGCAGTATGCTACACTCATTGAGGCTAAACTCTCGCGATGGTTCCGGCCGCAAGAAAAGATTGCGAAGCTGGAGTTATGACTGATTGAGGGTAGTCAGTGATATTGAGATCCTCTAGAACCCGGTTACTATTTTCTAGGACAGGTCTTAACCAACTGAACTGAAAGAGGGTAGTACCTAAACTTCATGCTGGCCTGAACTCTAAGGACTCTCTTGTGTGACTTGTGTGCCTTACCATGTTTGCCTTTTGTGAATACTTGTGGTATGCTTTATCATAACATCATACCATCATAACATTGCATGCATCCTGCATAAGGACTAACCCATTTCAAAGACAAGAGGGTTTCATCTTTGCTCTGTTTTGTAGGACATCATGATGCCCGTGCGAAGGAATACTATCCGGCTCAACTTTGTTCACCCACCTGAGTTGCTTAAAGAATTGGTTGATGGGATTCCAAATACTACTTCCTTCATCAAGAGGCATGGTTCTCTTCTTGGTTTAGTCACTTCAAAATGGGACCAACAGCTGATGAGTGTCCTGACCCAGTTTTATGATCCCCTATACCATTGCTTCACCTTTCAAGACTTCCAGCTGGTCCCTACCCTGGAAGAATTCTCTGATTTGCTTGGTATCCCTGTTTTGGAGCAGACTCCATTCACTGGTTGGGAAAAGACTCTTAGGCTTGAGGAGATTGCTGCAGCCCTTCCCTTGACCAACAAAGAGGTAATGGATAACTGGGAGACTAGAAGCGGAGTTAAAGGCTTTTTGGCTAAGTTTCTGATTGGCAAAGCTAATAGTTTCTGGAATGACTTAGACTTCAGGGCGTACGAAGACATTCTGTCTCTCCTAATCTATGGTCTGGTATTGTTTCCAAATCCTGATACCTTTGTTAATGTCAATGCTATAAGGATCTTCATCTCTCGGAACCCGGTACCCACTCTCTTGGGTGATATCTTGCAACAACTCTATGCTCGTACTGCCCGAAGACGGGGAACTTTGTGGTGTTGTGCTCCTTTGTTAGTGAGGTGGTTTATTTCGCACCTCCCTAAGTTCGTGCTGAAGAACAAAGAAGGAAGGGGCTGGGCTCATAGGTTAATGTCTCTCACTGATAATGACATCATTTGGACTCTCAGAGGTTTAGATGAGGTGGCTGTTATTGATCGTTGCGGAGAGTATCCTAATGTTCCATTGATCGGAACCCAGGGAGGAATCTCTTATAATCCATGTTTAGCTCTCCGTCAGTTTGGAAGAGCCATAAGAGCAGGGCCTCATGAGATGTTGGTACTTCACATCAGTTTTGAGTTTTAGGTAGATAGTGACGAGCTACGCCGTAGATTCATCAGGGCTTGGGACAGAATTCACAAAGCTGACCCACATGAGTTGGGACCAAAGACTTCTCTTCCTATGGAATCCTATTACAGATGGGTCCGCATCCGTGTCCAGAAGTTAGGTATGCCATACGAAGCTGTCAGGCCTATTACTCTTGAAGTTCCTGATAGAGACGGGGTTCCTCCAACTGTTCTTCATCCTCAGATACCCACTGATGTTGATACACTAAAAAGGTCTTGGGCGCAACTACAGGAAGAACGGGATTCTTACCGGGAAAGGTTCAATGAACAAGAATAGAAAATCCAGAAGCTGACCAAGCAATTGGAGAATGAGCGGATCCTGAATGACTATATCCGCACTGAGAAGAGGAGGCCATGGAAGCAGTGATGAACCTTGGATGTTTCCTTTACAACTTTTATTTACTTTTCAGTTTTCATTCTTGTAACGCCTAAGGGCTATTTGTTGAACAATTTAATCTCTAAAGTTGAATCTAATAAAGTGTGTTTCCTTGTTGTCTACAAAGTTGAATCTCGATTGTCTTTGAAAACATAAATCATACACATTCCATTCATCATATACATAACAGGTACCCTTTTTCACAGGTCACTTATCTTCTTCGCTGTTTATTTCAGCAATCATCATGACTTCTAAACCTACTACTGAACAAGCTATCAAGGCCCTCCAGGCCCAGAACGCCCAGTTCCAAGAGTTGGTCATGAACTTAGCCCAGGGTCAACAGGAGTTAAAGACTTTGATTCTGAAGAAGAAGAAGAAGAAGAGGATTGTATTGTTCAACACTAGACAGAGATTTGGGAATGGACTACAAAATGAGGTTGATCTGACTACTTCCTCTGTAGGGAAAGACAGTCCCCAAGAGAGGAGGGTCCCTAGTCCCATGGTCTCCGACAACGAGACGGATTACAATGATGAACAATATCCTCCTGCTGAGGATAGGTACAAACAACTAGAGGACCGCTTAAGTGCTATGGAGATTCAGCATGTGCCCGGGTTGGACTTTGGAGACCTAGGCTTATCCTCTGGGGTGGTGATCCCCCACAAGTTCAAGGCGCCTGCTTTTGCAAAGTACGACGGAGCTTCCTGTCCTAAGCTGCATCTCAGATCATATGTAAGGAAGATCCAACCTTATACAGCTGACAAGAATTTGTGGATCCATTTCTTCCAGGATAGTCTTTCAGGGACTCAACTCGAATGGTTCTATCAGCTAGATGGAGCCAGTATTCGTAACTGGGAGGACTTGGCTACTGCGTTCTATAAGCAGTATCAGTATAATTCTGACCTCGCTCCTACGCGTACCCAACTCCAGGGTATGTCACTAGGGACGGGTGAAGGATTCAAGGAATATGCCCAAAAGTGGAGAGACCTGGCTGGAAGGGTGCAGCCACCTTTGACGGACCGTGAGCTTGTTGATATGTTCCTGGGGACCCTGTCTGGTCCGTTCTTCAACCATCTGATTGGAAATTCTTCTGCGGGGTTTACAGATCTGATCTTGACTGGTGAGAGAATAGAAGTTGGTATCAAGTCTGGGAAGATACAGAAAGGTGTCTCCTCGAGTACTGAAAAGAAGCCCTTCAAGAAAGAATCTAGTGCTATTTATGGTTCAAGGAGACAAAATAAACCGGAACGCCGCCAAGCTGTCAACGCGGTGGTAATTTCAAAGCATGCTGCTGCTCCTCAGCAATACAACCAACCAAGGGGTGAGAGACCTAAAAGGCAGTTTACTCGACTCAGCATGACCTTGTCCCAGATATTGCCGCAGCTACTGACAACCAATATGGTGACTCTGAAAGAAGCTCCGAAGGTTGTGAATACAACATCTCCAAAGTACAATCCTAACGCCTGTTGTGCTTATCACTCTGACAGCCCGGGGCATACTACGGATGATTGTTGGGCTCTGAGGAATAAGGTTCAAGACCTTATTGATGCTAAAGAGATAGAGTTCGAGGCGCCCGAAAGGCCCAATGTTGTGACTGCTCCCATGCCCAAGCATGGAGTGAATGTTGTAGAGGAAGATCTGTATGTAGCCTCTGTGGATGATATTGTTACTCCATTGTTGACTGTCAAAAGGAATCTGTTGCTAGCCGGTTTATTTCCGGGATGTGGTAAAGGTTGCCTTCTATGTTCTGTTTCACCTGCTGGTTGTCCTTTGTTGAAATCAGGTATCCAAAGCCTGATGGATAATAAAGAGATCTTGTTCGAGAAGATTGTTGTTCCTGCTACCCCTACTGAAGAAGTGTCCATTGTTACTATTTTCAACAACTCTCCTAAGGCTCCCTCAAAGAAGCCTGTCAAAATCATGCCTGCTCAGAAGATTGCTCCTATAATCATTACTGTTCCGGGGCCTATTCCCTATACATCTGACAAAGTTGTCCCGTGGCACTATGGGGCAGATGTTTATGTGCTTGGAGTTAAACAAGAGTTTGATGCTAGTACGGGCGTCAGCAACATCACCAGGCCTGCTAAAGTCACTCGCAGTGGCAGGCTTTTCTCACCAGATATTGCGCCACCAGCTATCCAGAGACCTCTTGTCATCACACCTGCAAGTGTGACTGCTCCCCTTCCTGATCAAGTTCCTGTTTCTACCCCTGTTGCCGAGTCATCTGACGCTCGGGGCAAAGGGATTGCTACTGATATGCCTGCCCAGACGGAGGCACTGAAGACTACCAATGTTGAAGCTTCCAAGCAGGAGATGGAAGAGATTCTTAAGATTATCAAGAAGAGTGATTTTAATGTAGTTGAGCAGCTGGGGCACACCCCATCAAATATTTCTATGCTATCACTGTTGTTGTGTTCAGAGGCCCATGCCAAGGCTCTGATTACCTTCCTGAAGACGGACCACGTGCCATAAGAGACATCAGCTGATCAATTTACCGAGTGTGTGTCCAACTTAACTACTGATAATGGTTTGGGTTTCTCCGATGCTGATCTGACTGCTAAAGGGAAGAACCATAACGATGCCCTGCATGTCTCCATCGAATGCAAGGGCACTACTCTTGCCCATGTGTTGGTTGACACTGGTTCCTCGTTGAACGTATTACCCAAGAAAGCTCTAGACAGGCTGGATTGTGAGGGTTTAGAGCTCAAGCCAAGTAACATTGTTGTTCGGGCCTTTGACGGGTCTAAAAGGATGGTACATGGTGAAGTTGATATTCCAATCAGGGTTGGTTCGCAGGTCTTTGATTCAACATTCTATGTGATGGACATCCGACCTTCTTACTCTTGTTTGCTGGGTCGTCCTTGGATCCACAAAGCTGGAGCTGTGACATCCACATTGCATCAGAAGCTGAAATACCCGGTCAAGGGGAAAATTGTGATAGTGCAAGGGGAGGAAGAATACATGGTCAGCCACCTCAACTCGTTCCGGTACATAGAGATGGATGGGGAATTCATCGAGACTCCATTCCGGCACTTTGAAGAGGTTCCTCAAACGCTGGCCTCAGCAGAGACTGTGACTGAAGAAGACTCTCCTTTGAAGATGGCTTCCTTAAAGGATGTCCGGGCTGTGATTGAGAAGGGTGAGTGTGCTAACTAGGGTCGACTTCCTGATTTCACTCCGAAGACTGACAAATTTGGTTTGGGTTTCACTGCAGAAGCTCAGAGGGCTGTTCGTAAGGCAAGGATTGGAAGACCTCCTGTATTCATCACCAACCCGGGAGTAAATGCTATTGAAGACGACATGGAGGAATCTGAATTCGACAGCTGGATCTACCCAACGACCAACGGTGGACCAAGCAACTGGACTGCGAAAGACTTCATACCTATTACTTTTATCACTCAGTAATGAACTCCTTTGTTTTGAATTTGTAACAAACAATAATTTGAAACTTTATGGCCCGGTGTCTTACCCGGGGCACCGTGGCTTCATTTGTGAGGGCTTTTGTGTGTCATTTTCATATATCATTAATAAAAGCATTGGACGTTTTTTGCATTTCAAATCTTGCGCTCCTTGTCTTTCCTTATTATATATATTGCAAAACAGCTATATTTACACACACTCACATATACAGGTTTCAATCCACTTTGGATATCACTGGTAACGACTCTGCTACTGCCAGTTATGACTTCGAAAATCCGATCAACTTAGCCGAAGACGAAGGTGAAGATGATTGTGAAGTGCCTGGTGAGCTTGTAAGACTGTTACTCCAGGAAGAGAGGGCCATTCAGCCACATGAAGAGCTAGTGGAAACGGTAAATCTGGGTACTGAGACAGACAGAAAGGAAGTCAAGATTGGTGCCAATCTGGAGCTTAGTGTGAAACAACGGTTGATTCAGATGCTGCATGACTACGTGGAAATCTTTGCCTGGTCTTACGAAAATATGCCTGGGTTGGATACTGACATTGTGGTTCATCACTTGCCTACCAAGGAAGAATGCCCTCCGGTAAAACAGAAGGTCTGCCGTATGCATCCAGAGATGTCCAAGAAAATCAAAGCTGAGGTTATGAAAAATTTGATGCCGGTTTTCTAGCAGTGACTTCTTACCCTCAGTGGGTTGCCAACGTGGTTCCAGTGCCGAAGAAAGATGGTAAGGTCCGGATGTGTGTTGACTACAGGGATTTGAACAGGGCAAGCCCCAAGGATGATTTCCCCTTGCCTCACATCGACGTTCTGGTTGACAACACTGCTCAGCATAAGGTATTCTCCTTCATGGACGGTTTCTCAGGTTATAATCAAATCAAGATGGCTCCCGAAGACATGGAGAAGACCACTTTTGTTACTCAGTGGGGTACCTTTTGCTACAAGGTCATGCCGTTTGGGTTGAAAAATGTTGGGGCAACGTATCAGCGTGCCATGGTTGCTCTGTTTCATGATATGATCCATCATGAGATTGAAGTCTACATCGACGATATGATTGCAAGGTCTCAAACTGAGGAAGAACACCTTGACCATCTACAGAAGCTGTTTGACCGGTTGAAGTTGTACAAGCTGAGATTAAACCCGAACAAGTGCACCTTCGGGGTGAGATCTGGAAAATTGTTAGGCTTCATCGTAAGCGACAAAGGCATTCAAGTGGACCCTGCCAAAGTGAAAGCCATACAAGAGATGCCAGTTCCCAAGACAGAGAAATAAGTCAGAGGCTTTCTAGGATGGCTAAACTACATTGCCCGATTCATCTCGCACCTAACTGCTACTTGTGAGCCAATCTTCAAGCTACTGAAGAAAGATCAAGTAGTACGTTGGAACGATGATTGCCAGGCCACTTTCGAAAGAATCAAAGAGTATCTCCAAGAGCCACCCATTCTTATGCCGCCAGTTGAAGGGAGACCTCTAATCTTATACTTGACAGTATTGGACAACTCAATAGGGTGTGTGCTGGGGCAGCATGACGAGTCTGGCCGAAAAGAACACGCTATTTATTACCTTAGCAAAAAGTTTACCGACTGTGAGACCCGATACTCACTGCTCGAGAAAACTTGTTGCGCTTTGGTATGGGCTGCTCGCCGGCTAAGGCAGTATATGTTGACTTACACTACTCTGTTGATTTCAAAAATGGATCTGATCAAGTACATCTTCGAAAAGCCTGCCTTGTCCAAAAGAATAGCAAGATGGCAGATGATCTTGACCGAATATGACATCCAGTACACGACTCAAAAAGCAATCAAGGGAAGTGTGTTGGCAGACCATTTGGCACATCAGGCAGTGGACGACTACCGATCGATGAACTTTGAATTTCCAGACGAGAATATCATGGTAGTGACTGATTGTGGAGTACCTGGACCGGATGAAGGACCTGAGGAAGGATCCCGATGGTCTATGCATTTTGACGGAGCCTCGAACGCTTTGGGTAATGGTATTGGCGCTGTGATCATATCTCCTAAAGGCACTCATACTCCACTGACCGCCCGGCTATGTTTCAACTGCACCAACAACATGGCGGAGTATGAAGCATGCATCATGGGTCTTCGAGCTGCAATTGACCTAAGGATCAAGTTTCTGAGTGTCTTCGGAGATTCTGCTCTCGTGATCAGTCATATCAAAGGCGAGTGGGATACGAAACACCCAAATCTTATTCCCTACAAGGAGTATGTATTGACGTTGATTCCCCATTTCGAGGAGATAACTTTTGAACACTTCCCAAGAGAGGAGAATCAGTTGGCGGACGCGCTGGCTACGATGTCTTCTATGTTCAAAGTCAAATGGGACAACGAGGCTCCCCGAATAATTATCTGGAAGTTGGATGAACCTGCACATTGCTGCGATCTTGAGACCGAAGAGGTAACAGAACAGCCTTGGTATCATGAAGTGAAGAGGTACCTTGAAGCTCAAGAATACCCCGAGGGCACATCTGTTAATGACAAGAAGTTTCTGAGAAGGTTCGCAGCAAAGTTCTTCCTCAGCAATGACATTCTCTATAAACGAAACCATGATTCAACCTTACTGCGTTGTGTGGATAAGACTGAAGCAGAAAGGATCATGGCAGAGCTGCATGAAGGTACTTTCGGAACGTATTCCAGTGGACATACCATGGCGAAGAAAATCCTTCGGGCAGGATATTACTGGTCCACAATGGAAGCTGACTGTTACCAACATTCTCGGACATGTCATAAATGCCAGATCTATGCTGATAAGGTGCACATTCCTCCAGTTCCTCTGAACGTCTTGACAGCACCTTGGCCTTTTGCAATGTGGGGCATTGATATGATCGGCGAGATCAGACCTACGGCATCCAATGGGCATCGCTTCATCCTGGTGGCGATTGATTACTTTACAAAGTGGGTTGAAGCGGCTTCCTTTGCCACCGTAACCAAGAACGTCGTGGCACGGTTCATTCGGCACAACCTGATCTGTCGATATGGTGTACCTGAGAGGATCATTACGGACAATGGTACCAATCTTAATAACAAGATGATCACTGAGCTCTGCGAGCAATTCAAGATACAGCACCACAACTCTTCTCCCTACCGGCCGAAGATGAATGGGGCTGTAGAAGCAGCTAATAAGAATATTAAGAAGGTTGTGCAGAAGATGACAGTGACCTACAAAGATTGGCACGAGATGTTACCGTTTGCTCTTCATGGGTACCGTACCTCAACACGGACGTCAACAGGGGCAACACCCTTTTCCTTGGTCTATGGCATGGAGGCAGTCTTGCCTATTGAAGTTCAGATACCCTCCCTCCAGACTCGGCTTGATCAATTAAATCTAATCAATGAAAAGAGACTCACTGCTATTTGTCATGGTCAGACGTACCAAAAAACGGATGATCAAGGCATTTAACAAGAAAGTCAGACGCCAAGAGTATCAAGTTGGGGACCTGGTAATCAAGCGCATCATCCTACCTCAAGGTGATCCCAGGGGCAAATGGACCCCTACGTACGAAGGGCCATTTGTGGTTAAGAATATCTTCTCAGGAGGAGCTATGATTCTAACCACCATGGATGGTGACGACCTTCCTCACCCCGCCAATGCAGACATAGTAAAAAAATACTACGCATGATTAAAGACCCGCTAGGTCGACTGGCCTAGGCAAAAATAAGGGCTTCCCGACGAACCAAAAGGGTTCGGGCAAAAATAAGGGATGAAAAATGAAAAAAATCTGTACACCCGGCAAGTCGAAAACCTGAAAAGGCGGCTTGGGCAAAAATAGGTATCCCGGTGGACTGAAAACCCGAAAGGGCGGTCCAGGCAAAAGTTAGGGATAAGCGTAATACTATGTCTCATTGGATCACCTTGCATCCAGAATTCGGCATCAAATATCAGGCTCAGACGGCACCAATCAGTCAGTTTCATCTCCAACTAAGCAGCAAAGTGATGAGACGCTCGAAGACATAAAGGCGATAGCAGAGTTGGAACCCAGTGGGATTTTTCACATAGCTGTTTTGTTTTCTTTTCACAAATTGTATAAAATCTATTTTGTTCGGCGGCGTTCTCTTACTAGGATGTCAGCCTCTTGTACACAAAACGCCTATTTACAGGCAAATTTCAAAGTCAATACAAGCTCATTTTTCAGACAAATTGCTAATTGTTTTTCCTTTATCTGTTTTGTTTTGCAAAGAACGTCCAATGTTCATTTTTTATATATGCATTTGACATTAATTGTTGTTCATAAATATTTGCATGCGAAACAAAGGACTAATTACAGGTGACATCAGAAACAGGGGCAATAAGAATTGTCTAAGTGATCTAGTGGCTCTGTCCACCAAGGTACCAAGGTAGGTTCAGCTAAAGAATACGACCAAGATACCTTCACTCCCCGGGAGTAAGACAAATCAACAATACTCTCCCCAAGCAGAGTTGGTCTCCCATCAGCCCCAAAAGGCACAGTATCCCTAGCAAATCAGCAGCACTCTCCCCAAGCAGAGTTAGGCTACTGTCAGCCCCAAAGAAGTTGGGTATCCCCAGAAGATCTCAATATTCCCTAGCAGAGTATACAGATATTTCTCAACGAGCATCCCCGACAATCTTAATATTCCTCGACAGAAATATAAGATTGTTCCCCGGCGGAATACAGACACCCCAGTGGATCCATTTCCCCAGTGTAGTCCAAAGTTTCCCCAGGAGAGTTGAACCACCTCCCCAGTAGATTCTGGAAGCTTGTCCCCTGCAGAGTACAAATATCTCTCCCATCCATATTCAGAGGTTATTCCCCACCAGAGTCTAACTGGGTTATCCTCAGCAAATTGCAACGGAAAGATCGTCCTCAGTGAAATTCTTTCTATCCCCCAGCGGAGTTCATCAAATTCCCCAACAGAGCTTATCAACGGTATCCTCAGCGGAGTTATCGTTAAAATCTCAGCGAAGTATCTCTTCCCCACAGAGTAATTCCCCGCAGAATAATCTCTTCACCAGGTTTATCCCCCAACGGAGTCATCTACTCATACCGGTTTATTCTTGCAATCATCTTCGTTTATCATCCCCAGCAGAAACGAAGAACTCTACTCTTCAACATCAGCCCAGGATTCAACGAACTTCTCGGCATTCGTCAAGGATTTATTTTCCCAGACGAAGATACATTCATAAACATCACATTGTCATACATCATGATACATGCATATACGCATCATATCATACAGACTCATTTAGTTTGAGAACATCATGACATCATGCATTTCATACATCATGACATTGCATACAACTAATGCTTTGCCTTTTCAGGAAAAGGGTCAATCAAAAGATATTACCATCAACTTTTGAAGTTCCAGATTTGATACCTGTATCTATCCAGGGCATATCTGTGGACGATTGATTGTAGATTTATACCTGTAACTATCCAAGAAGGTATCTACATGAAGAGTTTGAAGATCAACACCTGTAACAGGCCAGGAAATTATCTTTCATTCTCAGGTCAGAGGTCTACACTTGTATCCAGCCAGGAAAGCTATCTCGACCAACCTTTTGAAGTTCCAGATTCGATACCTCTATCTAGCCAGGGCATATCTATGGACGATTGATTGTAGATCTATACCTGTATCTAGCCAGGAAAGTTATCTACATGAAGAGTTTGAAGATCAACACCTGTATCCAGCCAGGAAATTATCTTTCATTCTCAGGTCAGAGGTCTACACCTGTATCCAGCCAGGAAAGCTATCTCGACCAACCTTTTGAAGTTCCATATTCGATACCTGTATCTAGCCAGGGCATATCTGTGAGCGATTGATTGTAGATCTATACCTGTATCTAGCCAGGAAAGTATCTGCATGAAGAGTTTGAAGGTCAACACCGGCCAGAAAATTATCTTTCATTCTCAAGTCAGAGGTCTACACCTGTATCTAGCCAGGAAAGCTATCTCGGCCAACCTTTTGAAATTCCAGATTCGATACCTGTATCTAGCCAGGGCATATCTGTGAGCGATTGGTTGTAGATCTATACCTGTATCTAGCCAGGAAAGTATCTGCATGAAGAGTCTGAAGATCAATACCTGTATCTAGCCAGGAAGTCATCTGTCTTTCTCAGGTCAGAGGTCTACACCTGTATCCAGCCAGGAAAGCTATCTCTACCAACCTTTTGAAGTTCCAGATTCGATACTTGTATCTAGCCAGGGCATATCTGTGAGCGTTTGATTATAGATCTATACCTGTATCTAGCCAGGAAAGTATCTGCATGAAGAGTTTGAAGATCAATACATGTATCTAGCCAGGAAGTCATCTTTCTTTCTCAGGTCAGAGGTCTACACCTGTATCCAGCCAGGAAAGCTATCTCTACCAACCTTTTGAAGTTCCAGATTCGATACCTGTATCTAGCCAGGGCATATCTGTGAGCGTTTGATTGTAGATCTATACCTGTATCTAGCCAGGAAAGTTATCTACATGAAGAGTTTGAAGATCAACACCTGTAACAGGCCAGGAAATTATCTTTCTTTCTCAAGTACGCAAGTTCTCGCTAAGGAATCTCTTACGCATGGCATCCATAAGCCCATTCCCGACAAAATTTTGTCACACCTCCAGATGGGATCTATAAGCCCATCCTCTTATCCATCATCTCTCCAAATGGCATCTGTAAGCCCATTCCTAACATCACAATGCTGATACTACGCTATGCGAGTGCAAATTTCTAGGCACTTTAGTGTTCAATCATCTTCCACCTTCGGATCACGAAAGGCACGCAAGCCAATCTACATCCTCAGGTTTAAGAAGATTGAACAGGGGCAACTGTTGTACCCCAAAATTTGCCCTCCCATGTTCCTCAAAGGTTTGTCAAGAATCATCTTCACATGGTTCAAGATTTCTCAAGGGTTGCACAGTCCAAATGCCTCCTAAGCCAGTCAAAATTAGGGTTTTGGTTCTCTCAAGGAATTTGGGGTTTTCAAAGGCTCAATCAAGTCTCATAGGCCCATATGAATCCTCAAGCACCTACATACCAAGTTTCAAGGCTCACAATGCCAAATTCCACAGTCAAAAGCCCTTTTTGAACTACAGTCAACTGCAGGGGCAAAATGGTCATTTTGCAGCCAAAAGTCAATATTTTTGGTCAACATCTTATTTTGACCTCACAATCATAATTTGATCAAGTCTTGATCATGATTCCACAAGAATGGCTAAAAAATCATCAAGATGCAAAAAAGTTATTATTTTTGGACAGTAGAAAAGTCAACTGTATCTTGACCAGGGCATAACTTTTGCATGGTTCATCATAAAAATCCCATCCAATGCTCATTTTGAATGGGATGACATTTCCTACAAACCATCTTCACACTCCAAGTCCAAGAAATGCTCTCACAAAAAGTTATCAATTTCTACATTATAGGTCAATTTCAAAAGTCAACAAAAATGCACTTTAAGTCAAAGACCATAACTTGAGATTGGTAAATCCAAATGACATGGGACCAAAGGCATTGGTTAGAGGACTTCAATACCTTTCCAAAATGTCCAAGAACATGTTCATAATATCAAAATTGAGCAAGATATGCATTAGAGAAGTTGGGAAATTTTTATGAATTTGCAAAAGTCAACTATCCTTAAAACTTCAATTTTTGACAAAAGGGCCCACTTTCTTCCACTTGATTCAGCCTTTTCATGCCACACACGTGTCCCGTGCTTAATTTTAGGATCAAACATTTATTTTTCTATTTTATTTAATTTTTATTGATTTAATTCATTTTAAATCTATAATAATTCAAATAAAATCTAAAAATCAATGGAATAGTATCTTGGGGGTTTGTACAACTTTCATATATCACATGCCAACTGATGAAATTCGTGTATTGACTTTTTGTGCACAAAATCTTAGATTTGATTCAAATTTGGAAAGTTTGTCAATGGAGGAAAGTGTAAACCTAATTCTCCCATATACATGGATTAAGGCCCAGCTTTTGACCTAATTTTGTTCTCATATACATAAGCAAGCAGTACCAACAAAGCACACGACCTAAGGATTGCTAAAGGCGGCCAAAGAAAATTGCAAAGTTCTTGAAAAAGTGTGAGATCAAGAACGGTGTTGCAGGCGTTTTCAGACAAAAAGGAGCACGTGGCCTTCTTCCTTGCTGTCCACTGAACCTAAAGTGATCAATACCACGTCCAAAGACCCCCTAAACAGCGCTGTAAGTTCTCACAAACTGGCCCCTGAACACGAAACCTAAACTCTCAATTCTTGCATTTTTTCTTCAAAGCGTTAGCATATTCATATTCATTGCTTGATTTCTAACATAACTGCAATAGCCAATTTTGTTTTTATGCCCTGAATCGTGATGCCCGATTCTAGGGTTCATGTTCTTGCGTTTTAGGTATTTTATTTCCAGGTGAAATTAGAACAAATCATGAGCATGGATGGACTCAGGGGACATGGACGATCGTAACCATGGGCTTGGATGGAATTTTTGCAGCCTAGGGACAATTTTAGGAAGAACCTACAGAGCTTCCTGCGGATAAAAATCAGCAGGTAAAAAACCAGTGACCAACGAAAAAGACGCTGACGCGTCTCCCTCCTATTCGCCCTTTTCAAAAATCGTGCGTTTATTTTTTTTTCCAGGCATATGTTTTGGTTTACTAATAAATTAATCCCTTATTATCATATTGACAATTGAAGCGAGTGGCTCAGTGGCCAGGGCGAGCAAGCATTGAACGTTGGGACCTGGGTTCGAATCCCAGGTCCCCCAAAATAATTGTTTCATATTTTTCCTCATGTAATTACATACAGGTCTCCAAAAGCGTTCCACCATACGCTTCTCATCTCAGCATGCCAAGTGGCCACAAGCTTGGATCTAAAGGTCAGGATTGAATGATCATGGTACTCCCTGGTCAAAGCAAGCATGGACAATTACCAAAGTCAAACAGGCTGGACAGCTTGATGGGCCTGAAAATTGCTAATAGACCTCCTCTTTGGGCCATCAACCCCCCTGATTTCTTTTTTCCCTTTTTAGTTTCTATTTAATTATTTTATTAACCATTATTATTATTATTATTATTATTATTATTATTATTATTATTATTATTATTAACTAACAAATTATATTTTCATAATAAATTCAGAAAATAAAATATTTTTATTATTATTATTATTCATTAATTTCACCTTTAATTATTATTTTGTAAATAAATACTAACAAATTAATTTAGTTAATTAGGTTAAATTTGATTTTTTTTCACAATAAATAAAATTAACATAGAATTAGGGTTTTCTTGACAATTTTAATTTCTTTTCTTTTATTTCATTAAAAAACCTAAAAAAACTTAAAAAAACATTTCTTTTATTTAATTAATTAGAATTAGGTTTAATTAAATGCAAAAAGGACCAAAATTCCATTTTTTTCTCAAAAAGGGTCAAAACCCTAAGGACTTCTCTGATTTAATTTCACGCATATTATTCTTGATTATATTTATGTAACTGCTCCGAGAATGTAATAGATAATTAGGACTTTTATCGCTTTCTTTATTTTCTCGCGTTTACTTTTCAAGGGTTATGTTTTTGGCGATGTAAATACCCGACGCCTTGTAATAGCGTAGATTTACTTTCCGTAATTTACTTTCCGCAAATTATTAACTGTTAACTATGCATGACAAGATTTTCCTGAAAATTAAAATCAACACGTAGCTCACCATCGCATGTACAACATAATATAAGCTGAAACCTGACACACTTGCACATGCCACTCCTAGGGTACGCCTCACTTGGTTGCCTCGACATGGTCATTGAGTATAAGGTGTTTTAGAGGTCGCCCTCCTGTCTAAAGATCCAAGTTGCCTCGAAACGGTTGCCTCGAATAAAAAGGATCTAGGACATTAGGGTTAATGCTAAGGCGTCCTATTATTGCTTTAGTGACCACATGTCCCATATAATCGAATTGACCCAAATAACTCCAACGACGGTGCTACCTACTTCTCAATAGTGGGATAGTACTGTCTAAAGGACATTTACACAGCTTAATTTCTTTAGAGTAGGTAGATTTCTCCTGGGTACTTGCTCTTTCAAAACAAAAACAACTTTTCGCACCTACACTTTCAAAAAGTTTTTAAACAAACACTTCATACACTCTTGAGGACTGATACAAGAGTTACCTAGAAGTTTTCAAAACAAACTTTTTCAAACCCACAAACACAAGAAAAGAAAACATTTTTGAAAACATAGTGAGCAAGTACCTAAGAGCCCGTGGATAACCACGGATAGAAAGGGTGCTAACACCTTCCCTTTCTATAATCTACCTCCCGAACCGAGAAACATCTCAAAAAGGAATTTTGCTGTGCTTTTGTCCTTTCCTTGTTGGAGAACATAAAAGACGATGGCGACTCTTGCTTACCGCGACATTTCGCGAACCAGCATTCCAAAACAGTCAGTTCTATTTCCACCGATCACAATGACTTCTGGAACCTTCAGGAGGAAGATTGGCTCCTTTGTTTTGACCAAAAAAGGCTGGAACTAGTGCTTTTTAGGTTTCACGATTTCTTTAAATTTTGCAAATTCTCTAGGGTTCTTCTTGTGGTTGTTGCGCGTGTCCCTTAGGTTTGGACTTGTTATTCTTATGTAGTGAAATAAATTAGGGTTACAATTGTGGAAAAAATACAATGCCTTGAGTGCAATAATATGAGTTTTTAGTTTGTATCAAAACTTGTTATTTCAAGAAAATCTCTCTCTCCTTTTGTCCCATACGTTTTTGCTTGGTCATGCCAGCCTATTTTGTCCCTCATTTGGATAGAAAAAGATTCATAATCATATCTTTTATTATTTTGATTATTTACTTTATTTAATTTTTCATTTTAATGGATAAAATAGCAAAATAAATGGTATAAATAATAAAATAATGTATGACTGAGCTCAAGGGTCGTGGGCCATGTTAAGAACAAGTTTCATCATGAAAACATGGGCCCATTTGGAAAAAATTCAAGTTAGGTCAATATTATCTTCATGCACATTTCCAAAAATTGGTTAACTTTAGAAATGCATATCTCTCTAAATAACCATTTTGGTTTCATCTCAATTGGATCTTCCTTGTTCATGTAAGGAGCTTTGACCCAAAAGGTGTTTTTGTTGACTTTTTGAAAGGACTTGTAATGTCTCAGCTTGTATCTTTTTATTGAGGCATTTATTGAACTTGAGGGATGAAGAGAAGTTGTAGTAAATTGGATTCTAATCAAAATGAGCCTTTGTGGAAAAATTTCTGATAAAGTATGAGAAAGTTATGCTTGGTCAAAGTTTGGTTGACTTTTCCTATAGAAACCCTAATTTGCCATTTTTGACTTTTGATGAGTTAGGAGCATTTTTTGAGGAATCATGATCAACCCTTGATCAAATGATGGATATTACTTCAAAATGTTGATGTTGACCAAAAATCTTGAATTTTGACTGTATTTGGGCCACATTTGACTTTTGACCTAATACAGTTGATTTCCAGGCATTTGAGCAATTGAATGAGCAAACTTGTTGTTCAAGGCATGTAATTTGGCATGGATGATCTTGAGGACATATTAGGACAATAGAGAAAATTTGGGATCCTTGGGACTCACACATCTTTCTTAAAATTGAAACCCTAATTGAGGTTTATTGCCTTAGGAGGAGAATTTGTATGGTCAATTCTTAGTCATCCTTGAGCAATTGAGGACCTCTAGAAGCATGTCTTGAGTGAAAATGGGAGGGAAAATTTTGGGGTATAACAATGGTGTTCTGACACATACATTATCAACAAACTCTTTTCTTTTGCTTTGGTACTTTGAGTATATGAGTGATTTGTATATAATGTGAACACCTTGAATCCTAACATCTAAGACTCCTATTTATATTGATTCGACCCTAACGGTCTTTTTATGAGATTATGCCATGTTCGAAATTTTTACATGCAAACATTCTGGCGCTTCCATGCGTCCTCCTGGCGAAAACACATCAGTTTGAAATTTAAACTCTTCCTGCTTGAAGCTTTTGAATTCAACTAACATGACTGTTGAAGTAACCTTCACATATCTTGAAATACTCTTTTTGACTTTAAGTTTTCCTTCGACATATCGAATTAAAAAAATGAGCTTTATAAAATAACCTTATAAGGCTAAGTTTCATGTTATCTTTTAAAACATGATATTATGAAATCAACTTTCATATTTTTATCAAATGTCGAAATCTTCAGCTAACAAAGTCCTACACCTAGACTAAGTACACTTAAGATAGGATGGATGGTATAATAACTTCAACTTATGTGAAGAAAGTCCTTAGTAAGTTGATTTGAAAACCCCCGCTCAATGGAGGCCCCTTTGGAGTAGTATATGTTAAACAAGCAAATTGTGAAAACATTACTACTTTGGACCTGGGAGCCAGAGAACCTGAGAGTTGTAGAACCCTTAACACATATTGGCCTTTTAGATGTAGTGTGGAGACTATCTAGGAGTGAATTGTGGTATAGTTGTTACGCGATACTGGACTCAGACGAGTTTTTCCTAAGAATACTACTAATTACCAAGTGAATTGGGACATTGGTAATATTCGAAGGAAGAGCATATACTCTGGGAATTTCTTAGCACCAAGTTAATTATTCATTTGATTGAGCCTTAGTACATACCTTATGGGTTGGTTGTTACCTTGACTCCATGCTTGTGACGTCAGACCTTTGATCCTGTTACATTCAGTTCACTCATAGGGCTATATAGTGGTTATCCAGAATATGTGGAGTTGTGACTCCACACCATTGCATACCATGACATCATATCATTATGTATATGCATCTCCTATCTAGGGAATTCCAAAGACAAGTATTTTTGTTAAGCTCTTTAAAAAATATAAAAAATTGTCAAAATAAATTTATGGATAGACAAGTCTTTAGGTTTCCTTGAAAATGAGAAGAAACATGCATTCATACTATCATGCATTTCATATTCAAGAGTCAGAAACGCATTGGGATCTTTTGCTCAGAATCAATCTTCAACAAATTTATTTACATCCCGACATCCGTTTAGAACTGAAAGCATGGATGAACTTCGACGTGAATAGGAATCATTAAGGACGGAGGTCGACCAAGTAAAAGTCCAGATGGAGTTGATGATGGAGATCCTGCAAACATTGTTGAAGAAGGAAAGAAATCTTGCACCAACTGTTGTAGCAGAAAAAGTCAATCCTTCCCCTCTGTCAGGACTCACCTCAGGTTAAGAGCTGCCTCGCGAGTATTCTCCACAACCTTAGATTCCAGAGCCTTATCGTCTGCAACCACTGAAGGTGTGAAAAACACAAGAAAGCGGGGGGGGGGGGGGGGGTTAATTGGGTTTTAAATGAAAAACTTTTCGTTTTAAAATCCCCTTTAAACGGTAACAAGTTACTTCACTTAGTGATAATAGTGATAAGATGCAAGAAGGAAAGAACAAGTTATGTTTATACTAGTTCACTTGAAAAACTATCAAGCTAGTCTCGTCCACCCACCAAGGTGATTTCGCCTTTCTCAAAAAGGACTTAATCCAATAATTAAACAGATTATTATGATGCACAAGCTAACTGCAAGTGAATAACGTTACAACCTCTAAGACACATTAATCTTAGACTTCTCAAGGATTGTGACCAACTAGTTCCTTAAGGAAAAGTCAAACAACTATTTGAACAAAGTTTGTTTACAAAGGATATGCTTCTACATAAGCTGATAAGTAAACATATTTTCAACAAAATTAGACTAGAGAAATGAAAGCGTATGAACTGTCTTTGGAGAATGTGAATTAGAAAACTTCTCTCATAGTCTTCAAGCCCTTTTATAGCCAATAAAATAATATAACTGTTGAAGGGTATTTCTGGAACTTCCAGAAAGTTGGCAGCTTGAATATTTACTTGGGGGACAAGATTGTACGCAACGTCAGTCCTTCATGGTAGGGGAATGGAATGATTTGTTTGTATCATGTACTTTTTGTACCATGCAATCTTATCCTCTTTTTCTTCTGACATCTGAGGCTTATGAGCATGCGTTGGAAGAATGAGAGTAACACTTGGGTCTTTAGAACTTCAAGTCTTCAGAGCTGCGTCTTCATAATCTTCAACACTTGGTCTTTAGAACCCTTTGTAGAACCTTGGATCACCAAAACTTCAAGTCTTTAGAATCTTCAGAAGTTTGTCTTTCAGAATCTCCAACACTTGGTCTTGAGAACCATTTTTCTTCGAAAAAATAAGTCTTCAGCATCTGTACTTCAATTAGAAGTTTTGTCTTCATATCTTTAAAACTTGGTTTCTTGGACATGTATCAGAGTCACAACTTCACAGTCTTCTAAAGTTTTTCCTACTGATCATCAAAACTTGTATAGCTAGAAGTGGAACTTATTCTCTTCTAATGTCTTGGCAGTACCTTTCATCATAAGTAGAACATGTTTGTTAAATACTCAAAATAACAAACATTAGAGTACCAAAAATTGTTCATACAAACATACTCTTTATTATCATCAAAACTCAGAGATATAATTGTACAACCAAATCTTGTTCTAACAATCTCCCCCTTTTAGATGATGGCAAAACTATGTATTTTGATGACACAATTTTGTATAATCAAAAGAATTAAAAATAAGAAGGTTAAGAAACACTTATCCTTGTTATGAAAACTCCCCCTAAGTTAAATATTTGATGAAGATCAAATATCCTTATTCTGAACCATTTGAGTAAAACTCCCCTAGTTCCAATAACTCAGATATTGAGATCTTGAGAGTCTTGATACCAATCATGCCAATTGAGATCTTGAAGCTTTAACGTCACAAAGACAAATTTAAGATTCTAAATTTAGAGCCTGATTATGAATAGCCTGATTAAGAACTTAAAAACTTTTTAGAGTCTGAATCCAAAAGTTAGACAAAAGCCTAGTATAATACTTCCATATCAGAGTTCATGATACCTGAAAAAGAAAGCAATTCTAACAAAAACAGAATTTTAACTGGCTTAGAATGTAAGCAATTCTTTTCAGAGATGTTTTCCAGAAATTTATTATCAGAATCAAAATTACTTTCAGTTATTTACTCCCCTTTTTTGTCATAATCAAAAAGATAATTATGTGTGAAAACCACAAAAATAAGATAAATAACAAGTAAAATAAGAAGTGATAAACCAATATAAACTTCATTAAGTTTAAAAAATCATAAGTCAGAAAAGGAAACATAAGAATCCAAACATAAGAACCAAAACATTAGAAGCAAATAGTTCTAAGGTTCAGAAGCAAAAGGGAAAATAAAAGCCATTGGATACAAAAAGTTCTAGAGTTGAAATAAGGAGAAGGAATGAAAAGAAAACACTTTTTAAGCTTGAGGAGAAACTACATATGATGTATGATATAAATATTTAAGAGAAGATTTAAGAAAAAGAGACTATTGAGTTACTACTGATTAATCAATATTTGAGACATCCAAGACAATAAATATCTGAAGAAAAGGAATCAAATGACATCATAGTTTTCAAAGAGAAGTAATAAATGAATGTAATAATGATTAATCAATTCCAAGAAAAACGCACACTACTCATTGCATAACTTAAGTAGAGTATAATGACTAGGAATAACCAAAGGTTACATGCTTTAACTACTACATCAAATTAAGTGACACATTTTGATATCCTCTGAATCTAAAAAAACCAAAAGGTTTTCATCTGATCATAAACATTTTTGGCCGAAACATATTCTGATAATTGAGGTTCTAAAAGAAAATTAATGCTTTTGAATAAGTCATAATCTTATTCATTCAGACTAAGACTAAAATACATATGATTCTGATGAAATCTTACTCTGGACAAAAATCCATTTTCAGATGCTTCAGAATAAATAGAAATCTATCTTTAGCTAAGGGTTTTGTAAAAATATCAGCCTATTAATGGTCTGTATCTATGAATTTTAAAGATAAGATCCCTTTCTGAACATAGTCTCTAGTAAAATGATGTTTTATTTCTATGTGTTTAGCCCTAGAGTATAAAATACGATTTTTACTTATACAAATAGTAGAATTATTATCACAAAAGATAGGAATGTTACTCTCGTAAATCTGATAATCTTCTAGTTTATTCTTTAATCATAGCATCTGAGTACTGCACAGTGCTACTGACATGTACTCTGCTTCTGCTGTTGAAAGAGCAATTGTTGATTGCCTCTTTCTTGACTATGAGATTATATTCTTTCCCAGAAATTGACAGTTTACAAAAGTACTTTTCCTCTCCAGCCTGTCTCAAGCGTAATCTGCATCATAGAAACCAGAAAGAGTGTAATCTGATGTTTTCTCATACATCAAGCGTTGTTAGAAATTCCTTTAAGATACCTTAGAATTCTCTTAACAGCAGTTAAGTGAGATTCCCATGGATTATATTGGAATTTAGCACATAAATGAACACTAAATAAAATATCAAGTCTGGAAGCAGTTAGATATAGAAGAGAGCCTATCATACCAAGATACAACTTCTGACATACCTTTCCACTTACCTCTTCTTTTTCCAGAATACATGTTGGATGCATCAGAGTATTTGGTATGGTGCAGTTCATCATGTTAAATTTCTTCAGAAGTTCTTTGGTATAATTACTCTGATGAATGTAAGTAGCTTCTACTTTTTGATCAATTTGAATTCCTAAAAAGAACTCCAATTCTCCCATCAGACTCATTTCAAACTCAGCATGCATTAACTTAGAAAAATCCTCGCAAAGAGAGAGAGATTAGAATAACCAAAAATAATATTGTCAACATAAATTTGAACTATCAGAATATCATTTTTAAAGGTTTTGCAGAAGAGTGGAGTGTCAACTTTCCCTCTGGTAAATTTATTTTCTAAAAGAAAATACGGAATCTATCATACCAATATCTGGGAGCTTGCTTTAGACCATAAAGAGATTTCTTGAGTTTAAAAACAAAATCTGATTACTCAGTGTTTTCAAATCCAAGAGGTTGTTTGACGTACACTTATTATGAAATATAACCATTCAGAAATGCACTCTTAACATACATCTAGTAAAGAAGGATGTTATGATTTACAGAAAAAGAAATTAATAAACATATAGCTTCTAACCTGGCGACTGGTGCAAAGGTTTCTGTATAGTCAATCGCTTCTTGTTGACTATAACCTTATGCAACCAGTCATGCTTTGTTTCTGACAACTTCTCCTTTCTCGTTGAGCTTATTTTTAAACACCCATCTGGTTCCGATAACGTGGACACCTTAAGTTTATAAACAAGATCCCATAGACCTTTCTTTGAGAATTATTTAAGTTCTTCTTCCATGGCCACAATCCAGTCTTTGTCTAGAAAAGCTTCATAAATAGATGTTGGATCAACCATAGACACCAAACCCAGAGGCACTTCTTCAAAAGGTTTGAACACTGATCTTGTTCTGACATGAGCATCTTTGTTTCCCGGAATTAAATATTTAGCATGAGATGATGAGATTATGCTTTTCCTTTGTTGTGGTTGATTAGAAGGAACAACAATAATATTAGAAGTATGAGCTTCTAATTCTTTATCTTCTTGTATTTTTTTTCTTGGGTTCTGCAGATGTTATCTTCACATCTGCAAGCTTTTCAACCAGTTTTGCCTTTTCATAGTTAAGCTTATCATAGAATCTGACATGGATTGATTCCTCCATGATTCATGATTCTATGTTATAGACTCTGAAACCTTTTAATCATTCAGAGTATCCTAACAACAGACACATTTGCGCTTTGGAGTCAAACTTGCCCAGATTCTCTTTAGTATTCAACATAAAACATACACATCCGAAGGGATAGAAATAAGAAATGTCGGGCTTTCTATTCTTCCAAAATTCATAAGGAATCTTACTCAAAATAGGTCTTATAGAGATTCTATTTTGAATGTAACACGATGTATTTACTACTTCTTCCCAGAAATGCTTAGCCATCAGAGTTTCTTGGATCATGGTGCGAGCCATTTCTTGCAATGTCCTATTTTTCCTCTACAACCCTATTTTGTTGTGGAGTTCTAGGGCAGGAGAAATCATGGATTATGCCATTGGAATAAAAAAGTTTCTAAAACTCTTTGTTTTCAAATTCTCCATCATGATCACTTCTAACTCTGACTATTTTGCAATTCTTTTCATTTTTCACTTGGGAGCAGAAAGAAGCAAACACAGAATATGACTCATCCTTGTGTTTCAAGAATTTTACCCATGCTCATATGTTGTTATCATCAAAGATGACAAGTTCTTATTTCTTACCATTGACAGAAGCAGTTTTCACTGGTCCAAATAAGTCAATGTGAAGAAGTTATAATGGCATAGAGGTAGAAACAATCTTTTACGCATTGAAATAGGTTTTTGAAAATTTACCTTTTTGGCATGCTTCACAAAGAGCATCTGAAGAATACTTCATATTGGGCAAGCCTCTGACTAATCCAAGCTTATTTAGTTGAGATATTTTTCACAAGCTAACATGGCCCAGACGTCTGTGTCAGACCCACTGCTCTTCTTGAATAGTCAGAAGACATTTTACATTCCGATTTTTTAAATCTGATAATCTGACTTTGTAAATATTATTCTTCATTTTACCATTGAACAGAACTGAGCCATCTTTTTTACTAACAGCTTTACATGATGTTTGATTGAAAATGACATCATAACCATTGTCACTAAGTTGGCTAATTAACAAGAGGTTATGCATTAGACCCTCTACTAAAAGAACATTGTTAATAGAAGGAACTTTACCATTACCAATAGTTCCAGAGCCAATGATCGTTTCTTTTTAATTTCCTCCGAAACCAACAACGCCTCCAGACTTAAGTTCCAAATCTTGGAACATATGCCTTTTTCTTGTCATGTGTCACAAGAATCCACTGTTCAGGTACCATGACTGGTGTTTCAGTGGCGCCAGCAAGGACATCTGCAACATAGATGATCTTATCCTTAGGTACCCACTTTTTGGGTCCTTTCTTGTTAGCAGTTCCAGAGGTTATGAATCCTTTGGAATCTTGTGCAACAGGTAATCAAGTGGAATTTGTGCATGATATTTAGGCTTAGAAGTTTCCTTATGTGTCTGTGGTTGTGTTTCAATTAAATTAGAACCTTCTTGTTCTGGACATTTCAATTTTGTGCCAGCAAGCACGAAATGTTCATAAAGAAGTTTTGGTTTGACACTCAGAGTCTCATCAATTATCTTTGATGCTCCTGAATATCCCAAGCCTCTACTCCCGTTTCTGCTAACCCCATATATCATTGAAGCCATCTTGCTTTTAACTACACTTTTTGCTAGGAAGTGCTGAAAAGCTCTATCATATCTGATTACTTCATCGGTAACAAATGTGCTAGAGATAATCTCTTCTTCTAACCTTGAAACTTTACTTTTCAGAGCAAGATTTGATTTTTCTAAAACAAATAATTTTTCACTTAAATCAAAAAAGTTTTGCTCATTCTTAGTAGAGTTCTCAGAAGTAGCCAGAAAAGTCTTTTTCAGAGTTTTGTGTTTACTTAGAAGAAGTTGATACCTTTCCATTAGTTCTGATAAACCAAGTTATAGTTCAGAATGAGATAAGGAAGAAAGTACCTCTTTGTCATCATCAGAGTCTAACTCATCATCAAGTGTCAGTTCGTCCTCTAATAGTGTTTCGCTCGTTCTGGTCTTTTCCATGAATGATATATTGGCATGTTCTTCATTAGAATATTCTTGACTCTGAATCTGTAGAGTCGTGCTTTAGCAAGTTCGTGTTTTGATTATTACAAACATCATGATCAAGGAAAAAGGAATTATCAAAAAGAAGAAGAAAAAGTATCTACTCAAAATGGACTTTTGTCTTGCATGCTAAGTTACTCCTAAAGAAGACTTTGGTATTTGATCTTCATTATGGTACAAGACTCCAATTCAATATAGTATGTTACTATAGTGCTCAAAATATGTCTAATATTATGAATACATGTTTCATGGCTTTTAAAATAACTAGCATTGCATTTCTAAGCCATTAAAAAGGTTATTTCACTTTTTCATACAGTGGTAACTGGTTACATATTCAGCATTTAAAAAAATTTAACGTTACCTGCATGGGTAACCGGTTACTGCATTTTGGTAACCGGTTACCGCTGAAACGAATTTGAAAAACAAAATTGTTTTGAATTTTGTTTGTTTGTTGCATTTTTCCATGAACCATTGCACTTCTACATTCATTTATAATCTTTTGAAAGGGTGTAATACATGTATATAATTCAAATTTTTCTGAAGTATAAACACATACAAAATAACCACAATCACAACATACAATTCAACATTTTGTTTCTCATTTTCAAACAAGTGCATGGATTAATATTTTAAATGAAAATTTTACTCTTACATTTTCAAATACATCATTAGAAAAGTTTCATCATATGCATTGAACACTTGTGTAATATATTCATTGAGTTATTGTCTTGAAAGAGAAGAGATCAATAATTTGTATTGACATTAATTATCAACTTTCATATCTACTTCAAAAATTTGTTTCTAATCTTTTTTCCAAAGTGATTCTGGTGTAACCTTGTTGTCTAGGATTATTGGAAGCAAGAGAGTATTAAGGGAGGATTGTTCTCTTTTTACTTTGTATTGGTTACCCTATTTTCAGGATTGTTGGAAACAAGTATGTACATTGAAGAGGATTATTCTTTATGTACTTGGTTGTATCTTAAAGGACAGTTAAAGCCTTTGATCTCCATATAGGTTAGATAGTAAGCATCACATTTGGATGTGGATAGTGTGATACGGTGGGAGAATTGACTTGAGGTTTTGCGTTTGTTTTTGCACTTGTTCGGTTTAGCAAGAGTCGCCACCGACTTTTTATTTATCCTAAGGATAGGTCAAAAAGCACAGGAAAGACCTTTGAGATATTTTCGTGGGTTCGGGGGGTAGATTATGAAAAGGGAAGGTGCTAGCACCCTTTTCGTCCATGGTTATCCATGGGCTCTTAGTTACTTGTTTTAGATCACTTGCCTTTACTTTTCAATTGTGTGAAATGGTGCTTTGTGTGTGTGGTTTTGAAAATGTTTTGAAAAAGATGCCTTGTCTAGGCAACCATTGTAACAATTCTTTACTCGAATTTTTTACAAAGGTGTTTGTCTTTTTGAAAAGATGTTTCAATGTTTTTGAAAGTTTGTTTTGAAAATTGTGTTTGTGAAGTGTGTTTGAAAATGGTAAGTGTGTTTTACAAGTTTGATCAAGTAACTAAGAGTTGTCTACCCTATTTTACTCAAAGGTCTTTCTTATGTTTTTAACCCTTTTAACAGTGTTGTTTCACCATTGTGTTTGGTGAACAACCTTGCGTTAGGATGTTAACGGGACGGGCGCGGGTCATCGTATAGACCATGAGAGCAATAGTGTCAAGTGTCTTTGGCAATTTTCTTGAGGGACTATGATCATTTTTGTTTAGGCAACTCCGATAGCGTCATCGAGGGACTATGATCATTTTGATTTGTTTTTGTTTTGCCAAAGAACTCAACATGCAACCATGGCCCATTTTTGAAGGCAACAAGCGGGATTACCCTAGAGGTGCAAGTGTGAATGGTGTATTGATTTTCATGCATTTGTCTTGTATTAGGTTATCTAGCGGTTGATTTTGAATCTTCGCATACAAACCCTAATTACTATACAGTATATAGAAAGCGATAAATTGCGGGAATTTAAAGTCTAAGCTATTACAAATAAGTATCCGGGGATGGGAGTACAAATGTTTACAAATGGGGATGAGTCTTATCAGGATAGTAGTGTCCAAATATTATTTACAACCAAATCGAATCGTCACATTCTCAATGTAAAAATATAGCAAAGTATAAGGATAAAAGCAATGTATGATGCACATGATTATTTACAAGTGATCAAAAGGTTAACCTAATGTATTTATTAAGTATTTTATTATTTTTGTGTTTTTGTTAATTATGCATAAACAAAAGGTTTTAAAGAGAGAATATTTTAACTTAACAAAAAATCTATTATTTGCATATTTTTTAAAATGTAATAAACATTAAGAAAATTTTGTACAAAAAAGTCAATATATTATTTTATTTAACAAAATAAGTTATGTTATATAAAAAGAAAATAAAAAAAGTATTAGTTTGTATATAACAAAAAGGTTAAATGGGCCTTAAAGAACATGCTTGGCCCAAAAAGTGTGTTGAAAGAGGACAAGAGGGGGGTGCACGCCAGAATTAATTGGGCCTTAACAGTTTAGTGGGGCAGAGGCCCAAATGCGTTTGATAATGTTTTTGTTAGGGTTTCAGATGTTTTGCTTCAGAATAGGGTTTCACAGTTCTGTGAGCGGCGCTGCTTTACAGCTTCTTCATCGCCTTCATCTTTCTCAACCATGGCTTCTGATACTCCTCAAGCCTTAGGCCACCAGACACGATGCCTCCACCTCATCCTCTTCATGGTTGCTCAGGCGGTGATAAAAAGAGGTAATGATTTCGTTCTATCGCGTTTTTTAGGGTTTTCAGATTCTTGTCTCTTGTATGTTATTAATTTTTTTATATGTTCTGATCCTCTGTTATTTGTTTATGTGAGGTGTAAAAAGGGAAGAAGGGACAATACCTTTAGGTTTTTGTTTCTGAGAGGAGGCGGAGGAGTGGAAGGTGATGCTTCTCAGGTGGTCGGGCGAGGAGGTTGTGATGCTGATGAAAGCTTTTCCGGTACTTGTATCTTTGCTTTGTTTTGTTTCATGATGATGTTATCTTCTGAAAATAACGCTTCTGGATCTCTTTTGCTTATCTGAATGCTTACCTCTGAGTGTTTGAATGCTTGTTCTTTGATTCTAAGATGCTTGCTTTTTCCTCTTTTTGGGTACAGTTAGTTTTCAATGATGATGATTATTTCTGAGAGTTGTTTGCTTATTGTTGTTCTGATAACTTGATGATGAGCTTTTGCTCTGAGAGTACGTTTGGATATGTTGGAGTTTTGTTGGTTTGGTATTGAAACAGGTTTCTAAGCTTGAGGCAGGCTTGAAAGGCTTATCTTGGTTACAGGCTTGTTTGAAAGTTTCTGTAACAGGTTTGTTTAGACAGGCTTGTTGGGCTTTGTCTTGAAGCAGGCTTGAGGCAAGTTTCTGGTAGTTTGAAGCAGGCTTGAGGCAGGTTTTTTAGCAGGCAAGCTTGAAGGTTTTGTTCTGGTTACAGGCTTGCTTGAAGCAGGTTGCCAGGAAGTTTTGAAGCAGGCTTCTGGTAGTTTGAAGCAGGCTTGAAGTTACAGGCTTCAAGGCTTGTGTTTTATGCAGGTTTGAAAGGCTTGTAGCTTATGCAGGCAAGCTTGATTTTCTTGCTTGAAAGCAGGTTTGGAGGTTACAGGCTGTGTTATGTGTTTACAGTTTTGTGTTATATTTTTCTATGTGTTCTGCCCCCTGTGTTCTGAACTGAACTCTTTGTTATATATTTCTATATTCTAAGCCTGCCTAAAAAACTGTAAGCCTGCTACTTTTTTACTCTCTTTCTCTCTCTCCAGAAAGCATATCTTTGCTTAGAATATCTTTCTTTTCTGAAAAGGTTTTGGCCTGTAAAATGATGAATAAAAATGCTTGCTTGCAACTTTAGCTTTCCTCTGCATTCTGTACTTTTCTTCCAGATTTTCTGCATTGCCTTTGATAGCTTGTAGGCAGCTTTATTGACAGTTACAGCTTGGTTAACATTTTTGTTGACAACTTTGTTGACAGCTTTGCACTTGTGACTTAGTATGCCCATTTTGACAATGCAATTTGGTTTTGGCATTTCAGTTTGGTTTGCCTTTTTGACAATTTGAATTTATGCAGCTTTGTGCATTTTGTTTAATATGCTGCCTTGTATTTAATTAATTCATATGCTTGCAAACAATTTTTCTTTCCTCTTTGTGAACCAAGAAGAGAGTCTTCTTGTGATTTGCAAAGAGGATGAGAAAAATATGATGAAAATCAAAACAATCTGATTCCGGCCAACAACCTTTAATGATGAACTTTTAATTATCTGTCTGAGAATGCCTTTTTAATCCATACTGTATTGACTTCTTTGTTTCTGGCTTTGCAGGTGAATATCAGTTGGGCAAAGGAAGCAACAGTAGAAGATGAAGACTTAGGATAGATTTATTTTCTCTTTCAATTGTTTGTAATAAACATTATTATAAATACTGTAAATAAATTTACTGTATTCAAATAACACTTGTAACAACAATTAAAAGCGAATAAAAAATCTTTTGTCAGATAATTCTTTATTTCACTGTCTATTTAATTATTTAAGTTTCTTGAATTAAAATAACTGGAAGTACATCCCAATTATTCTAACTTAGATAAAATAAATAATTAATAAACTTTGTAGTCTCACAAACCCTGCATTAACCAGCAATAAGCTCGGCATTCCGAATAACCAAAAGCATTGCACGATTAAACAAACAAACGTCCACACGCCTTTTACCTTACTAATCAAAACTAAAGCTTCAACTTTCAATCAGAAGCCTCAGCTTCTATCCCATATGTCTAGGCTTTGAGAAATAAACGGAAATCTTGAACAAGCATCAAAGCAGTGTGACAGTCAAATGAAATGCTGTGGATTCCAATTCTTTTGAGAATGCGCGTGCAAACCCTAATTCTGGATTTATTATCAAAGAAGCGTCTGCTTGATCAAACCCTGAGCCAAACTCAACCAAATTAATAGAAACCCTAATAATCTACTTGGACTGATTCAAAAGTTAATGGAAACCCTAATTTGGATAGACTGATAAGAAAAGTCAGTTTGACCGATTTTTGAGCCAGTCTGAAAAAATCAGGAAACCCGAAGCTGTGATTTCTCGTGAAAAAGAGAGGGCAAATTTTGGGGTACAACAGTTTCCCCTGTTCAATCTTCTTGGACCTGAAGAGTTAGATTGGCAAGTTTGCCGTTCGCGACTCAAAGGTAAAAGGAGATTGGACACTAGAGTGCCCAAAAAATTTGCACTCGTCAAAGCGTAGTTTGAGGGAATGGGCTTAAAGATGCCATTTGGAGGTGATTGTATCTTGTTGGAGATGGGCTAGTAGATGCCATCCAAGGATGTTTGTTAAACTGTATGTCGTTGGTGAGTGGGTGAGTATCAGAAAGGTATCCATGTTTGGAACATCTCTGAACTGGGGATCTGAATAAGCAATGAATTGACATCCATGTTTGGAATCATCCGTAAACTGTTTTCAGTAGTTGAATCTGAATAAGCGATAGATTAACATCCGTGTTTGGAGAACCCGTAAACTGTTTTCAGAGGTCTTGAATCTGAACAAGCGATAGGTTAACATCCGTATCTGGAGAACCCGTGAACTATTTTCAGAAGTCTTGAAGTTGAATAAGCAATAGATCAGCATCCATGTTGGGAAGCGTCCGTAAACTGTTTTCAGAAGTCTTGAATCTTATTAATCTTATCCTGAAAAGGGTAAAATATTAGCTGAAACACAAAGTTATGTTGCATGAAATGTATGATGCAATATATATGTTATATCAATGTTTATGATATATGAATGTAATGAATGCGCATGTGTGATCGGTGGATTTAGAACTGACTGTTTAAAGCTGGTTCGCGAAATGTCGCGGAAGCAAGAGTCGCCACCGTCTTTTATTTTCTCCAACATGGACAGGACAAAAGCACAGCAAAATTCCTTATGAGAACGTTTCTCGGTTCGGGAGGTAGATTTATAGAAAGGGAAGGTGTTAGCACCCTTTCTATCCGTGGTTATCCACGGGCTCTTAGGTACTTTCTCTTATGTTTTCAAAATGTTTGCTTTTCAAAATGTGAGTGGGTTTGAAAAAGTTTCATTGAAAGATTTCTGACTAACTCTTGTATCTGTCCTCAAGAGTGTTTGAAAAATTTGTTTTGAAAGCTTTTAGAAAGTGTAAGGTGAAAAGATTTTTGTTTGTTTTTGAAAAGAGAAAGTATCCATGAGTCATCTACCTACCCTAAGGAATTAGGCTGTGTAAAAGTCCTTAAGGTAGTGCCATCCCACCATTGAGAGGTAGGTAGCACCACCGTTGGAGGTGTTCGGATCAATTCGATTGTAGGGATAGTGTGGTCACCGAAGCAACAGTAGGACACCTTAGAAGCTACCCTTACATCCTAGATCCTTTTTTTTTAATCCGAGGCAACCGTTTCGAGGCAACTGTTTCGAGGCAACTG
This sequence comes from Vicia faba, assembly GCA_948472305.1. Lineage (NCBI taxonomy): Eukaryota > Viridiplantae > Streptophyta > Magnoliopsida > Fabales > Fabaceae > Vicia > Vicia faba. The sequence continues at coordinate 720,573,352 of OX451738.1, read as the reverse complement.
TTTCGAGGCAACTGGATCATGGACATAAGAGCGACCGCTAAAACGTCCTATACTTGACGACCACGTTTCGAAGGCAACGAGTGAGGCGTACCCTAGAAGTGGTGTGTGTATTGTGTGTTGTTTTCATGTTAATATTTATCTTTTATCAGGGCATTGTGAGCTACGAGTTGTTTTTAATTACCATACATTCTTTCATGCAATTTAGAATTTAGGAGTGCGAAAAATTAAAAGACGGAAAGATAAAAGCTACGCTATTACAAGGCGCGGGTCTATACATCGCCAAAATACAAAGACCCGTTTTTGATAAAAGATGCGAAAAGTAAATAAAATGCGGTAAACCTAATTACTATTACATTCCTTGAGCAGTTACATAATAATCAATAAGAAAATAATGCGCGAAAAGAATTAAAATGAGGACGTCCGAGGGTGTTGGACCCTTTGCTTGAAATTAAATTAAATTAAAGCCTAATTAAGTATTTAATTAAAGAAAAGAAAGTGTTTTTTTATGTTTTTTTGGTATTTATGATAATAAAGAAAAAGAATTAAAGAAAACCCTAGTTCTAAATTATTTTAATTATTAATGAAACATTAAAGTTAACCTAATTTACTAGTTAATTAATTTACATGTTTTTTTACAAAAATAGCAATTAATAATAATAATAATAAATAATGATAATAATTAATTAAGAAAAAGATAAAAAATGTCAAAAAAACCTAATTCTATGTATTTTTTATTTATTAAGAAAAGAGATTAAAATATAAACCTAAATTAGACTAAAGTTAATTGTTAGAATTTATTTACAAAATAAATTAATGGTAAAATTAATAAATAATTAAAAATAAAACATTTTTTAGTTTCTGATTTTTTATGGAAAATTAATTTTAGTGACTTAATAATAATTATAAAAAAAACAATTGAAAGAAATTAAAAGAAAGAAAAGAAAATTAAATTGCAAACCAAGGGGGGTGTCTGGCCCATATGGAGGTGTTTGTGAGGAATTCAGGCCCATGAACACAAGGCCATCTTTGACTTTTCTAGTTGTGTGCGTGCTATTGACTGGAGTGCACCATGGAATTCATCTGTAACCATTGGATTGATCATCATGAGGGCGTGGCAAGCTCAGGCGTGAGGATGCATGGTGGGCCATTAAATGAAAGCTGCATTGGAATAGGTTAAGACAAAAATTATGAATTATGTGGGGGGACCTGGGAATCGAACCCAGGTCCCAATGCTTGCAATACACGTCCTCCACCATCTGAGCTAGGCAACGTGTTTGTACATATAATGGAAAGAAAATATAATATATAAAAAGCCAGTTATGCTGAAACGTTTAAAAAAACGCGCTAACATTTGAATGTTCCAGTAGCATGATGCCACGCGTGCTTCTTCTTCGTTTTCACCTGCAACATGAACAAGATAGCGGGGGTTTTAAACCCCCACTAAGTGAAAGTGTGAAAAATAGCGATTACGCCCACAGATAATATAAATTGAGCGCGAGGTTGCCATTCGATTCGTCTTGTGGCAACGAATTTATCCATATATGGCTTGAGGTCTAATTTTACAGCATACGCAAAGCCCTAATTTTTGAACCTTGGAACCCTAGATATCGCCCATGGTAGATTCTGATTTAGGCAGTTTCAGCATAATTCAACTATACCAAAAGCTTCAGGGAGATGTCAGTAATACAAATCAACAAACAAAACATGTCAATGATGCATGGAAATTAAGTTTCGATTATGAAAATATTCGTTCAAACCATGACTTTGTTTTACCGTTTCTTTGAGTATGAGAGCTGGAAAGTGGTTGCAACACGTTCAGGGAACTCTCAGCAAGGGATTAGAATCCTTTTTAGGCTTTGAAACACGCTGCAAGTATGATTTCAGTTTTCAAGTTTTTGTTGAAATTTTGCAAAGTGATTATGGAGCATGAGCAGCTTTCACATGTCTCCTGGAATAGGGTTAGCTCTTGCATATGTATGTGATGCAAATTAGGTTAGAATTCAGCCCAAAAGTCCATGAATTAATGACTTGAATATTTGATTGCCTAATCATATCTTTTCCAATCTTTTCTTTCATGAAACCTTGCCAATCATGGATTTCTTTTCCTTGTTGATTGAGAAACGAGTTGCCAGCTTGCCCTAGTCACATTTGCTGCACAAAAAGATCTAAAAAAGCATATCTTTGAATTTTCTTATAATTAAAACCAATTAAATGAATTAATATAAATATAAATTCAATTAATTACTTAAAAATAAGAAAATAAATTATTTTGAGCTCAATGGGTCGTGCATAGGCTTTGGGTAGTGATTCAAGAAAGAATTTGAGGTCCATTAGCAAATTTGAAGCTTTTTAGGCAAAGTTGACTTTTGAAAGTTCCCAAAATTTTCCCAACTTCTCCAATGCATATCTTGCTCAATTTTTAAGCTATGAACATGTCCTTAGACATTTTGGAAAGGTCTTGAAGTCCTCTAATCAATGTCTTTGGTCCCATGTCATTTTGATTTACCAATCTCAAGTTATGGTCTTTGACTTAAAATGTCTTTTTGTTGACTTTTGAAAATGACCTATAATGTTGAAATTGATAACTTTTTGTGAGAGCATTTATTGGACTTGGAGTGTGAAGATGAGTTGTAGGAAATGTCACCCCCTTCAAAATGAGCTTTGGATGGGATTTTTCTGATGAACCATGAAGAAGTTATGCCTTGGTCAATTTGCAGTTGACTTTTCAACTGTCCAAAAATAGAAACTTTTGCATCTTGAGACTTTTTGAGCCATGCTTGAGGAATCATGATCAAGAATTGATCAAATGATGATTGTGGCTTCAAAATAAGATCTTGACCAAAAAAATTTACTTTTGACTGTCAAATGACCATTTTGCCCCTGCAGTTAACTGTGGAGCAATTAGGGTTTTTGACTGTGCAATTTGATGCTGTAAGTCTTGAAACTTGACATATGGATGCTTGACAATGTATGTAGGCATATGGGACTTGATTGGACCCTTGGAAACCTCAATTTATTTGCAAGAACCAAAACCCTAATTTTGACTGTGTTAGGAGGCAATTGGACTGTGCAACCCTTGAGAGATTTTGAACCTTGATCTTGACAAATCTTGAAGAATATGGGAGGGCAAATTTTGGGGTACAACAGTTGCCCCTGTTCAATCTTCTTAGACCTGAGGATGTAGATTGGCTGGCGTGCCTTTCGTAATCCGAAGGTGGAAGATGATTGAACACTAGAGTGCCCAGAAATTTGCACTCACATAGTAGAGTATCAGCAGTGTGATAGCGGGAATGGGATTACAGATGCCATTTGGAGAGATGGTGGATAGGAGGATGGGCTTATAGATGCCATCTGGAAGTGTGACAGAACCTTGTCGGGAATGGGCTTATAGATGCCATTTGGAACTGTTGGTATGTGGATGGGCTTATAGATTCCATCTGGAGGTGATCTGTTGAATTGTAATTTTTGTCAGTTGAAAGAGGGAACCTGTGTAGGGTTTCCTGATGATGAGCTCGTGTAAAACAGCATCTTGGAAAGAAGGACACCTATGTAGGTTTGACTGATGATGAGCTCGTGTAAAACTGCATCTTGGAAAGAAGGACACCTGTGTAGGGTTGACTGATGATGAGCTCGTGTAAAACTGCATCTTGGAAAGAAGGACACCTGTGTAGGGTTGACTGATGATGAGCTCGTGTAAAACTGCATCTGAAATGGAGAAGGAACATGTGTAGGGTTACTTTGATGACGAGTCCGTGTAAAACCGCATCTAGAGCTGAGAAGGAAACCTGTGTAGGGTTTACTGATGACGAGTCTGTGTAAAACTACGTCTGGAGTTTGAGAAGGGAACCTGTGTGGGGTTACTTTGATGATGAGCCCGTATAAAACTGCATCCTGGAAGAAGTACAACCTGGGTAGGGTTTCTGATGACGAGTCCGTGTAAAACTACGTCTGGAAGAGAGAACCTGTGTAAGGTTTCTTTGATGATGAGCCCGTGTAAAACTGCATCCTAGAAGAAGTAAAACCTGGGTAGGGTTTCTGATGACGAGTCCGTGTAAAACTGCATCTTTGGAAAGAGAGAACCTGTGTAGGGTTTCTTCGGGATAAGTTCGTGTGAAACTTCTGGAGGAACCGGGGTAAGGTTACTTCGGGATAAGTCCGTGTAAGACTTCTGGAGGAACCGGGGTAAGGTCATCTTGAGATAAGTCCGTGTAAGACTTCTGGAGGAACCAGGGTAAGGTTACCTTGAGATAAGTCCGTGTAAGACTTCTGGAGGAACCGGGGTAAGGTTATTGCAGGATAAGTTCGTGTAAAACTTCTTGATGAACCGGGGTAAGGTCATCTTGAGATAAGTCCGTGTAAGACTTCTGGAGGAACTGGGGTAAGGTTACTGCAGGATAAGTTCGTGTAAAACTTCTGGCTGAACCGGGGTAAGTTCATCTTGAGATAAGTCTGTGTAAGACTTCTGGAGGAACCGGGGTAAGGTTACTGCAGGATAAGTTCGTGTAAAACTTCTGAATGAACCGGGGTAAGGTCATCTTGAGATAAGTCCGTGTAAGACTTCTTCTGAAAGAAAAGGAACTGGTGTAGGGTTACTTTGATGATAAGTCCGTGTAAGACTTCGTCTGAAAATTGAGAAGGAACCGGTGTAGGGTTGCCTGAGGATGATCAAGTAGATAATTGTCCTGTTTGGTTTCGGATATTAACCCACGATCAGTTGTCCACAGAATTTTCCTGGCTTGTTACCGGTGTTGATCTGGAATTGTAAAGGTAGATGGTAATCATCTTTTGATTTGACCTTTTTCCTGAAAAGGCAAAACATCAGTTGTATGCAATGTCATGATGAATGAGATGCATGATGTTCTCAAAAATAAATGAGATTGTGTGATATGATGCGTGTATGCATGCATTATGTATGTAAATGTTTATGAATTGTATTTTCGTCCCGGAAAATAAATCCTTGACGAATGCCGGGAAGTTAAATCCTGGGCTGATGTTGAAGAGTAGAGTTCTTCGTTTTCGCTGGGGATGATGAGTGCAAGAATAAACCGTTAGGAGAAGATGACTCCGTCGGGGAATAAACTTGTTAGAGAGATTACTCTGTGGGGAATTACTCTGTGGGAAGAGATACCTTGTTGAGGTTTTGATGATAACCCTGCTGGGGATTCCGTTGATAAGCTCTGTTGGAAGATTTGATGAACTCTGCTGGGGATAGGAAGATTTCGCCGGGGACGATCTTTCCGTGGCAATTGGCTAAGGATAACCCACTTATATCCTGGTGGGAAAATAACCTTTTAATAAAGCCGGGGGAGCGTTCGTACTCTGCAGGTGATAAGCTTCCAGAATTTACTGGGGATAAGCTTCCTGAATCTACTGGGGAGATTGATTGAACTCTCCTGGGGAAACTTTTCAGATTGGACTGGGGAATGGCTCCACTGGATGTCCGGTATACCGCTGGGGAACAATCTTAGATCAAGATTGCCGCGGATGCTTGCTAGGAATGTTTGTACACTCCGTTGGGGAATGTGATGATCTTTGGGGGATAATCCAAATTCCTTGAGGCTGACAATAGACTAACTCTGCTTGGAGAGAGTGTTGCTGACTTGCTGGAGGTATTGTGCCTTGTTAGGGTTGATTGGAGACCAACTGCTTGGGAGAGAATTGTTAAGTCTTGTCTTACTCGGCGGGGAGTGAAGGTATCTGGGCTACATTCTTCAGCCGACTCTACCTTGGTACCTTGGTGGACAGATCAATTAGATTGCTTAGACAACTCATTATTGCCCCTGCTTCTGATGTTACTTGTAATTAATCCTTTGTTTCGCATGCAAATATTTATGAGTTAGCAATTAGTGTCAAATGCATATATCACAAATTAACATTGGACGTTCTTTACAAAACAAAACAGAAAAAGGAAAAAACAATTGGCAATTGGTCTGAAAGAGTGAATTTGTATTGATTTTTGAATTTGCCTGTAAATGGGCGTTTATGTACAAGAGGCTGACGTCCTAGTAAGAGAACGCCGCCAAACAACAGAGTTTATACAATTTATACAAAGAAAACAAAACAACTGTGTGAAAAGAGTAATCCCACTGGGTTCCAACTCTGCTATCGCCTTTATATCTTCGAGCGTCTCATCACTTGGCTGCTCAGTTGAAGATGAAGCTGATTGATCGATGCCGTCTGAACCTGATAGTTGATACCGGATTCTGGATGCAAGGTGATCCAATGAGACATAGTATTACGCTTTAATCCCTAACTTTTTCCTGGACCGCCCTTTCGGGTTTTCAGTCCATCGGGATACCCATTTTTGCCCAAGCCGCCTTTTCAGGTTTTCGACTTGCCGGGTGTACAGATTTTTTTCATTTCATCCCTTATTTTTGCCCGAACCCTTTTGGTTCGCCGGGAAGCCCTTATTTTTGCCTAGGTGTGTCAACCTAGCGGGTCTTTAGTCATGCGTAGTATCTTTTTACTATGTCTGCATTGGCGGGGTGAGGAAGGTCGTCACCATCCATGTTGGTTAGAATCATGGCTCCTCCTGAGAACACATGTTTAACCACAAATGGCCCTTCGTATGTAGGGGTCCATTTGCCCCTGGGATCACTTTGAGGAAGAATGATGCGCTTGATTACCAGGTCCCCAACTTGATACTCTTGTGGTCTGACTTTCTTGTTAAATGCCCTGATCATCCGTTTTTGATACGTTTGACCATGACATATAGCAGTAAGTCTCTTTTCGTCAATTAGGTTTAATTGATCAAGTCGGGTCTGGATCCAGTCATCTTCGCTCAAGCCTGCATCCTTCATTATCCGGAGAGAGGGTATCTGGACTTCAATCGGCAAGACTGCCTCCATGCCATAGACCAAGGAGAAGGGAGTTGCCCCGGTTGACGTCCTTGTTGAGGTACGGTACCCATGAAGAGCAAACGGTAACATCTCGTGCCAATCTTTATAGGTCACTGTCATCTTCTGCACAATCTTCTTGATATTCTTATTTGCTGCTTCTACAGCCCCATTCATCTTCGGCCGGTAAGGAGAAGAGTTGTGGTGCTGTATCTTGAATTGTGCGCAGAGCTCAGTGATCATCTTGTTGTTAAGATTGGTACCATTGTCCGTAATGATCCTTTCCGGGACGCCGTATCGACAGATCAGGTTATGTCGAATGAACCGTGCCACGACGTTCTTGGTTACAGCGGCATAGGAAGCTGCTTCAACCCACTTCGTGAAGTAATCAATTGCTACCAGGATGAAGCGATGCCCGTTGGATGCCGTAGGTTTAATCTCGACGATCATATCAATACCCCACATGGCAAAAGGCCAAGGTGTTGTCAAGACATTCAAAGGAACTGGAGGAACGTGCACCTTATAAGCATATATCTGGCACTTATGACATGTCCGAGAATGTTGGTAACAGTCGGCTTCCATTATGGACCAGAAATATCCTGCCCGGAGGATTTTCTTTGCCATGGTGTGTCCACTGGAATGCATTCCGAAGGTACCTTCATGCAATTCTGCCATGATCCGTTCTGCTTCAGTCTTATCCATACAACGCAGTAAGGTTGAATCATGGTTTCGCTTGTACAGAATGTCGTTGCTGAGGAAGAACTTTTCTGCGAACCTTCTCAGAAACTTTTTGTCGTTGACAGATGCACCCTCGGGGTATTCTTGAGCTTCCAGATACCTCTTCACCTCATGATACCAGGGTTTTTCAGTTACTATCTCAGCCTCAAGATCACAACAATATGCAGGTTCATCCAGTTTCCAGATAATGATCCGGGGAGCCTCATTATCCCATTTGACTTTGAACATAGAAGACATCGTGGCCAGCGCATCCGCCAACTGATTCTCCTCTCTTGGGAAGTGTTCAAAAGTTATCTCCGTGAAATGGGGGATCAATGTCAACACACATTCTTTGTAAGGAATGAGATTTGGGTGTTTCGTATCCCACTCGCCTTTGATCTGATTGATCACGAGAGCGGAATCTCCGAAGACACTCAGAAACTTGATCCTTAAGTCAATTGTAGCTTGAAGACCCATGATGCATGCCTCATACTCTGCCATGTTGTTGGTGCAGTTGAAACATAGCCGGGAGGTAAGTGGAGTATGAGTGCCTTTTGGGGATATGATCACAGCGCCGATACCGTTACCCAAAGCGTTGGAGGCTCCGTCAAAGTGCATAGACCATCGGGATCCTTCCTCAGGTCCTTCATCCGGTCCAGGTACTTCACAATCAGTCACTATCATGATGCTCTCGTCTGGAAACTCAAAGTTCATTGACTGGTAGTCATCCACTGCCTGGTGTGCCAAATGGTCTGCCAATACACTTCCTTTGATAGCTTTCTGAGTCGTGTACTGGATGTCGTATTCCGTCAAGATCATCTGCCATCTTGCTATTCTTCCAGACAGAGCAGGCTTTTCGAATATGTACTTGATCGGATCCATCTTTGATATTAACAGAGTAGTGTGAGTCAACATATACTGTCTCAGCCGGCGAGTAGCCCATACCAAAGCGCAGCAAGTTTTCTCGAGCAGTGAGTATCGGGTCTCACAGTCGGTAAACTTTTTGCTAAGGTAATAAATGGCATGCTCTTTTCGGCCAGACTCGGCATGCTGCCCCAGCACACACCCCATTGAGCTGTCAAGTACTGTCAAGTATAGTATTAGAGGTCTCCCTTCAACCGGTGGCATAAGAATGGGTGGTTCTTGGAGATACTCTTTGATTCTGTCGAAAGCGGCCTGACATTCATCATTCCAACGTACTACTTGATCTTTCTTCAGCAGCTTGAAGATTGGTTCACAGGTAGCAGTTAGGTGCAAGATGAACCGGGCAATGTAATTCAGACGTCCTAGAAAGCCTCTGACCTCTTTCTCTGTCTTGGGAACTGGCATCTCTTGTATGGATTTCACCTTGGCAGGGTCTACTTGAATACCTTTGTCGCTCACGACGAAGCCTAGCAACTTTCCAGATCTTACCCCAAATGTGCACTTGTTTGGGTTCAACCTCAGCTTGTACAACTTCAGACGGTCAAACAGCTTCTGCAGATGGTCAAGGTGTTCCTCCTTAGTTTGGGACCTTGCAATCATATCATCGACGTACACTTCAATCTCATGATGGATCATGTCATGAAATAAAGCAACCATGGCACGTTGGTAGGTTGCCCCAGCATTTTTCAGTCCAAAAGGCATGACCTTGTAACAGAAGGTGCCCCACTGAGTAACAAAGGTAGTCTTTTCCATGTCTTTAGGAGCCATCTTGATCTGATTGTAACCTGAAAAACCATCCATGAAGGAGAACACCTTGTGCTGAGCAGTATTGTCAACTAGGACGTCGATATGAGGCAGGGGAAGTCATCCTTGGGGATCGCCCTATTCAGATCCTATAGTCAACACACATTCGGACCTTACCATCTTTTTTAGGTACCGGAACCACGTTGGCAACCCACTGAGGGTAAGAGGTCACTGCTAGAAACCCGACATCAAATTGCTTCATAACCTCAGCTTTGATCTTCTCGGACATCTCTGGACGCATACGGCGGACCTTTTGTTTAACCGGAGGGCATTCTTCCCTGGTAGGCAAGTGGTGGACCACAATGTCGGTATCCAACCCAGGCATGTCTTCGTAGGACCAGGCGAAGATCTCCACATAATTATGCAACATCTGAATCAACCGTTGTTTCACGCTGAGCTCCAGATCAGCACCAATCTTGGCTTCCTTTCTATTTGTCTCAGTACCCAGGTTTACCGTTTCCACTGGCTCTTCATGTGGCTGAATCGCCCTCTCTTCCTGGAGTAACAGTCTTGCAAGCTCGCCAGGCACTTCGCAATCATCTTCACCTTCGTCTTCGGCTAAGTTGATCAGATTTTCGAAGTCATAACTGGCAGTAGCAGAGTCGTTACCAGTGAGATCCAGAGTGGATTGAAACCTGTATAGGTTAGTGTGTGTAAATATAGCTGTTTTGCAATATATAAAGAAAGAAAGAAAGAAAGAAAGGGAGCACAAGATTTGAGATGCGAAAAACGTCCAATGTTTTTATTCATGATATATGAAAATGATAAGTAATAAGCCCTCACAAATGAAACCACAGTGCCCTGGGTAAGACACCGGGCCATAAAGTTTCAGATTATTGTTCATTACAAATTAAAAAACAAAGGAATTCATTACTGAGTAACAAAAGTAACAGGTATGTAGTCTTTTGCAGTCCAATTGTTCAGTCCACTGTCGGCCGTCGGGTAGATCCAGCTATCAAACTCTGATTCCTCCGCCTCGCCTTCAATAGCATTCACTCCCGGGTTGGTGATGAACACGGGAGGTCTTCCGATCCTTGCTTTGCGTACATCCCTCTGAGTCTCTGCAGTGAAACCCAACCCAAACTTGTCAGTCTTAGGAGTAAAATCAGGGAGCCTGCCCCAGTTTGCACATTCACCTTTTTCAATTACAGCCCGGGCGTCCTTCAAGGAAGCCATCTTCAAAGGAGAGTCTTCTTCAATCACTGTCTCCGCTGACGCCAATGTTGGAGGCACCTCTTCAAAATGTTGAAAGGGGGTTTCAATGAACTCCCCGTCCATCTCTATATACCAGAACGAGTTCAGATGACTAACCATGTATTCTTCCTCCCCCTGCACTGTAACAATCTTCCCTCTGATAGGGTATTTAAGCTTTTGGTGTAGAGTGGATGTTACAGCCCCAGCCTTGTGAGTCCAAGGTCGACCCAGCAAACAGGAATAAGATGGACGAATGTCCATCACATAGAACGTTGAATCAAAGACTTGAGAACCAACACGAATTGGAATGTCCACTTCACCATGTACCATCCTCTTCGACCCGTCAAAGGCTCGGACCACGATGTTACTAGGCTTCAACTCCAGACCCTCACAATCCAACTTGTCTAAGGCCTTCTTGGGCAATACATTCAGTGAAGAACCAGTGTCTACCAACACGTGTGCAAGAGTAGTGCCCCTGCATTCAATGGAGACATGCGGGGCATCATTGTGGTTCTTTCCCTTGGCGGTCAGATCAGCATCAGAGAAACCCAAACCATTGTCAGCGGTCAAGTTGGCCACACAATCAGTAAATTGATCAGCCTACGTCTCTTGTGGCACATGGGCCATCTTTAGGAAAGAAATCAGGGCCTTGGCATGGGCCTCTGAACATAGCAGCAGTGATAGCATGGAGATTTTAGAGGGGGTATGCCCCAGCTGTTCGACGACGTTGAAATCGCTCTTCTTGATGATCTTAAGGATTTCCTCCATCTCTTGCTGGGAGGCTTCAACATTAGCAGTCTTTGGTGCCTCCATCCGGGCAGGCATATCAGCAATCCCTTTGCCCCGAGTGTCAGAGGACTCGGCAGCAGGGGTGGAAACTTGATCAGGAGGGGCAACAAACGCACTTGTAGGCGTGATGATAAGAGGTCTTCGGAACTGGTGGTGCAATGTCAGGCGAGAAGAGCCTGCCACTGCGAGTAACTTTAGCGGGACCGGTGATGTTACTGATACCGGTACTAGTGTTGAACTCCTGCTTCACTCCAAGCACATACACATCTGCCCCATAGTGCCATGGGACAGCCTTGTCAGATTTATAGGGGAGGGGCCCCGAAACAGTAATGATAATAGGTGCAACAGACATGATTTTGACTGGCTTCCTCGGGGGAGCCTTGGTAGGATTGTTGAAAATGGTGACAACGGATACTTCTTCAGTAGGAGGAACAATAGGAACATCGGTCTTCTTGAACAAAATCTCCTTGCTATCCATCAGGTTTTGGATGCCTGACTTCAGCAACGAACAACCAGCAGGGGAAACAGCACACAGAAGGCAACCCTTGCTACAACCCAGAAATAAACCGGCCAGCAACAGGTTCCTCTTGACAGTCAATAAGGGGGTAGCAACATCCTCCACAGAAACTACATACAGATCTTCCTCAATAGCATTTACTCCATGCTGGGGCATAGGAGCAGTCACAACGTTAGGCCTTTTGGGTGCCTCAAACTGTATTTCCTTGGCATCGATAAGGTCCTGGACCTTATTTCTCAGGGCCCAACAATCATCAGTAGAATGCCCCGGGCTATCAGAGTGATAAGCACAGTGGGCGTTGGGATTGTACTTCGGAGAGGTTGTGTTCACCACCTTCGGAGCTTCTCTGACGGTTACCAAGTTGGTCGACAGCAGTTGCGGCAAGATCTGCGACAAGGTCATACTAAGCCGAGTATACTCTCTTCTGGGTCTTTCACCCCTTGGTTGGTTAGGTTTCCGAGGAGCGGCAGCAGGCTTTGCAATTACCACCGCGTTGATAGCTTGGCGGCGTTCTGGTTTATTTTGCCTCCTGGGGCCATACACAGCACTGGCCTCCTTCTTGAAAGGCTTCTTCTCAGAACTTGAGGACGCACCTTTCTGTATCTTCCCTGATTTCATTCCAGCTTCTATCCTCTCCCCAGTCAGAATGAGGTCTGTGAAACCTACAGAAGAATTACCGATGAGATGATTGAAGAACGGCCCGGATAGGGTCCCCAAGAACATGTCCACAAGTTCACGGTCGGTTAACGGTTGCTGCACCCTGCCAGCCAGGTCCCTCCACTTCTGCGCATACTCTTTAAAACCTTCTCCCGATCCTAGCGACATACCCTGGAGTTGGGTACGTGTAGGAGCAAGGTCGGCATTGTACTGATACTGCATGTAGAAAGCAGTAGCCAATTCCTCCCAGTTACGAACCTTGGTTCCATCCAGCTGATAGAACCATTCGAGATGAGTCCCTGAAAGACTCTCCTGGAAGAAATGGATCCATAAGTTCTTGTCCATGGTATACGGATGGATCTTCCGCATATAAGATCTGAGATGTAGCTTAGGGCAGGACGCCCCGTCATACTTTGCGAAAGATGGTGCTTTGAACTTGTGTGGGATCACCACACCATAAGATAGACCCAAGTCTCCAAAATCCAACCCAGGCACTTGTTGAATTTCCATGGCATTCAGACGATCCTCTAACTGCTTGTACTTGTCTTCAGCGGGAGGGTATTTCTCTTCATTGAAATCAGTCTCGTTGTCAGAGACCACCGGACTAGGAACCCTTCCCCCTTGGGGACTGCCTTTCCCCATAGAAGATCCAGCTTGATCAACCTCATTTTGCAGTGTATTGCCAAACCTCCGGCCAGTGTTGAATAGTACAGTTCTCTTCTTTTTCTTCTTGACCAGCAGAGCCTTCAATTCCTCTTGACCTTGGGCTAAACTCATGATCAATTCTTGGAACTGGGCGTTTTGAGCCTGGAGGGCCTTGATGGATTGCTCAGTAGATGATTCAGGATTCATGATGGCGAGCTGAAATAAACAGCGAAGAAGATTAAGCAACCTGAAAAGAAGAGTACCTGTGATGCATATGATGAATGGAATGCGTATGATTTATGTTTTCAAAGACAATCGGGATTCAACTTTGTAAACAAAAAGGAACACACTTCATTAGATTCAACTTTGAAATTTAAATTGTTCAACAGATTGCCCTTAGGCGTTACATAAAAAATGGAAATACTGAAAAGGGAAATAAAACTGTAAAAGAACATCCAAAGCTCATCAGTGATCCCAGGGTCTCTTTTTCTCAGTACGGATGTAGTCATTCAAGGCCCGCTCGTTCTCCAACTGCTTTGTCAGCTTCTAGATTTTCAATTCCTGCTCGTTGAACTTTTCCCGATAAGAATCCCGTTCTTCTCGTAGTTGTGCCCAAGACCTCTTTAGTGTATCAACATCTGTAGGTATCTGAGGAGGGAGAACAGTTGGAGGAACCCCATCTCTATCAGGATATTCAAGAATGATGGGTCTGACAGCTTCATATGGCATACCTAAATTCTGAGCACGGATGCGGACCCATCTGTAGTAGGGTTCCATAGGTAGAGAAGTCTTCGGTCCCAACTCATGTGGGTCAGCTTTGTGAATTCTGTCCCAAGCCTTGATGAACCTACGACGCAGCTCGTCACTGTCTACCTGAAACTCAAAACTGATGTGAGGCACCAACATCTCCTGAGGCCCTGCTCTTCTGGCTCTTCCAAACTGACGGAGGGCTAGACATGGATTATAAGAGATTCCTCCTTGGGTACCGATCAAAGGAACATTAGGGTATTCTCCGCAATGATCAATAACAGCTACCTCATCCAAACCCCTGAAAGTCCAAATGATGTCATTATCAGTGAGAGACATTAACCTATGAGCCCAGCCTCTTCCTTCTTTGTTCTTCAGCACGAACTTAGGGAGGTGCGAAATAAACCACCTTACTAACAAAGGAATACAACACCAAAGAGTTTCTCGTCTTCGGGCAGTACGAGCATAGAGTTGTTGCAGGATATCACCCAAGAGAGTGGGCACAGGGTTCCGAGACATGAAGATCCTTATGGCAGTGATGTTAATGAAGTTATCAGGATTAGGAAACAAGACTAGACCATAGATTAAGAGAGCCAGAATGTCTTCATACGCCCTGAAGTCTAGGTCATTCCAGAAACTGTTAGCTTTACCGATCAGAAACTTGGCCAAGAAACCCTTAACTCTGCTTCTAGTCACCCAGTTGTCCATTACCTCCTTGGTGGTCAAAGGGAGGGATACAACAATCTCCTCGAGCCTAAGAGTCTTTTCCCAACCAGTGAAGGGAGTCTGGTCCAAGATAGGGATACCTAGCAAATCAGAGAACTCTTCCAGGGTAGGGACCAGATGGAAGTCTTGAAAGGTGAAGCAATTATACAAGGGGTCATAGAACTGGGTCAGGACGCTCATCAGTTGTTGGTCCCACTTTGCCGTGACTAAACCGAGAAGAGAACCATGCCTCTGGATGAAGGAAGTAGTATTTGGAATTCTGCTAACCAATTCTTCAAGCAACTCAGGTGGGTGAACAAAATTGAACCGGATAGTGTTCCTTCGCACAGGCATCATAATGTCCTACAAAACAGAGCAAAGGTGAAACCCTCTTGTCTTTGAAATGGTCAGTCCTTATGCAGGATGCATGCAATCTTATGATGGTATGATGTTATGATAAAGCACACCACAAGTATTCACAAAGGCAAACATGATAAGGCACACAAGTCACACAAGACAGCCCTTAAAGTTTAGGCCAGCATGAAGTTCAGGTACTACCCTCTTTCAGTTTGTTGGTTAAGACCTGTCCTAGAAAATAGTAACCGGGTTCTAGAGGATCCAAATATCAATGACTACCCTCAATCGGTCATAACTCCAGCATCGCAATCTTTTCCTGCGGCCAGAACCATCGCGAGAGTTTAGCCTTAATGGGTGTAGCATACTGCTACTGTTCTATGGCCAAGTTGGGTCAAATTAGGGTTCTAAGGTCGGTTGGTGCTTAACGACTCCTCAGAAGACCCATATTCTCCTCGTTGCAACACAAGGGATATCGGTACAGACCAAGGTGCCACACCAACGTAGCCACTGCTTCACCCGTGTCGGTCTACGCCGGACAGGTCCCTCACAGCTTATGCTACCTAACAGGGTATCCCCAGATCCGGGTTAGGATCTATGAAACTCCAAGACAATGCCCATAATAATAAAGCAAACAAAACACAATAATTGAAAACACAAGTATGAGCTATCCTAAGGTACACCTCACTTTATAGGTTTCCCCAGTAGAGTCGCCAGTTCTGTGATCGGTGGATTTAGAACTGACTGTTTAAAGTTGGTTCGCGAAATGTCGCGGAAGCAAGAGTCGCCACCGTCTTTTATTTTCTCCAACATGGACAGGACAAAAGCACAGCAAAATTCCTTATGAGAATGTTTCTCGGTTCGGGAGGTAGATTTATAGAAAGGGAAGGTGTTAGCACCCTTTCTATCCGTGGTTATCCACGGGCTCTTAGGTACTTGCTCTTATGTTTTCAAAATGTTTGCTTTTCAAAATGTGAGTGGGTTTGAAAAAGTTTCATTGAAAGATTTCTGACTAACTCTTGTATCTGTCCTCAAGAGTGTTTGAAAAATTTGTTTTGAAAGCTTTTAGAAAGTGTAAGGTGAAAAGATTTTTGTTTGTTTTTGAAGAGAGCAAGTATCCATGAGTCATCTACCTACCCTAAGGAATTAGGCTGTGTAAAAGTCCTTAAGGTAGTGCCATCCCACCATTGAGAGGTAGGTAGCACCACCGTTGGAGGTGTTCGGGTCAATTCGATTGTAGGGACAGTGTGGTCACCGAAGCAACAGTAGGACACCTTAGAAGCTACCCTTACATCCTAGATCCTTTTTTTTTAATCCGAGGCAACCGTTTCGAGGCAACTGTTTCGAGGCAACTGTTTCGAGGCAACTTGATCATGGACATAAGAGCGACCGCTAAAACGTCCTATACTTGACGACCACGTTTCGAAGGCAACGAGTGAGGCGTACCCTAGAAGTGGTGTGTGTATTGTGTGTTGTTTTCATGTTAATATTTATCTTTGATCAGGGCATTGTGAGCTACGAGTTGTTTTTAATTACCATACATTCTTTCATGCAATTTAGAATTTAGGAGTGCGGAAAATTAAAAGACGGAAAGATAAAAGCTACGCTATTACAAGGCGCGGGTCTATACATCGCCAAAATACAAAGACCCGTTTTTGATAAAAGATGCGGAAAGTAAATAAAATGTGGTAAACCTAATTACTATTACATTCCTTGAGCAATTACATAATAATCAATAAGAAAATAATGCGCGAAAAGAATTAAAATGAGGACGTCCGAGGGTGTTGGACCCTTTGCTTGAAATTAAATTAAATTAAAGCCTAATTAATTATTTAATTAAAGAAAAGAAAGTGTTTTTATGTTTTTTTGGTATTTATGATAATAAAGAAAAAGAATTAAAGAAAACCCTAGTTCTAAATTATTTTAATTATTAATGAAACATTAAAGTTAACCTAATTTACTAGTTAATTAATTTACATATTTATTTACAAAAATAGCAATTAATAATAATAATAAATAATGATAATAATTAATTAAGAAAAAGATAAAAAATGTCAAAAAAAACCTAATTCTATGTATTTTTTATTTATTAAGAAAAGAGATTAAAATATAAACCTAAATTAGACTAAAGTTAATTGTTAGAATTTATTTACAAAATAAATTAATGGTAAAATTAATAAATAATTAAAAATAAAACATTTTTTAGTTTCTGATTTTTTATGGAAAATTAATTTTAGTGACTTAATAATAATTATAAAAAAACAATTGAAAGAAATTAAAAGAAAGAAAAGGAAATTAAATTGCAAACCAAGGGGGGTGTCTGGCCCATATGGAGGTGTTTGTGAGGAATTCAGGCCCATGAACACAAGGCCATCTTTGACTTTTCTGGTTGTGTGCGTGCTGTTGACTGGAGTGCACCATGGAATTCATCTGTAACCATTGGATTGATCATCATGAGGGCGTGGCAAGCTCGGGCGTGAGGATGCATGGTGGGCCATTAAATGAAAGTTGCATTGGAATAGGTTAAGACAAAAATTATGAATTATGTGGGGGGACCTGGGAATCGAACCCAGGTCCGAATGCTTGCAATACACGTCCTTCACCATCTGAGCTAGGCAACGCGTTTGTACATATAATGGACAGCAAATATAATATATAAAAAGCCAGTTATGCTGAAACGTTTAAAAAAATGCGCTAACATTTGAATGTTCCAGTAGCATGATGCCACGCGTGCTTCTTCTTCATTTTCACCTGCAACATGAACAAGATAGCGGGGGTTTTAAACCCCCACTAAGTGAAAGTGTGAAAAATAGCGATTACGCCCACAGATAATATAAATTGAGCGCGAGGTTGCCATTCGATTCGTCTTGTGGCAACGAATTTGTCCATATATGGCTTGAGGTCTAATTTTACAGCATACGCAAATCCCTAATTTTTGAACCTTGGAACCCTAGATATCGCCCATGGTAGATTCTAATTTAGGCAGTTTCAGCACAATTCAACTATACCAAAAGCTTCAGGGAGATATCAGTAATACAAATCAACAAACAAAACATGTCAATGATGCATGGAAATTAAGTTTCGATTATGAAAATATTCGTTCAAACCATGACTTTGTTTTACCGTTTCTTTGAGTATGAGAGCTGGAAAGTGGTTGCAACACGTTCAGGGAACTCTCAGCAAGGGATTAGAATCCTTTTTAGGCTTTGAAACGCGCTGCAAGTATGATTTCAGTTTTCAAGTTTTTGTTGAAATTTTGCAAAGTGATTATGGAGCATGAGCAGCTTTCACGTGTCTCCTGGAATAGGGTTAGCTCTTGCATATGTATGTGATGCAAATTAGGTTAGAATTCAGCCCAAAAGTCCATGAATTAATGACTTGAATATTTGATTGCCTAATCATATCTTTTCCAATCTTTTCTTTCATGAAACCTTGCCAATCATGGATTTCTTTGCCTTGTTGATTGAGAAACGAGTTGCCAGCTTTCCCTAGTCACATTTGCTGCACAAAAAGATCTAAAAAAGCATATCTTTGAATTTTCTTATAATTAAAACCAATTAAATGAATTAATATAAATATAAATTCAATTAATTACTTAAAAATAAGAAAATAAATTATTTTGAGCTCAATGGGTCGTGCATAGGCTTTGGGTAATGATTCAAGAAAGAATTTGAGGTCCATTAGCAAATTTGAAGCTTTTTAGGCAAAGTTGACTTTTCAAAGTTCCCAAAAATTTCCCAACTTCTCCAATGCATATATTTCTCAATTTTGAAGTTATGAACATGTTCTTGGACATTTTGGAAAGGTCTTGAAGTCCTCTAACCAATGTCTTTGGTCCCATGTCATTTTGATTTACCAATCTCAAGTTATGGTCTTTGACTTAAAATGTCTTTTTGTTGACTTTTGAAAATGACCTATAATGTTGAAATTGATAACTTTTTGTGAGAGCATTTCTTGGACTTGGAGTGTGAAGATGAGTTGTAGGAAATGTCATCCCCTTAAAAATGAGCTTTGGATGGGATTTTTCTGATGAACCATGAAGAAGTTATGCCTTGGTCAATTTGCAGTTGACTTTTCAGCTGTCCAAAAATAGAAACTTTTGCATCTTGAGACTTTTTGAGCCATGCTTGAGGAATCATGATCAAGAATTGATCAAATGATGATTGTGGCTTCAAAATAAGATGTTGACCAAAAAAATTTACTTTTGACTGTCAAATGACCATTTTGCCCCTGTAGTTGACTGTGGAGCAATTAGGGTTTTTTGACTGTGCAATTTGATGCTGTAAGTCTTGAAACTTGACATATGGATGCTTGACAATGTATGTAGGCATATGGGACTTGATTGGACCCTTGGAAACCTCAATTTCTTTGCAAGAACCAAAACCCTAATTTTGACTGTGTTAGGAGGCAAATGGACTGTGCAACCCTTGAGAGATTTTGAACCTTGATCTTGACAAATCTTGAAGAATATGGGAGGGCAAATTTTGGGGTACAACAGCATGTAAGTTGAGTAGCTGTCTTACTGAGGATAGATGAATCCTGGATAATGAAATCTTTGACTGCTGCCGGGGAAAGTAAATCCTTGACTGCTGCAGGGGATTGAAAATCCTTTGATTGTTGAAAATGAGAAGTCCTGGGACCACTGTTAGGGAAATCAGGAGTTTGGGTTGTATGCCAATATATTGGGGATTCCTGTTTTGAGGGGATCTTCACTGGAGAATATCTGAATACTCTGTGAGGAAATGAGAATGAGAGTCTTCATTCTGCTTGGGGAATAAGAATTCTGTGAGGAATAGCCATACTGTTGAAAAGTAGCTATCCTGTTGAAGAATAAAACTCAGGATTCTGGAAAAATCTTATTCTTGTCTGGAAGAAGTTCAGGTTTAGGTTGTATGCCACTTTAAGAATGAGGATCTTCATTCTGTCGGGAATATCAAGAACTCGGGTTATACGCCACTTTGAGAATGAGAATCTTCATTCTGTCGGGAATATCAAGGGGTTGGTTATATGCCACTTTGAGAATGAGAATCTTCATTCCGTTGGGGATATCAGGAATTCAGGTTATATGCCACTTTGAGAATGAGAATCTTCATTCTGTTGGGAATATCAGGAATTCAGGTTGTATGCCACTTTGAGAATGAGAATCTTTATTCTGTTGGGAATATCAGGAATTCAGGTTGTATGCCACTTTGAGAATGAGAATCTTCATTCCGTTGGGGATATCAGGAACTCGGGTTATACGCCACTTTGAGAATGAGAATCTTCATTATGTCAGGAATATCAAGAATTCAAGTTATATGCCACTTTGAGAATGAGAATCTTCATTCCGTTGGGGGTCAGAAATTGGGAGTATACCAATCTTCTGAGGTTTCAAGGATGAGAGTCTTCATTCTGTTAAGGGTCAGAAATTAGGAGTATACCAATCTTCTGAGGTTTTAAGGATGAGAGTCTTCATTCTGTTAAGGGTCAGAAATTGGGAGTATACCAATCTTCTGAGATTTTAAGGATGAGAGTCTTCATTCTTGAGAGAAACAGATTTTCAGGAGCTTCATTTGTCCGTTATCTTGTTGGTGGTTGTAATTTCCAGCAGGTGATGAAGGAAATTTTGAACGACCTTGAATTCTAGCAGGTGATGAAGGAATTTTTGATGATTACTACTCCAAAAGGTGATGAAGGAATCTTTGACGATTACTACTCCAAAAGATGAAGGAATCTTTGATGATTACTACTCCAAGAGATGAAGGAATCTTTGACGATTACTACTCCAAAAGATGAAGGAATCTTTGACGATTACTACTCCAAAAGATGAAGGAATCTTTGACGATTACTACTCCAAAAGATGAAGGAATCTTTGACGATTACTACTCCAAAAGATGAAGGAATCTTTGAAGATTACTACTCCAAAAGATGAAGGAATCTTTGACGATTACCACTCCAAAAGATGAAGGAATCTTTGATGATTACTACTCCAAAAGATGAAGGAATCTTTGACGATTACTACTCCAAAAGATGAAGGAATCTTTGACGATTACTACTCCAAAAGATGAAGGAATTTTTGATGATGACCGCAACTTCCAGCAGGTGATGAAGGAAATTTTGAACGCTCTTTCAACTTGAAATGTAATTTGTTTTGGAGAATAAATCCTTGACAAATGTTGGGGAAATAAACCCATGACTGCTGGTCTGCTAGAGAGGTGATGAACTCCTTGAGGATGCTTGAATGTCTTTTCAGAAAGATTTCGGAGAGGTTTCATCACTTCCCCTAGTATTAGATGCTTGTGATATTGCCAGGACACTTGGACTGCACGTAACCCTTTGATGAGATTGACGTTTAAATACCCCAAGTGATGGTGACGGAGACTTGCCCCAGATTAATCCGTAATTGAGAGATTTGTTGAAATCCTGACTGGACTGCCCCAGGTTAACTGAACTTTGAAAGATCTGTTGAAACCTTGACTGGACTGCCCCAGGTTCACTGAACTTTGAAAGCTCTGTTGAAATCTTGACTGGAGTGCCCCAGGTTCACTGAACTTTGAAAGATCTGTTGAAATCTTGACTGGACTGCCCCAGGTTCACTGAACTTTGAAAGATCTGTTGAAATCTTGACTGGACTGCCCCAGGTGTGTGGATAGTGACATGTCATGCCCCCTTGTTGATAGGAGATTTGTCAATGGAAGTGTCATCCTTTTTGAAATGATTTTGCTCACTAAGAGGGCTTTTGTTCACTGGATATTCATTGTGTGAATTTCTCCGCTGTCAAACAAATAGCCAAATGCAAACAATGATATTCAAGTAATGCAAAGTTTATGTTTGTCTCGAAGTTTTGAAAAAATGTGTTTTTTTAGCAGAAAACTTTTTATAAGACATATTCAACACAAGATTTAGGGCAAAGCCTTACAGGAGTCAGGATACCTTTTGAAACAGTATGCTTTCGAACTAACCCATGCTTCAATTAGGACTTTTGAAGGGTTGTAACGTGGCTTGGTTCACGGTTTAAGAAACAAAGGATAAAGTCTCAAAGTATATTTGTACCCACCCGCTCTTCGTGATGTCCTTCAGTCCTAAACTCAGTTAATTGTGCGTCGAACTCTATTCGAATTTGGAACGACTTTTTGGTGATGGTTCACACCAGTTGAATTTGTTGGAAGACAGTCATCATCATTTTTTGCAACATTCTTTCATGTTGTTGAGGATTTGTAGTGACCTCGTTCTTTTGATTTATTATCCCTAACTTTTGCCTGACTGTTCCTATTTTCGAGATTATAGTCAGCGGGATGCCCCAGCTTTCTTAAGCCTCCTTTATAGGTTTTGGCTTAGTGGGCTTTTCTTTTTTGAGAGATTGACTGCCTATGTGATAGGGAACCATCACCGTCTTTTGATTCCAGAGGAATGCTTTTCTTTTTTTGATGTCGTTCGTTGTATTACGAACTGAGAGTTTGCGACTTAAATGCGCACCTTTTTTGAATTAACTGAGAGACTACCCTACCCTAGGTTTAATCAAAGGTTTCAATTTGTTTAAAAACAGAAAACTCCTACTTCTTTGGCTCGAAGGGGTTGACTAGGGATTATCTTCCTTATAACTCCAGTGTTTAGGATTTGAAAGAATGCATGTACATCGTCAGCAAGGTTTGTTCAAAAACATACTGTATGAGATTATGGCATTGTTTCGTCATCCTCCCTCTAAAGGCTTGCAGCTTTTTATCAAGAGTTAAATATCATAAAGAAAGCATAAGAATAGTGAAAACGAATGGATGAATTCAAGACAAACATATGCAATGCATTAATGAAACAGAGTTTGACATCAACAGATAATTGTTTGAATAACAAAAGAAATTACAACTTGAAAATTCAAATGGAACAAAAGTCTTTCAGTTCGAGCTTTGTCATTTCAGGTGGAGAACCCAAAGTGGAAGATTTTCATCTCACCATCCATCATGAATTCCAGCACTCCTTCGTCAATCAAGTCTTGGATCTTGTTCTTCAGGGTCCAACAGTCGTCAGTGTCATGTCCAGGACCATTGGAGTGGTATGCACACCTTTCATTGGGGTGATAGGTAGGAGCATAGGTGTTGGGATTCCGGGGAGGATCCTTTAAAGTAAGCAGGTCGACCTCCAACAGGCGTTTCAGTATCAAAGATGATGGTATCTCCGTCTCAGAGAAATGTCTTCCAGGTACATTTCGCTTGCGCCGATTACCCCGTTGACGCTGACGAGGTTGGTGGTGGGCTTGTGACCCTAAAGCAAGTTGAGGAGCTTTTCCCTTGTCTTCTTATCTCAAAGGGGGTTGAATGATGACTTTCTCTTCAACCTCAGATGTTTTCCCCACTTGGTTTTCCCGAAGTAGTTGGTTGACAAGAACCCTGAGCTCCTCTTGTCTTTGAGCCAAGTCCTAGATGAGAGCCATTTGGCCCACCAGTTGTCCCATCATCTGGATCCTCATTGCGGTCAGCTCAAACTGAAGTTCTTCCAACTGATCACTCCTGGCATTTCTTGAATTCCCCAAGACCATGCCCCTTGTGAGGAGAGCTTTCACTTCTTCTTGCCCCTGGGACAGGTTCAAGAACATTTCTTGAAGTTGAGCATTTTGATCCTGGATATCTTTGACAGTCCTCTTTAGAGCCACCTCTACTGAAATAAACAGTAGGAGAATAAGGAAACCTGAAAAGGAAAAATTGTTATGATGCAATGCATGATATGTGGATACATGTTTTCAAGAATCTCACGGGGTAAACACAAGAAAATGTTAGAGATTGAATTTTGATCAACATCTTTGACTGGAGAACTTCATATCGGTGGATGTCTTTCCACGAGAATCAAGCTCACCATGTCAAGTGGGTCATAGCCCCTGATTCAAGTTGTTGCACTTGATCTTTGACGGTGTTTGTTTAGAGGAAAATGAAACCTCTTACCCTTTGGTAGACGTCTAGTTCAACGTGACCCTGCATCAAAAGACCTTCGAGATCCTTGAAATGGTTATTGAAAATGCTATGGTATGATGTTATGATGTTATGTACATGTATGCAAAAGCAAGTAAGTGTATATACAGGTAATCATATTCACATAAAGCAAACAAGTCCTTAGGTTTAGGCTTGCATGAGGTTTTTAGGTAAGTACCCTCTTGAAGTTAGTTGGCTCATCCTGTCCTAAAATAGAAACCGGGTTCTAAGGAGCTTAATATCATTGGATTATTTTCTATGTTCATTGTTTTGGTTTAGCCACTTAACTGGCGACCAAAATATTCCATGAAAACAATCCTCAATGAGTGTAGTATCGAGTATCTACCAACTTCAGACTGCACCAAAGTCGGTCATCTCACTACCCCTAAAAAGGCCAAGATGGTCAAGTAAGGTTCTAGAGTTCGTTAGTGCTTCATGACATCACTCAGCGGCCCCATATTCTCCTTGACTACTCAAGGGCTACCGGTACTCACAAATATGTCACACTAACATAGCTACTGCTTCAACCATGTCGGTATACCCCGCACAGTTCCCTCACAGTTTATTGCTTTTTACCTAAAAAGGTGCCCCCAAATCCGGGTGTAGGATTTACAACAAACCCAAACAAGGACCCAAAAAGTAAAGCAATCAAAGCAATCAAAGCAAGCATGTATGGGTGATCTAAAACCCTAAGGTAACCCCACTTTTAAGATCTTCCCCAGCATAGTCGCCAGTTCTGTGATACAGTGGGAGAACTGACTTGAGGTTTTGTGTTTGTTTTTGCACTTGTTCGGTTTAGCAAGAGTCGCCACCAACTTTTTATTTATCCTAAGGAAAGGTTAAAAAGCACAGGAAAGACCTTTGAGATGTTTTTGTGGGTTCAGGGGGTAGATTATGAAAAGGGAAGGTGCTAGCACCCTTTTCGTCCATGGTTATCCATGGGCTCTTAGTTACTTGTTTTAGATCACTTGCCTTTGCTTTTCAATTGTGTGAAATGGTGCTTTGTGTGTGTGGTTTTGAAAATGTTTTGAAAAAGATGCCTTGTCTAGGCAACCATTGTAACAATTCTTTACTCAAATGTTTTACAAAGGTGTTTGTCTTTTTGAAAAGATGTTTCAATGTTTTTGAAAGTTTGTTTTGAAAATTGTGTTTGTGAAGTGTGTTTGAAAATGGTAAGTGTGTTTTACAAGTTTGATCAAGTAACTAAGAGTTGTCTACCCTATTTTACTCAAAGGTCTTTCTTATGTTTTTAACCCTTTTAACAGTGTTGTTTCACCATTGTGTTTGGTGAACAACCTTGCGTTAGGATGTTAACAGGACGGGCGCGGGTCATCGTATAGACCATGAGAGCAATAGTGTCAAGTGTCTTTGGCAATTTTCTTGAGGGACTATGATCATTTTTGTTTAGGCAACTCCGATAGCGTCATCGAGGGACTATGATCATTTTGATTTGTTTTTGTTTTGCCAAAGAACTCAACATGCAACCATGGCCCATTTTTGAAGGCAACAAGCGGGATTACCCTAGAGGTGCAAGTGTGAATGGTGTATTGATTTTCATGCATTTGTCTTGTATTAGGTTATCTAGCGGTTGATTTTGAATCTTCGCATACAAACCCTAATTACTATACAGTATATAGAAAGCGATAAATTGCGGGAATTTAAAGTCTAAGCTATTACAAATAAGTATTCGGGGATGGGAGTACAAATGTTTACAAATGGGGATGAGTCTTATCAGGATAGTAGTGTCCAAATATTATTTACAACCAAATCGAATCGTCACATTCTCAATGTAAAAATATAGCAAAGTATAAGGATAAAAGCAATGTATGATGCACATGATTATTTACAAGTGATCAAAAGGTTAACCTAATGTATTTATTAAGTATTTTATTATTTTTGTGTTTTTGTTAATTATGCATAAACAAAAGGTTTTAAAGAGAGAATATTTTAACTTAACAAAAAATCTATTATTTGCATATTTTTTAAAATGTAATAAACATTAAGAAAATTTTGTACAAAAAAGTCAATATATTATTTTATTTAACAAAATAAGTTATGTTATATAAAAAGAAAATAAAAAAAGTATTAGTTTGTATATAACAAAAAGGTTAAATGGGCCTTAAAGAACATGCTTGGCCCAAAAAGTGTGTTGAAAGAGGACAAGAGGGGGGTGCACGCTAGAATTAATTGGGCCTTAACAGTTTAGTGGGGCAGAGGCCCAAATGCGTTTGATAATGTTTTTGTTAGGGTTTCATATGTTTTGCTTCAGAATAGGGTTTCACAGTTCTGTGAGCGGCGCTGCTTTCCAGCTTCTTCATCGCCTTCATCTTTCTCAACCATGGCTTCTGATAATCCTCAAGCCTTAGGCCACAAGACGCGATGCCTCCACCTCATCCTCTTCATGGTTGCTCAGGCGGTGATAAAAAGAGGTAATGATTTCGTTCTATCGCGTTTTTTAGGGTTTTCAGATTCTTGTCTCTTGTATGTTATTAATTTTTTTATATGTTCTGATCCTCTGTTATTTGTTTATGTGAGGTGTAAAAAGGGAAGAAGGGACAATACCTTTAGGTTTTTGTTTCTGAGAGGAGGCGGAGGAGTGGAAGGTGATGCTTCTCAGGCGGCCGGGCGAGGAGGTTGTGATGCTGATGAAAGCTTTTCCGGTACTTGTATTTTTGCTTTGTTTTGTTTTATGATGATGTTATCTTCTGAAAACAACGCTTCTGGATCTCTTTTGTTTATCTGAATGCTTACCTCTGAGTGTTTGAATGCTTGTTTTTTCCTCTTTTTGGGTACAGTTAGTTTTCAATGATGATGATTATTTCTGAGAGTTGTTTGCTTATTGTTGCTCTGATAACTTGATGATGAGCTTTTGCTCTGAGAGTACGTTTGGATATGTTGGAGTTTTGTTGGTTTGGTATTGAAACAGGTTTCTAAGCTTGAGGCAGGCTTGAAAGGCTTATCTTGGTTACAGGCTTATTTGAAAGTTTCTGTAACAGGTTTGTTTAGACAGGCTTGCTGGGCTTTGGCTTGAAGCAGGCTTGAGCAGCTTGACAGGTTTCTGGTAGTTTGAAGCAGGCTTATGGTAGTTTGAAGCAGGCTTGAGGCAAGTTTCTGGTAGTTTGAAGCAGGCTTGAGGCAGGTTTTTTAGCAGGCAAGCTTGAAGGTTTTGTTCTGGTTACAGGCTTGCTTGAAGCAGGTTGCCAGACAGTTTTGAAGCAGGCTTCTGGTAGTTTGAAGCAGGCTTGAAGTTACAGGCTTCAAGGCTTGTGTTTTATGCAGGTTTGAAAGGCTTGTAGCTTATGTAGGCAAGCTTGATTTTCTTGCTTGAAAGCAGGTTTGGAGGTTACAGGCTGTGTTATGTGTTTACAGCTTTGTGTTATATTTTTCTATGTGTTCTGCCCCCTGTGTTCTGAACTGAACTCTTTGTTATATATTTCTATATTCTAAGCCTGCCTAAAAAACTGTAAGCCTGCTACTTTTTTACTCTCTTTCTCTCTCTCCAGAAAGCATATCTTTGCTTAGAATATCTTTCTTTTCTGAAAAGGTTTTGGCCTGGAAAATGATGAATAAAAATGCTTGCTTGCAACTTTAGCTTTCCTCTGCATTCTGTACTTTTCTTCCAGATTTTCTGCATTGCCTTTGATAGCTTGTAGGCAGCTTTATTGACAGTTACAGCTTGGTTAACATTTTTGTTGACAACTTTGTTGACAACTTTGCACTTGTGACTTAGTTTGCCCATTTTGACAATGCAATTTGGTTTTGGCATTTCAGTTTGGTTTGCCTTTTTGACAATTTGAATTTATGCAGCTTTGTGCATTTTGTTTAATATGCTGCCTTGTATTTAATTAATTCATATGCTTGCAAACAATTTTTCTTTCCTCTTTGTGAACCAAGAAGAGAGTCTTCTTGTGATTTGCAAAGAGGATGAGAAAAATATGATGAAAATCAAAACAATCTGATTCCGGCCAACAACCTTTAATGATGAACTTTTAATTATCTGTCTGAGAATGCCTTTTTAATCCATACTGTATTGACTTCTTTGTTTCTGGCTTTGCAGGTGAATATCAGTTGGGCAAAGGAAGCAACAGTAGAAGATGAAGACTTAGGATAGATTTATTTTCTCTTTCAATTGTTTGTAATAAACATTATTATAAATACTGTAAATAAATTTATTGTATTCAAATAACACTTGTAACAACAATTAAAAGCGAATAAAAAATCTTTTGTCAGATAATTCTTTATTTCACTGTCTATTTAATTATTTAAGTTTCTTGAATTAAAATAACTGGAAGTACATCCCAATTATTCTAACTTAGATAAAATAAATAATTAATAAACGTTGTAGTCTCACAAACCCTGCATTAACCAGCAATAAGCCCGGCATTCCGAATAACCAAAAGCATTGCACGATTAAACAAACAAACGTCCACACGCCTTTTACCTTACTAATCAAAACTAAAGCTTCAACTTTCAATCAGAAGCCTCAGCTTCTATCCAATATGTCTAGGCTTTGAGAAATAAACAGAAATCTTGAACAAGCATCAAAGCAGTGTGACAATCAAATGAAATGCTGTGGATTCCAATTCTTTTGAGAATGCGCGTGCAAACCCTAATTCTGGATTTATTATCAAAGAAGCGTCTGCTTGATCAAACCCTGAGCCAAACTCAACCAAATTAATAGAAACCCTAATAATCTGCTTGGACTGATTCAAAAGTTAATGGAAACCCTAATTTGGATAGACTGATAAGAAAAGTCTGTTTGACCGATTCTTGAGCCAATCTGAAAAAATCAGGAAACCCGAAGCTGTGATTTCTCGTGAAAAAGAGAGGGCAAATTTTAGGGTAGAACAGATAGGTTGTACAATAACTCTAACTATAGTGAAATCTCTTACACGTTGGTAAGCGTACTAGAGTACTCTCGAAGTGTGAGGGGAACCAGTATAAATATCTTGTGTTCTTTATTTTTTTGTATTTACCGCTTTCATATTCATACAAAAACAAGAAAATAAGAACATCATTGTATAAAAGAATAAAAATTTGCAATCCACTTTATTTAGCTCCGTCTTAGGAGCACTCAAAAAACAACATTTGGCATCAGAGCAAGTTAAGGTAAGTTGTTCCTATTCGATCCATAATGGATTCCGCACAACCAACTTTTAAAGATGATGGTAGTAACAACAAGCCTTCATTGTTTTGTGGTGAATACTTTGATTTTTGTAAAATTTGCATGAAGGCTCATTTAGAAGCACAAGGAGAAGAAATATGGGATGATGTCCAAAATGGTCCATTTGTTCCTACAAGTATTGTCAACGGTGTTGGATCGTCAAAACCTAAAGGTTCATGGGATGAAGATGATAAGAAAAAGGTCCTTTATGATAAGAAAGCAATCAACCTTCTTTAAGGTGCACTTTGCATGGATGAATTCTTTTGTGTTTCGGCGTGCACAACAGCAAAACAAATTTGGGATACTTTGGTTAAAACTCATGAAGAAACGGTTGAAGTTAAGAGGTCAAGATTGAATACTTTAACCCAAGGGTATGAACTTTTCATAATGCAGCCCCAGGAGACAATTCTCGACTTGCAAAAGAGATTAGTTCATCTGAAAAGCCATTTGTTGGCACTCGGTAAGACTTTTACTAATGATGAATTAAATCTTAAAGTGCTTAGATCATTGTCCAGGGAATGGCAACCAAAAGTGGCAGCTATATCAGAAAAGAAAAGACTTTCAAAAATGGCATTCACGGAATTGTTCGGCAAATTTCAAGAACATGAAATCGAATTTGGAAAGCTAGAACAACAGGAGATTCAAGATGAGGATTCCAAAGGCGTTGCATTGAAAGTTAACTCAAGGGAAGAACTTGATGAAGATGATTCAGAGGAATTCATGCATCTTGTAAAAAGGCTCAGTAAGGTTTTCGCTAATAATGATAAATCTTCCAAGTTTGCAAAAAGCGAGAAACTTTTTAGAAATAAAGTTTCTTCTTCACTACACAAATTCAAATGCTATGAATGTGGAAAAAGGGGACACATAAAGATGGAGTGCCCAAAGTTGTCGAAGAAAATTGCTTACAAGGGAAGAAAATTCTCAAAATCCAACAAGGTTTACATTGAATAAAGTGATACAAGTTCTTTACTCGATTCGAAAAACGGAGAATATGCAATCCGCTTTTACGACATTACATTATTCTGATGACGAAGAGGGAGAAAAGTTTAGAAATTTTTATCCTAAGAAAATAGTTGCTAAAAAGAAAAATTATGTTACAAGCAACTTTCTTCCTACTTGTTTATATTGTGGTATTATTGGTCACACACATAATGCTTGTCATGCAATAAATTCTAATGCTACGAGTGAACATTATGTCTGGGTCAAGAAAGAAACTAACCATGAAGGACCCAAATCACTTTGGGTACCTAGAAAAACTTAACTTGTTTTGTAGGTTTTCTTGAAGACCACTTCAAAATCCATGATATCTTAATAAGTGGTTGGTCCAAGCATATGATGGGAGTTATAGGAAAATTTTCAAATCTATTAGGCCAAGGGATGCGTCACATATGAGGACAACATCAAATGAAAGATTCTTGGCAAGAAAAATATAAGCACTAACTTTCATATCCAATGAAGAAGTACTTCATAATGAAGGATTAAGACAAAATCTTCTAAAGCATAAGTCAACTAATATCATGTTACTCTTCTATTTTAATTATGATATTATTTTGTTTCTTTTTCCCTTACTTTTTTCTAATGACAAAGGCGAAGAAGATATATGTGTATGCTTTGTCTCTATTTCTTGCAGAAATTGTCTACATGCTCTATTGATCAAGGAGAATCATTGATAAAGGGGGAATTATCACTAATAGCGGGAGCATATTGTATTTTTAAGAAATCTAAAGCATTTCCCATAACAAGTGTTTGTCATCATCAAAAAGGGAGAGAATGTAGAGTCATGTTTCAGCAAGTTTATGTTTTGATGATTACAAACATTATGATCAAGGAAAAAGGCATTATAAAAAAGAAGAAGAAAAAGTATCTACTCAAAATGGACTTTTGGCTTGCATGCTAACTTACTCCTAAAGAAGACTTTGGTATTTGATCTTCATTATGGTATAAGACTCAAATTCAATGTAGTATGTTACTATAGTGCTCAAAACATGTTTAACATTATGCATACATGTTTCGTGGATTTTAACATAACTAGTATTGCATTTCTAAGCCATTAAAAAGGTTATTTCACATTTTCATACAGTGGTAACCCGTTACAGGTTTCTGGTAAACGGTTACAGATTCAGCATTTCAAAAATTTTAACGTTACATGCATGGGTAATCGGTTAC
This sequence comes from Vicia faba, assembly GCA_948472305.1. NCBI lineage: Eukaryota > Viridiplantae > Streptophyta > Magnoliopsida > Fabales > Fabaceae > Vicia > Vicia faba. The sequence continues at coordinate 720,542,197 of OX451738.1, read as the reverse complement.
TGTATTCTGGTAACCGGTTACCACTTAAACGAATTTGAAAAACAAAATTGTTTTGAATGCTGTTTGTTTCTTGCAATTGTCTATGAACCATTGCACTTCTACATTCATTTATAATCTTTTTAAAGGGTGCAATACACGTATATAATTCAAATTTTTCTGAAGTATAAACACATACAAAATAACAACAATCACAACATACAACTCAACATTTTGTTTCTCATTTTCAAACAAGTGCATGGATTAATATTTTGCATGAAACTTTTACTCTTACATTTTCAAATACATCATTAGAAAAGTTTCATCATATGCATTGAGCACTTGTGTAATATATTCATGAATTATTTTCTTGAAAGAGAAGAGATCAATACTTTGTATTGACATTGATTATCAATTTTCATATCTACTTCAAGAATTTATTTCTAATCTTTTTTCCAAAGTGATTATGGTGTAACCTTGCCATCCAGGATTATTGGAAGCAACAGAGTATTAAGAGAGGATTGTTATCTTTTTACTTTGTATTGGTTACCTTGTTTTCAGGATTGTTGGAAACAAGTGTGTACATTGAAGAAGGTTGTTCTTCATGTACTTGGTTTGATCTTAAAGGATAGTTAAAGTCTTTGATCTCCCTATAGGTTAGATAGTAAGAATCACATTTGGATGTGGATAGACTGTACAATAATTCTAACTATAGTGAAATCTCTTACATGTTGGTAGGGGGACTGAAGTAATCTATAAGTGTGAGGAGAACTAGTATAAATCTCTTGTGTTTTTTATTTTCAGTATTTACCGCTTTCATATTCATACAAAAATAATAAAATAAGAACATCATCACATAAAAGAATAAAAATATGCAATCCACTTTATTCAGCCCCGTCTTAGGCACACTAAAAAAATAGAATCATCCCATGTTGCCATGAGACCCTTCTTGGCTTTGTAGGCCTTCTTAGGTTTCTTGTTGTTCTTGAGATTTGGGCATTCATTCTTATAATGTCCAGGCTCCTTGCATTCATAACAGGTAACTTCTTTTCCATAAGCTTTCTTCTAACCAGATGTAGATTCAGAACTACCGTTTGTTCTTCTTGATCCTCTGAACTTTCTCAGTTTGTGTTTCCATATCTGACTTATCCTTCTAGATATCAAAGAAATTTAATCTGAATCTGAATCTTCTTCAGATCATTCTGATTCTTCTTCTACTTGAAAATCCTTAGTCTTTCCAGACTTAGACTACAAAGCCACAAATTTAACTATTTTCTGAGGTTCATCTTCCTCAAGCTCTATCTCATGACTTCTTAAAGAACTAATTAGTTCCTCAAGACTGGTGTTGTTCAGATCCTTTGACAAATTCAAAGTAGTTACGATTGGTCTCCATTTCTTAGGTAGACTTCTGATAATCTTCTTAACATGATCTGCCATAGAATATTCTTTATTCAGAACTTTGAGTAATACAATAAGAGTCTGAAATATTGAAAACATCAATTTCAAAGATTCATCATCTTCCATTCTGAAGGCTTCATATTTCTGGATTAGGGCCAGAGCCTCTGTCTCCTTAACTTGAGCATTTCCTTCATGAGTCATCTGAAGAGAATCAAAAATAGATTTTGTAGTCTCTCTATCTGTGATCTTCTCATACTCATTGTAAGAAATAGCACTTAGAAGAATTTTTCTCGCTTTGTAGTGATTTATGTGAACCTTCTTCTGAGGATTTGTCATTGCACTTCTTGAAATCTTTAGACCTTTATCATTTACTGGGTGAGTGTAGCCATTAACTATATAATCCCATAGATACAAGTCATATCCCAGAAAGTAACTTTCAATTATGTCCTTCCAATAGTCAAACTTTTCTCCATAAAACATAAAAGGTTTAGCACTATACTGATCTATATCATTATCCTTATTTTCATCAGTTACAGTAGCACTGTTACCTTAATATGCCATTTTTTTTCATACAATCTGGATCGGTACTAAGCACTGTTAGGTGCTTGGTAAAAATTCAAACTTTTATCAACTCCTCAGAATCGGAGCTCTGATGTCAACTGAAGGTGTAAAAAACACAAGAAATGGAGGTTTGAATTAAGTTTTAAATAAAAAACTTTTCCTTTTAAAATCCCCTTTAAACTGTAACAATTTACTTCACTTAGTGATAATAGTGATAAGATGATATAAGGAAAGAACAAGTTATGTTTATACTAGTTCACTTGAAAAACTATCAAGCTAGTCAAGTCCATCCACCAAGGTGATTTCGCCTTTCTCAACAAGGACTTAATCCAATAATCAAATAGATTATTACATTCACAAGCTAACTGCAAGTGACTAACGTTACAACCTTTAAGACACACTAATCTTAGACTTCTTAAAGATTTTGACCAATTGGCCCTTAAGTAAAAATCAAACAACTATTTGAACAAAGTTTGTTTACAAAAGATATGCTTCTACATAAGTTGATAAGTAAATAGATTTTCAACAAAACTAGACTAGAGAAATAAAAGCGTATGAATAGTCTTTGGAGAATGTGAATTAGCAGCCTTCTCTCATAGTCTTCAAGCCCTTTTATAGCCAATAAAATAATATAACCGTTGAAGGGTATTTCTGGAACTTATAGAAAGTTGACAGTTTGAATAATTACGTGGGAGACAAGATCAGACGCAACGTCCGTCCTTCATGGTAGTGGAATGGAATGATTTTTTTGTACCATGTACTTTTTGTACCACACAATCTTATCCTCTTTTTCTTCTGACGTCAGAGGCTTCTGAGCATGTGTTGGAAGAATGAGAATAACACATAGGTCTTCAGAACTTCAAGTCTTCAGAGTCTTCATAACTGTATCTTCAGAATCTTCAGCACGTGGTCTTTAGAAACCTTTGTAGAACCTTGAGTCACCAGAACTTCAAGTCTTCAGAATCTTCATAACTTCGACTCTCAGAATCTTCAGCACTTGGTCTTGAGAACCCTTTGTATTCATAAACATAAGTCTTCAGCATATGGACTTCAGTTATAACTTTTGTCTTCAAATCTTCAGAACTTGGTTTCTTGGACATGTATCAGAATCACAACTTCAGAGTCTTCTGAAACTTTTTCTACTGTTCATCAGAACTTGTGTAGCTATAAGTGAAACTTATTGTCTTCTAATATCTTGGAAATGTCTTTCATCAGAAGTAGAACCTGTTTGTTAAATACTCAAAATAACAAACATTAGAGTACCAAAATTATTCATAAAAACATACTCTTTGTTATCATCAAAACTCAGAGATAGAATTGCAGAACCAAATCTTATTATAACACCCATTTCCTATGCCTCAGAGAAACCAGGCGCCAGTGCAAAATCAGTTCCTGAATCAGCGTCAACAATAGAACCATCATCAGCAACCACAAGGTCAGTGAAAGCCTGTAAAGAGGCTTGATCATGTTCACATGCCATATGCTCAACTTTTCCCTTAATTGCTTGCCAATAAGTTGATTCAACTGCGTGAACTTGGTCCTCCATCAAATCCTCTCCCAAGGGGGTATGATATTAATGCTCATTGTGAATTTTATTATGGGGCACCTGGCCACACAATTAAATATATCAATGCATTCAAAGGCAAAGTCTAGGAGCTCATTAATTCAAAGGTGATTGAGTTCACGCCCAAAGAAATATAAAGCAGTACTACTCCAACTGCTACAGTTGAAAAGGTTAATGTTTTATTCTACCCAGGATCTACCTCAGGTCATACTCCACAATCTTGGGCTCCAGATCAACCTTTAATTAATCCTCAGCCAAATCAGAAAAGGAAGACGCGTGAACGGATATGGTGCCCGAATCAACATAAATGCTCTCAGAAAGGAAAATAGAATCAAAAGAAGCCAGAAACAAAGTTGGATGTAAATCCTATGCTTTACAGTCAATTTCTTCCTTACTTACTCCACCATCATTTGGTTGAGATAAGAGAGTTTTTACCTCCTCCAACACTTCTTCCTCTTAGATATGATGCAAATTCAAGATGAGAGTTCTACTCAGGGGCACCTGGCCATTCAGTTGAGAACTGCCAAGCTTTGAAAAACAATGTGCAAGACCTGATTAAGTTAGAGGCTATCACATTCACGTTTGGCGGATTATGCATAAACTGAATTCTATGGCCCAAGTGAGTACCAAGGCCTTAAAGATTCTAGAGATTCTATCAAATCATTTATTTCTTGCCATAAATCAGCATCTAGAGATAACAAGGATTCTTGAAGATTTATTGAATCTTCTTCTACATTATAATCCGCATAATAGGACCCATAATTTTTAGCAACTCTTACTCTTTTATTTTGTCGAAGTTTTGTTTCTACATTGTCGTTTCTTTCTGTGCTTCTTATCATAGGGATATGACTCGATTGGGTGCCCCACTATTTCTCGTTTTGAAAGGAAATTTGTCTGCATAGAATTCAACATCATTTGATTCTATGATCACTTTTGCATTTAGGTCATAAAACCTATATGTCTTACTGTTTGTTGCATACCCAATGAATACACACACATTCATAGACTCTACTAACGAGTTTAACTCGTTTCGGATCCATAATCCTGACATAAGCCAGACAACCCCAAGTTCTCTAATAAGACAAGTTTGGTTGTTTTTTCTTTAATATCTCATATGGTGAGATCTTACTTTTTGACTTGGGAACTCTATTCAGAACATAACAAATAGTCAATAAAATTTCACCCTACCAGTGAGGTGCAGCACCAAAATTTATCATAATTGCAACAACAAGTTCATTAAGAGTTCTATTATTTCTTTCTACTTTACCATTCACTTTAGAAGAATATGGAGCAATCGTTTCATGTACAATTCCATGTTTAATATAAAAATCATTAAATAATCCAAAATCGTATTCAGTTCCCCTATCACTACGAAATCTCTTAATCTTCTTACTAAGTTGATTCTCAATTTCAGTTAGATACATCTTAAACATGTCAACTGTTCACTTTTATTCTTCATTAAGTAGACAAAAGTATAATCAGAGCAATCGCCAATAAAGGTGATAAAATAATGTTTACTATTTGTAACGCGGTGGGAGAACTGACTTGGTGTTTTGCGTTTGATTGAAAATGTTACAGTTTAGCAAGAGTCGCCACCGACTTTTCTTTTATCCAAAGGAAAGGCTGAAAATAACAAGAAAGACATTTGAGATGTTTTCTTGAGTTCGGGGGGTAGATTATGGAAAGGGAAGGTATTAACACCCTTTTCATCCATGGTTTTCCATGGGCTCTTAATTACTTGCTAGATCACTTGCTTTTGTTTGAAAATGTGCTTTGTGTGGTTTTTGAAAGTATTTTGAAAAGGTGCAATCGTTTAGGCAAACTTTGTAATGACTCTCGTTCGTAAGAATGTATACAAAAGTGTTGATCTTTTGAAAATGTTTTCAAGTTTGAAAGGTGTTTTGAAAGTGTTGGTGTTTGTTTTTTAAAATAACAAGAATGTTTTGGTTTTGAATTTGAGCAAGCAACTAGGAATAATCTACCTACTCAAAAGTCTTTCATGTTTATTTCCTCTTTCCTTTGACATTGTTATCTTACCATTGATTTGGTAAGTAACCCTATCTTTAGATGTAAAAGGGACGGGCGTGGGTCATCGTATAGCCATGATTAGCAATGTTGTAAGATATCTTAGCATTTTATTTAGGGGCCAAGATAATTTTTTAAAGGCAACTTTGATAGCGTCGTCGAGGGACTATGATCTTGTATTTTTTTATTGTTTTAGCTAAGATAGCTCATATGCATAATATGCCCATTTTTGTAAGGCAACAAAGTGGATTTACTCTAGGGGTGTATGTGTGCAAGTGTATTGGTTTACATGCTTGATTTGTCTTTGAATTAGGGTTTCCTAAGCATTGATTTTAATCTTTCCATACAAACCCTAATTACTAGCATTTGTATATAAAACATTTAAATTACGGAAAATAAAAATACTAAGCTATTACATCATTTAGGAGAGGGGGTGTACAAATTTACAAATGGGGATTGCAAGAAATTAAAACCCTAATAATCTATTACAACCATATTGAATTTGAATAAATGTATAAATAAAAATGCAAGAATGTAAATATAAAAAGAAATGTGATTTTTGTTTGATTTTCATGAAAAAAGGTTTTTTGACCTAGCTAAATAAAATAAAATAATTAACTAAAAATAAGAAAATTAAGATTAAGTTAAAAAGGTATTTTTTAGGGTTTTTCTATGAAAGTTTTTATCTTAATGAAAATACAAATGAGAATAAATTAATTAAAATAAACCTAAGTTCTAAATTAATTTTATTAACAAGAAAATAATACAATAGTTAAACCCTAGTCTAAATATTTATTGAATAAAAAAAGAAATTAATTTATTAAATGAAAAATGTTTTTGTTCTTTTAGTTTTTATGAAGAAAATAAACTAAATAAATATAAATAATAAAATATAAATATTTTTGGTTTTTTTTATTAGTAGCAAAAAAATGATATTAGTAATAATAATAATAATAATAATAATAAAGAAAATGAAAAATGAAAATAAAATATAAAGAAAAGTCAGGGGGGGTTTGGAAATGGTTAAAGGGGTTAGAAGGTTAAAAAAAGAAACAAAGGCCCAAAGTTGTTGGCCCAGGCGCTGCAAAAAGGCAAAAATGTGAAAAAATATGGGAAAAAATGACAAAAGGCAGCGCGCTGGGTGTTGATCCCACGCCTTCTTGGTTACCAGCGTGCTGCCTTACCACTGGGGTGGTCATACATCCGTTAACTTAACTGAAATGATAAATATATAATACAAAATGAGTCATGAATACACTTCATCTTCAACCTCCAGCCAGACCACCTGTATCTCATTCATTTCTCAACAAAAATGGAAAATGCAAACATGAAAGTTGCTCCATTTTTCCATACGAATCCAACCATATAAATATCATACTATAAATCAAAGATGAATGAGAATTTTTGAAAGTACCAAATTTTGACCTAATTATTTTCAGAGGTTCAATCCTAAAATTCTCCTAGCTCAATCAATATAAATAAAATCTATGGACATGTACAAGTTCAGGGCAATGATGTCTACATTTTATCTTCACAAATGCAAGCCTAACAATGCCTAAGTAATGAGATAGAAGTTCAAGAAAAATACCTCAAAACTGGAAATCGTGAAATGCAAATGAGCTTGATTCAAGGTGCTACAATGATCAGGTTAGCTTTCTCAAGTTCCCAGGAAGCTAATGCAATGGTTAGCTTGAGTTAAAAGTGGCTGAAATGGCTTGGATAAGTCGATGTGCAGTGCTCTGTTTTTGGCTATGGAGGAAGATGGAAATGGAGTTAAAGTTGTGTAACAGGGACATGGATGAGTTGTATTTGATGTTTAGAAGTTTTAGGAACCAAAAGGCTTGAAAATGCACGAGTGAGATGTGAGTTTCAAGTTTTTGGTTAGAATGTGCAATAATGGTGATTTTTGATTCAGTTTCGAGTTCTTGTGTGTTTTAGGGCTTGTGTATGCGTGTCTTTTCTTACAAACAACTTGTGTATATGTATGGAAAGGGTTTGGATACTTGAGGTGGTCAGAAGTACAAGATCACATGTTTTGGCTTCTTGGCTTGTTTTTGAAGTAAGGTTGACAAACATAGTTTCAATGCATAGTACAAAGCTATCTAGAGCGGTTACAAACTTTAAACATGCTTATTTGACTTTGTAGAGGAAGTTTGTGCAGAAGGAACAAGTGCAAAGCTCAATGCAAGTTGACTTTGCATAAAGCTTGCTTTATGTAAATGGCAAAGGTGCCTTTGTGCCATTAATGGGAAATTATCTTGGATAAAGCTTGAATTAAATGGATAATAGCTCAAAAATAAGTGTAATATTCTGACTAGGGAGAGATCTTGAGGTTTAGAGGCCTGCAAAGCAAGATTGTGCAACATAGGCTTGAGATTTGAATTCTTGTTCATCACAAAATGACCTATAATTTCAGTTTGAAACCATAACTTCCTCTCTTTGATTCTCCTTGCTCAAGAATGATCTCAACGAGTTCTTTGACATTTCAGAAATCTTGTAATATGCTCTACAACCCCTGTTTGAATCACTTTTTAAAATTACCCTTGGAACTAAATGAAAAATTGCCATGAAGTTAGGTCAAAATCCTGCCTAAACTAGGGTAAAATTTTCACTAAGTGTTTAGTTTCATGACCATGACTTCATGGATTAATAAATTTAGATCCAAGAATTTCTAAGAGAAGTTGTGTAACGCAATGTTTTATATCTCATGGATATCTATAACTTTCATGTTGAAAGTTTCTTTTGAATCATCTTGCATTATGGTGAAAAATTGGCTTAAAGTTGTTGAAAAAATATGAAGTTTTCAACACTTGGAAAAATTTCTAAGTTTGGAAACTTTGACTTTTCAAAATGAAATCTTGAATTTTTAATTTCTTGATGAATAAGTTTCATATTTTGACTTGTTTTGATGAATTGTAATCTTTGACACTTGATTTTGACCAAAAAGTCAAAGTTTGACTTTTCATTGTACAGTTGACTTTTGATTAGTTGACTGTAAATCAACTATCAATCAATTGATCTTGAGCAATGTTTTGAGTCACGCCATTAGGTCAAAGTGATGCAATTGAATTATTAAGATCATGTCTCAAACCAATTAACCATTTGCTAGGCCAAAAATCAGAAATTGCCCTTTCCCAGTAAAAACCCTAATTTTGACCATTTTGCCCTTTTGATGATCTGATCAAATTTCTTGAGGAATTGTGGTCCAAACTTGATCAAATGATATATATGAGTTCACAATGTTGAAATGGATCAAAAATTATGAATTTTGACTGTAAATTGGCCACAATTGACTTTTTCCCCAATACAGTTGATTTTTAGGTCAATTGGTCAATTGATTGAGAAAAAATGTGATCCACGACTTGAAACTTGACATGAGTACTCTTGAGGGTCCATAATGATCCATGAAAGTCATATGAGGTATTAAAATTTCAATTATCCTTGTGCAATCTCAAACCCTAATTTCAGTCATCAGTGCTTAAGGAGGTGTCTTGAGCTGATCAACCCTTGTGTAATCTTGAATAAAAGGAGATCTTGTGAGAAAATAATTGATAAATGAGAGGGAAAATTTTGGGGTACAAAAACTGCCCCTATTCAATCTTCTTAAACCTGAAGAGTTAGATTGGCGGATCCGCCATTCGTGACTTGAATGTGGAAGATGATTGGACACTAGAGTGCCCAGAAATTTGCACTCGAAGATGATATGGGAATGGGCTTATAGATGCCATTTGGAGGAATGATGGAGATTTTCTGGAGATGGGCTTGTAGATGACATCTAAAGGTGACTGTTGACAGAAAATAGACTAAGTTTGAACTTGATTTCAACTGGAAAAGAATCAAAATAAATCTTTGAGCGATTTATCTGAACCAGAAGAAGTCTTGTATGTTGTTTGACTGGGAAGAATCAGAATAAATCTTGGAGCGATTTATCTAAACCAGAAATTTTCATTTGGAAAGTATCAGGATAAACCGTTGAGGGATTTAAACTGAACCAAAAGAGATCTTGAATATTCTTTAACTGGAAAGAATTAGAGTAAATCTTTGTGCAATTTATCTGAACCAGAGAAAGTGTCTGTGGAAAAGAATCAGAATAAATCATTGAGAGATTTATCTGAACCCGAAGTGTTCCTTTGGAAAGTATCAGGATAAACCATTGAGGAGTTTAAACTGAATCCAAAAGAGATCTTGAATATTCTTTAACTGGAAAGAATCAGAATAAATCTTTGTGCAATTTATCTGAACTAGAGAAAGCGTTTGCGGGAAAGAAACAGAATAAATTGTTGAGAGATTTATCTGAACCCGAAGTGTTCCTTTGGAAAGTATCAAGATAAATTGTTGAGGGGTTTAAACTGAACCAAAAGAGATCTTGAATTCTCTTTAACTGGAAAGAATCAGAGTAAATCTTTGAGCGATTTATCTGAACCAGAGAAAGCTTCTGCAGGAAAGAATCAGAATAAATCGTTGAGTGATTTATCTGAACCGGCGGAGATTTGGAGAAGAATCAGAACAAATCATTGAGAGATTTATCTGAACCAGAGAAGACGTATGTGGGAATGAATCAGAATAAACCGTTGAGATATTTAAACTAAAACGGCAGGGGTCTGAAAGAAATATTTGTTATGTAGATGGTTGACCAGTCCTTTTTTGGGAGTTGATCTATATTTGACTTGTTTAAAATTTGATGATAATTTTCTGTTGATTGATCTTTCCTGAAAAAGATGAAAGGTTAGTTGTATGCAATGTCATGATGTATGAAATGCATGGTGCAATTATGTTCTCAAAATAAATGAGATTATGTCGTATGCATTTGTGTTGTCAATGTTATGACGTATGGATGTAATGTATGGACACATTAATTGTTATGCCATAGCGTTGTTGGGGTCGGGGAAAATAAATCCCTGAGCATTGCTGAGAATGAGGAATGCAAGTATTCATGTTTTGAAGTTTAAGCATTGATGAGCTTCTATTTTTTAGAGAAATAAACTCTGTTGTGTAAGGGAAGTGCCATGCATTGCTTGTAGACCTCGTGAAATACTACTGGGGAATCTTGAGAAACTGGGCGATTTTCACTGGGGAATCTTAGGAGTGATAACTGGAGGTTTTGTTCTGTCTTGGATGTGAGAGAGCTTAATATCATTAAGCTGCAAACTGGAGATACGTTAGTGATCCTGTAGTGGGATGTCTCGGATTTCCGTTCTTGTTGGAAAAGGTACCCGCGGGGGATTTTATGTAATAGTCTAAAGATATTATCCTATTTCTTAAAGCCATTAGTGATTGTCTTTCTATTTTCTGTTCATTTGTAGATAGTATTCACATTCAAATTCATATTTTAAAAAATAATCATTGGACGTTTTCGCAAACAAAACACAAAGAATAAAGAAAAACAAACAGTTTTTCACTTTCAAAGGAATATCTTTGTATTAACTTGATTAAGTATTTTGTACAATGAGACTAGCATTCTAGTAAGAGAATGTCGTTGTAGAAAAATGAAAATTTGATACAAAGAAAAGATAGCTATGTGAAATAATCCCATGGGGTTCCCATTCTGCTACAGCCTTCGTGTCTCTGAGCGTCTTGTCCACTTGCTGCCTTGTCCGAAGTTGATTGGATTAATTAGATCCGTTTGAGCTTGTCAGTCGATGCTAAAGGTTGGCTGTAAGGTGATCCAATGGGACATAGTCATACGCTTTAATTCCCTAACTTTTTCCTGGACCGCCCTTTTGGGTTTTCAGTCCACCGGGATACCCTTTTTTGCCCAAGCCGCCCTTTCGGGTTTTCAGCTTGCTGGGTGTACAGATTTTTTTATTTTATCCGTAATTTTTGCTCGAACCTTTGTGGTTCACCGGGATGCCCTTGTTTTTCCTAGGTGTGTCAACCTAGCGGGTCTCTTATGCGTAGTATCTTTTGACTATGTTCGCGTTCACAGGGTGTGGAAGGTCGTCGCCATCCATAGTGGTTAGGATCATTGCTCCACCAGAGAATATGCTTTTGATCACAAATGGTCCCTCGAATGTAGGAGTCCATTTTCCCCTGGGATCACCTTGTGGCAATATAATACGCTTGATTACCAAATCGTCGATCTGATATACCTTACGTCTAACCTTTTTGTTAAAGGCTTTGGTCATACGTTTTTGGTACATCTGGCCATGACAGACAGCCGTTAGCCTCTTCTCATCAATTAGGTTCAACTGGTCAAGCTGAGTTTGGATCCAATCATCTTCATTCAGCCCTGCATCCTTGATGATTCTCAGAGAAGGTATTTGTACTTAAATTGGTAGAACAACTTCCATGTCGTATACCAAGGAGAAAGGAGTTGCCCATGTTGATGTGCGCGCCGTGGTACGGTAACCGTGGAGAGCGAATGGTAGCATCTCATGCCAGTCCTTGTAGGTTACTGTCATTTTTTGTATGATCTTCTTGATCTTTTTATTTGCGGTTTTGACAACACCATTCATCTTTGGCCGGTAAGGAGACGAATTATGATGTTGGATCTTGAATTACGCGCATAGCGCGGTGATCGTAGTATTGTTGAGATTTGTACCATTGTCTGTGATGATTCTCTCCGGGATGCCATACCAACAGATGAGATTCTATTTGATGAATCGGGCGACAACATTCTTGGTAACAGAAGCGAAAGAAGTTTCCTCAACCCACTTTGTGAAGTAGTCAATGGCCACCAAGATGAAGTGGTGCCCATTAGAAGTTGTAGGTTTGACTTCTCCAATCATATAGATGCCCCACATCGTGAATGTCCAGGGAGCAGTCAAGACGTTTAAAGGAACTGGAGGCACATGCACTTTGTTAGCGTAGATCTGGCACTTGTGCAGGTTCGCGAATGTTGATAGCAATCTGCTTCCATGGTAGACCAGTAATACCCTTCCCGTAGGATATTTTTAGCCATCGTATGCCCACTAGAATGGGTGCCAAAAATGCCTTCATGCAGATCAACCATGACCTTTTCTGCCTCAGCCTTGTCTACGCAACGAAGCAAAACAGGGTCATGGTTGCGCTTGTAAAGGATGCCATTACTGAGGAAGAACTTAGAAGAGAATCTTCTCAAGAACTTCTTATCATTGACTGAAGCTCCTTCCGGATACTCTTGGGCCTCGAGATACCTCTTAACTTCATGGAACCAAGGCTGGTCCACTACTTCTTCAGTATCGATCTCATGATAGTAAGCTGGTTCGTCCATCCGTTCAATGGTGATCTGGGGAGCCTCGTTACCCCACTTGAGTTTAAACATGGATGACATGGTGGCTAGCACGTCCGCTAGTTGATTTTATTCTCGCGGGAAATGCTCGAAGGTAATCTCCTCAAAATGTGGGATTAATGTCAACACATGTTCTTTGTAGGGGATGATGTTAGGGTACTTAGTGTCCCATTCTCCTTTGATCTGACTAATGACCAAGGCTAAATCTCCAAATATACTTAAAGACTTGATTCCCAAATCTATAGCAGCTTTGAGACCAAAAAAACAAGCTTCGTATTCTGCCATCTTATTTGTACAGTTGAAGCAAAGTCTTGCAGTGAAGGGAGTATAACATCCTTCCAGGGATATGATTACAGCACCTATGCCATTGCCCAGTGCGTTAGAGGCTCCGTCAAACACCAAGGTCCATCGGGATCCTTGTTCACGTCCGTCATATGGTCTGAGTTCTTCACAGTTGTTTACCATCATGATTTCTTCATCTGGGAATTCAAATTTCATGGACTGGTAGTCATCCACAGCCTGATGAGCAAGGTGATCGGCTAAAACACTTCCCTTTATTGCTTTTTGGGTAGTGTACTGAATGTCGTATTCAGTCAGGATCATCTGCCATCTTTCTATTCTCCCAGAGAGGGCAGGCTTCTCGAATATGTATTTTATTGGATCCATTTTGGATATCAACAAGGTAGTATGGGTCAACATATACTGTCTTAGCTGGCGAGCAGCCCATGCCAGAACGCAGCAAGTTTTCTCGAGCAGTGAATATCTTGTTTCACAGTCGGGAAACTTTTTTCTCAGGTAGTAAATAGCATGCTCTTTTTGTCCATACTCGTTATGCTGCCCCAACACACACCCCATTGAATTTCCAAAAATAGTTAGATACATGATCAGAGGTCTTCCCTCGACTGGTGGAATCAAAACAGGAGGCTCTTGAAGGTACTCTTTGATCTTGTTGAAGGCAGATTGGCATTCATCATTCCATTTGACTACTTGATCTTTCTTCAGTAATTTGAACATTGGTTCACAAGTAGCCGTTAAGTGAGACATGAATCTGGCGATGTAGTTCATCCGTCCTAAGAATCCTATGACTTCCTTCTCGGTGCTAGGAGCAGGAATTTCTTGTATTACTTTCAGCTTGGCAGCGTCCACTTCGATACCCTTACCGCTGACAATGAAGCCTAGGAGTTTACCGGACCTTACCCCAAATGTGCATTTATTCGGGTTCAACCTGAGCTTGTATTTCTTTAGCCTTTCAAACAGTTTCTGCAGATGGTCAAGATGTTCCTCTTTAGTTTTAGATATGGCTATCATGTCATCTATATATACCTCTATTTCGTTATGGATCATATCGTGAAATAGAGCTACCATGGCGTGTTGATAAGTTTCCCCAGCGTTCTTCAAGCCGAATGGCATAACCTTGTAACAGAATATGCCCCACTATATGATGAAGGTCGTTTTCTCCATGTCCTCAGGTGCCATTTTGATCTGGTTGTAGCCTGAGAAACCATCCATGAAGGAAAATACTTTATGTTGTGCGGTGTTGTCAACTAGAATATCGATATGGGGCAGCGGGAAGTCATCCTTGGGGCTTGCCCTATTCAAGTCTCTGTAGTCCACACACATACGTACCTTAGCGTCCTTTTTAGGCACTGGAACAACATTGGTGACCCATTGTGGATAGGAGATGACGGCTAAGAATCCGGTATTGAATTATTTCATGACTTCATTTTTGATCTTCTCTGACATGTCTGGCCGCATGCGACGGACTTTCTGTTTTACCGCAAGGCAATCTTCTTTTGTCGGTAGACGATGGACCAAGATATCAGCGTCAAGTCCTGGCATGTCTTTGTATGACCAAGCAAATACCTTAACATAGTCATGTAGTAACTGAGTTAAACGCTTCTTGACACTGGGTTCTAGATTGGCTCCTACCTTGACTTCTTTCTTGTCTTCTTTGGTACCTAAGTTAATTGTGTCCACTGGTTCTTCATGGGGCTGTATGGTCCTTTCTTCCTGTTGTAGTAACCTGGCTAGTTCCCCTGGCACTTCACAATCTTCCTCACCTTCGTCTTTGGCTTGGTAGATTGGATTTTCAAATTCACAATAGGCCATAGCTGAATCGTTACCCATGGGATCCTGAGTGGATGTAGATCTGCATTTTAATATGTAAGTGTGAGTAAGAGCATAGCTATCTTTGAAAGAAATAAAAATGTAGAAAAAGAAAGACAAAGAGCACAAAGTTTGCATGCAAAAACGTCCATGATTCATTGATGACATATGAAAATGAAGTAACAACTCTTACAAATGGACTGTTGTTCCTCGGGTAAGACACAAGGTTTTAAAAGTCTGAATTGTTTAATTATTACAAGTCCGATAAAAATTTAAAGACAATTACTGTTGGATAAAAGTAATTGGGACAAAATCTTTAGCTTCCCAGTTGGTGAGTCCTCCGTTGATAGTTGGGAAAATCCATTCTTCCAGGTTACAGTTGTCATCAATATCCTCCACTGTATTGACTCTATGGTTGCTGATCCTCAAAGGTGGTCCCTTGGCACGAGCACGGCGGACAGCTTTCTGGGCTCCTGAAGTGAAACCCAAACCAAATTTGTCAGACTTGTAAGGGAAATACGGGAGTTGGCCCCAAATAGTACACCCACCTTCTTCGACCACTGCCTTGGCATCTTTCAGTGAAGACATCTTTAGCGGAGGTCTTGTAATCTTCGGGACTTGGGAAATAGTCTTGGTTGCTGCCACTGTTTGTGGGACTTCCTCGAAATGCTGACACAGAGTTTCAATGAATTCACCATCCATTTCCACGTATCTGAAGGAGTTCAAGTGACTGACCATATATTCCTCTTCTCCATGGACATTAATGATTTTTCCCTTGGTTGGGTATTTCAGCATCTGATGTAATGTAGAGGTGACGGCACCAGTGTCATGAATCCAAGGTCGGCCTAATAAGCAAGAATAGTAAGGGAGAATGTCTATCACGTAGAAAGTTGAATCAAAGGTTTGAGTTCCAACTTTAATGGGGATGTCCACCTCCCCATGCACCATTCTCTTTGAACCGTCGAAGGCCCTTACCACTATGTTGCTGGGTTTTAAGGTCAAACCTTTACAGTCTAGTCTATCAAGAGCCTTCTTAGGCAACACATTCAAAGATGAACCAGTGTCAACCAAGACATGGGCTAAAGTTGTGCCCTTGGATTCGACAGAGACATACAACACCTCGTTATGTTTCCTCCCTCTAGGTGTAAGATCAACATCAGAAAAGCCCAAACCATTATCAGCAGTCAAACTGGCCACACAGTCTTGGAATTGGTCAGCAGAGGATTCCTATGGTACATGGGCAGTTTTAAGAAAATTTACCAAGGCCTTCGCATGAGCCTCGGAGCATAACAACAAAGCCATCATATAAATATTTGACGGAGTCTGCCCTAGCTGTTCGACTACGTTGTAGTCGCTTCTCTTTATAATTTTCAGAATTTCTTCCATCTTCTTTTTAGAGGCCTCAGGTATAGACACTGATTTTGCCTTCATCCGGACAGGTTCAATCAAAATACCTTTGCCCCGAGTCTCAGTCGACTCAGTGATGGGGGAGTCAGTAGGGGTATCCACAGGAACTGTAGTAGTAGTATCAATAGGAACAGAAACAGGGATGATCACAGGACTGGCAACAACTTTCGGAGGAGCAATCTCAGGGGAGAATACTCTTCCACTTCGGGTTATTTTGCTGGTTCCTGCAATGTTGCTGATTTCGGGGTCAGCCTTCTCAAAAATCGAGTCTTCATCAGCCAGCCAATCTTGCTTGACGCCGTGATAGTAGCCGTCACCCCCATAGTTCCAAGGGACAGTTTTATCTGAGGAGTACGGGATCGGCCCTGGCATAGTAAGTATCAGTGGAGTCACCTTAGGAACAAATGTAATCCTAACGGGTCTTTTGGTGGAGACCCTGGAAGGATTGGCGGAAATGGTTACTATTGAAACATCCTTGTAAGAAATGGTCGAAACAGGAGTTTTTTCAAACAAAAATCTCTTTGTCATCCATTAGGCGTTGGACACCTGCTTTTAATAAATGACAACCAGTTGGTAGGGATAAACAGAAGTGACAGCCTTTGCCACAGCCCGGAAATAAACCGACCTTCAACAAATTCCTTTTAACAGACAATAGAGAAGTAACAAGTTCATCAACAACAGTAACAAACACATCATCTTCAACAACGTTAACATCACGACCATGCTTGGGAATAGGAGATGTGATAACATTTGGGATCTCAGGAGCATCAAATTTAATTTCTTTAGCTTCGAGAAGGTCTTGCACTTTGTTTTTCAAAGCCCAGCAGTTGTTGGTATCATGGCCTGGACTTTCTGAATGGTAAGAACAACGTGCATTAGGTTTTTAATGAGGAGAGGCGGTGTTGGGATTCTTTGGGGATTCCTTCAAAGTTACCAGATTAGATCTCAATAAATGTGGCAGGACTTGAGACAACTTCATATTTATCCAGGTAAATTGTCTTATAGGTCTTTCCATTCTAGGCTAGTTGTTCCTTTGTTGAGTAAGTGCATGCTTAGGGATCATGACAGCCCCTACTGTCGGATGGTGTTCAATTATATCCTGATTCCTTTGAGGGTACCCAACACCAACTTCTTTCTTCCCAATAAATGGTTTTCTCACAGCACTGACGGATGCGTCTTTTTGGATCTTCCCACTATTGATCCCAGCTTCCACTCTTTCCCCGGTCAAGATTAATTCAGTGAAGCCTGCTGAGGAGCTTCCAATTAGATGATTAAAGAAAGGACCGGATAGGGTACCCAGAAACATGTCTACTAGATCTCTGTCAGATAGGGGAGGTTGGACTCTTCCTGCTAAGTCCCTCCATTTCTGAGCATAGTCTTTGAAACCTTCGCTTGAAACTATAGCCATACTCTAGAGTTGAGTACGGGTGGGAGCAAGGTCTGTGTTGTACTGATATTGCTTATAAAAAGCAGCGGCGACGTCTTCCCAATTATGGATATTGGCCCTTTCTAGTTGATAGAATCAATCTAGCTGAGTCCCAGATAGACTATCCTGAAAGAAGTGGACCCACAAATCTCTGTCAGCAGTGTGAGGTTGTATCTTCCTCACATAAGATTGGAGATGCATCTTGGTACACAAAACCCTGTCGTACTTAGCAAATACCAGCGCATTGAACTTTGGAGGAATAATAATCCCACACACCAAACCCAACTCTTCAAAGTCCAACCAGGGAACTTTCTGAATCTCCATTGCACTTAGACGCTCTTCCAGATGTTTGTATTTGTCGTCAGTTGGAGGATATTGCTCTTCGGAGTAGTTATCCTCTTCTTCCTCTTTGGGTTCTAGATGATCAGCTACCCCTTGTCTTTCCCTTCTTGATTATCCTTTTCACCCGACGATGTTGTGAAGTCTAGGGTCCGTCTGGCTGGCCCTGGGAACCTTATTCCTAGATTCAAAACACCGGTTGATTTCTTCGCTTTCTTCTTCTTTTCTATGATCAGCGAAGTTTTCAAATCTTCTTGTCCTTTGGCCAAAGTTAAGAACATTTTTTGAAACTGAGCATTCTGCGCCTGGAGATCTTTCACTGTCTGCTCAAGATCCATCTTACTGAAATAAACAGTAGAAAGATAAGGAGACCTATTGGTAAGAAACTTGTTTATGTTATGATGAATGAAGATGCACATGCAATTATTTCAAGGAAATTATAGATTTAAATTTGCTTTAGACAAAAGGAAACACATGTTAGATTAATAAATCAAAGTTTGAGTACATCATGCCTCTTTTAGGCTTACAAATAAATACAAAAAATCTAATATAAAAAAGTTGAGCGCATCCTCTTTGGTGTGATGTAGGCTTTCAGACTCCGCTCCTCATGAAGCTGCTTGGTGAGTTCCAAAACCTTCTTCTCGCTGGCGTAGAATTGGGCCTCAAAAGTGTCTCGCTCCCCTTTAAGTTGTATCCAATCCCTTTTCAAGTCTTCGAGAGAGGTGGGCATGTTGGGATGAAGGATAATGTATGGAACATCTCCTTCCACAACAGGCTCTATGGAATTTTTTTTATTAATAACCAAGTATTAAAATAATATTTCGCAAATAACCGGGTTTCGGAAAAAATTACGCAAATAACCATGTTCGAGATGGCTCCACAAAGGAGGAGCCATCTCAATTGGCGCATGCTCCTCTTTTTTTAAGGGAGGCGCCATCTCACTTGGCGCCTAAGTGCTTAGGGCAAGCCCTAAGCCAAGTGAGATGGCGCCTATGTACAAAATTAGGGCAAAAAATTTTTTTTTTATTTTCTTTCCTGCGCGTTGCCTATTAGACAGAGATCAACAAAATGGATTTTTTATTTAAAAAAATAATTACATTCAACTGTTTTACATTTAAAGAACAGTAAAAAAATGGATACAAAAAATACTGGGAAAAAAAAAGATACATCAGTGATCCCCAGGAACCCGGTAATGACCCCCAGTTCCGCATCCCCGTCCTCGCCTTTCTCTTGCTGGGTGCCGTCTCGTTTCCTGTTGCGGCAAGGTCGATGGCCCAGCGAAGTCAATGCGATCCGAATCCATAAAATCAGTAAGATCTCCATATCTCGAAGATCCGCTCTGGTACAGTCGGTTACCCATACCCTCGAAGTTTGGTCGTGTTGGCGGTGGGTGGGGTTCCATGGTTGGTCGGTAGCATTGGTCGTCTGAGTATGGGGGGTAGAAAGGAAATGGATCTTGGGGTGTTTGGTATTGTGGATGTTGGGTTGTTTGGTGATATGGTGGTTGATGGTAGGTTTGGTCGGCTTGGTCATAATCTTCTGACATTCCCATATCAGGGCTAAGGCTGGA
Organism: Vicia faba; assembly: GCA_948472305.1. NCBI lineage: Eukaryota > Viridiplantae > Streptophyta > Magnoliopsida > Fabales > Fabaceae > Vicia > Vicia faba. Next base: position 720,522,615 of record OX451738.1, on the reverse strand, counting down.
CGTTAAGGGCGCCATATTGGGATATGTGGAAGACTGAAATTGTGTCTGGGGTATGTGGGTTTGCTGGTATTGGGGTTGGTATTTTGGTTGGGTTTGAGGCATATCCGGGTATTGGTAGTTTGGCGGTGATTGTGGTTGGTAGTACGGCATTTGATTGTAGTTGTGTTGTGGTGGGGAATGTGGTTGTGTGTTTGTTGGTCTGTTTCTTCTTGGGGGTTGGTTTGAGGTTGATGGATTTTGGGTTTGTTGATGGGGAATCGAGGGTTGTGCCCATTGTGTGCGTGGGTCAACCAAGTACCTCGGATGAGACACGTGCATATCTGGGTTACTAACCGACCTGTACCACGACATATATTGATCAGTGTGTCGCATGTTACCTTGAGTAAGGAAAACTGGGGATTGCAAGATGTAGCGGTGACGCCTTTGCCACATTTTACACCATTCTGGAGCAAAGTCTTTTCAGTTGGTAAGACCCCACTGGGCGTCGACCCTTTTTAGATGCCAGGGGGACAAATCTGTTGGATCACTTGGTATCTCTTAGATCATTCCGAACTGCATCTTCACACGGTCGCTGTGGTGCATCTCCACAATGTTGAACCGAATGAGTGCAGTCTTTGCAGTCCAAGTTGCTGCATCCTCTAGATTTGGAGAATGGCCCAAACCCAAATATGGTCTCCAGACGAACTACGATAAAATTTAAATCAGGTAAGCGCAAAAGTAATGTATAAATAATTAAAATGAACAAAAGTTAAAAGCTACGACGTACGTCATCTGGGCCTAAGTGATCCAACAGATTCCGGTAGAGTGCGACATTGAATCTGGGATTCTTGCCGTAATCCATACCCCTCACGCAGTACCTAAAGGAAATGAGAAACATGTCATTTTTAGCATATATTTTGGAAAGAGCAGAATAGTTATAAATGCTATAACTTAATGACTTACTTTGTTGCGTACGGGAAACCAAAAGTGTTGTTGTTGATGGGGTTTAAGGACTCCATCCTCCACCAACCCCAGGCTTGTAGTAAAAATGCGCACCCATAAAATGTACATTTTTCCTTGACTGCGTTTTTGCACAAGGAACTGTACAGGTGGGCTAATACTACAGAACCCCAACTATATTTTCTAGTTTTATCAAAATTTGTTAGTAAATGTAAGTACATGAAATTTACACTATTTCCCGTACTTTCGGGAAATAAAAATGTACCAAAAAGTATCATAATATACGTTCTGGCTTTTACTACTCGGTCATTCTCTGAGGAATTTTCATTTAATTCCATACTTGCATAATGCCGTTTCAGGTCAGTGATTAGTATTCCCTGCCCTCTTGCTCCACCACCTTCTACCATGTCCCTACCCAACAGTTCTTCACACTGTGAGTTGGGTTGTTGAACCGACCCGTTCACCGCCTTACCGTCGATAGGGAGGCCCAGTAGCATGTACACATCTTCGAGAGTGATGGTACATTCACCTATTGGTAGGTGAAATGTATGGGTCTCCGGTCTCCACCTCTCCAACATTGCAAGAATGAATTTTGAGTCAATGGTGCAATTAGAGATCTTTATCACGTGTCCAAAACCTGCATATTCCAGATAAGGGACGATAAATGGGTCGGGAGCCAGGTATTTGTGCAAACGGATTCTGAATCTTTGTGTATCCTGAGATCATAATTAAACAAGAGTAAGATTAATTAAGATGAACAACACGTTATTTGAAGTATGAAAAATGTATAACCAAAGAAGAGACTTACAAATGCAGCAATGTTTTCCCTTGTGCCTCTGTGAGTATCTCCCATTGTTAGAAGAGCCATTGTTCAGAATGCTTGAGAGAATGAAAGACTTAGGAAGAAATAGAGAGTATGATAGACTTAAGAAATATTTCGTAGCAGAGAGTGAGAGTTGTGTGGGTGTGAGAGATGTTTCATAAGGTATGTATTTATAGGCAAATAAGTTTGATGTAGTGGTTGCATGCCTGCGATGTGTCACATTTGCATGCTTAGGGTGTTACACATATGCATGCATGCATTTACAAAAAATGTAAGGTGTCACTCTTGCAGGCTAGGTGGCAGCCCATGCATGTATCACGATTGGACAGTAAGGGAGGCGCCATCTCACTTGGAGAAAGAGTACAAAAATGAATGGTGTCGCCACCCCATTTGGCGAATAAGAGGTGTCACTTTTTACAGCATTGGCTCAGGCTACGTGACAGCCTTTGGGATTCCTTTCTTTGTTGCATGCAAGGCCATTGGAGTTGATGGGTGGAGTCTTACACAAAACATTTATGTGTGCAGAATAGGGCCAGGCTAGGTGGCAGGCTAGGTGGCTGTATAAGCCCATGCATGTATCACGATTGGACAGTAAGGGAGGCGCCATCTCACTTGGCGAAAGAGTACAAAAATGAATGGTGTCGCCACCCTATTTGGCGAATAAGAGGTGTCACTTTTTACAGCATTGGCTCAGGCTACGTGACAGCCTTTGGGATTCCTTTCTTTGTTGCATGCAAGGCCATTGGAGTTGATGGGTGGCAGGCTAGGTGGCTGCATAAGCCCATGCATGTAATATTATTGGCAGCCTTGGGGGGTTGCATCACTTACTTAATTGAAATTTGTTGCCTTACGTTGAACATAACATTCATTCACATAAACTGTAAAATTTTCCAACCTTCGAATCAGTCATCTAACCTTCAAACATTCCAGCATTCATACCTTCATACAATCAATAAACCTAAAACATTCCAACCTTCATACCTTAAAACAATTCTACACAATGGCCTCTTCACCATAATTTGTTGTCAAAGCACATTTCAACAGTGAGACATACATGTGTCCCACAGTTGGGTTTTTGTTTAGAAACACCGACAATGTTCGATTTCTCTTAAACGGGAAAGAAAATTTCTCGTACTTTAAGAAAAGATTGGAGGCCAAACTCGAACGAGGCCCGGTATCCCAGATATTTTATCAGAGTCCAGTCTTTTTTGGAAACAACCAAATTATTTTTTATAAGGTTGCAATTCAAGATGACGAGGATTTCAAGAACATGATTTCCAGCCATGTCTATTCTGGAAATGACTCTATTGAGTTGTACGTTTTGTTTCAAGAGCCTCCGGTGACACAGGAGGTAGAGCCTCCGGTGACACAGGAGGTTGATCCTTTGGAGAATGAGCAAGATGAGGTGGATGCAGTTGATGATGAAGAAGAAGATAACGAGTTAGAGTTTGATGAAATGGTGAACGACGATTCTGACGATGATGGCATCCCAAGTATTCCTACCGACAAAATCTACACACCACCTACGCACATGACAAACTTCAACATGGGCGGAGATGAACCTTCTACGGACTTGTTTTTCCAACCGTATATGCAGTCGGATGAAAATTTAAAAGAGAAGGACAAGTTTCGTAATAGAGAGGAATGCATAAGGGCCATCAAAAAATTTCACATGCTCAACTCGGTTGATTATAAGGTGGATCGTGTAAACCCGGAAAGGTACAAGATCAAGTGTGTCCACCCTGACTGTATGTTCAAGCTGACCGCTTCATACAGACTAAGGGGTGACTGCTGGGTCATAGGTTCCATGACTACCCATACTTGTGTAAGTTCCACTCAATCACAAGACCACCGAAAACTCAACCATGATCTAATCTGTCAAGAAATCCTACCCCTGGTCAGCAACGACCCTTCTTTGAAGGTGAAAACAATCATCTCCCACATCACCACGGTTTTTAACTACACTCCGTCTTACCGTAAGGCGTGGTTAGCAAAGACTAAGGCGATTGAAAGGGTGTACGGAAACTGGGAGGAGTCATACCGAGAACTTCCCCGCTACCTAAATGCACTCAAGACATATTCTCCAGGTAGTGTTTATGTTCTGGAAACATTGCCAGCGTACGCCCAAGATGGTAGTCTACTACATGGCAACGGAATATTCAGTCGCGTCTTTTGGGCATTTCAACCATGCATCACAGGGTTTGCATCATGCAAACCAATTCTACAAATAGACGGGACTTGGTTGTATGGGAAGTACAAAGGCACGCTTTTGATGGCAGTTGCACAAGATGGCAACAATAACATTTTCCCCGTTGCATTTGCCCTTGTCGAGGGGGAGACCGGTGGTGCTTGGAGCTTTTTCCTGAAAAATCTTCGTACACACGTGGCTCCTCAACCAGATCTCTGTTTGATCTCGGACAGACATGCCTCCATTGAAAGTGCCTATAATAATCCGGCAAATGGTTGGCATGACCCTCCTTCTACGCATGTCTATTGCGTCAGGCATATCGTCCAGAATTTCTCGAGGGAGGTCAAGGACAAAACATTGAGGAAAGCGGTGATGAATGCGGGATACGCACTGACACAGCCCACATTCAAATATTACCGCAACGAGATCCGTTTGTCTAACCCAGAAGCCGGTACGTGGATCGACAATATACCGGTCGAAAAGTGGACTAGGTCATACGACAATGGCCAAAGATGGGGGCATATGACAACAAATCTTATTGAATCAATGAATGGGGTATTCAAGGGCATACGAAACCTCCCCATCACTGCCTTGGTGAAATCCACGTATTTTAGGATGGCTGCGTTATTTGCCAAAAGAGGTGAAATGTGGTATGCGGTCTTGCAATCAGGACAACTATGGAGTGAAAGCTGTATGAAATACATTAAGGCTGAAAGTGCTAAAGCCAACACTCACATGGTTACACGGTTTGACCGCCATAGCCACAACTTCATTGTGAAAGAGACAATTGACCATAATGAAGGCCTGGCAAGACAAGAATACAGGGTCATTTTACCTTCTCAATGGTGCGATTGTGGCAGGTTTCAAGCTTTTCGTATGCCTTGCTCTCATGTCATTGCCGCTTATGCTCATACCCATCAAGACGCGCTTCAACTGCTCTCAAACGTTTATAAATCTGAAACGTTGCTCACTGTTTACAACAACAACTTTCCTTTGGTGGCAAAACCGGACTATTGGCCTGAATACAACGGTGATATAGTTTGGCACAATGACCAAATGCGAAGGAACAAGAAGGGTCGTCCCAAAAGCAGGCGCATAACAACAGAAATGGACGATCTTGACAGGTTGGAAAGAAAGTGTGGTTTATGCCGTCAGGTCGAACACAATCGCAAAAACTGTCCGAATCGGGCGTCTGGCTCGACCAATAAATTTTGTAATACAATAAATCTTTTCAATATTTGTGTTGTAAACATTATGGGTTTTCCGTTAATAAAACTGTTCACACAATTTAAGAAATTCAATATAGGAAATTACATTAGGGTTTTCGCGTACAACAATGATTAACGATATTCAATCTAGGAAATTACAACTGTTAACACAATTTCATCTGACCCATGCATCATCAGCATTACATCACTGTCTGTTTTGACTTCCTCCAACCACACATTAGGTCTTCCTGTCGCATGCGAGGTTGTTGTTCGTTTTCGCTGGATCCTTCGAATTTTTTCCCCCTCGGCGATGTCTCCATCTAGCCACCGCATCAACTCCCGCTTCAGACGCTCCATGGAGTGAATGTGCCAGAATTTCATTTTCATCGCAGGTTTCGTGGCGGAGAATATAACGTAACCATCTCTGCTAAAAATCATAGGCGACGTCATTACGTAAATAATGGAGTACAAAATAAAAATACAGTGCGAGAAAGTGTGAGAAATTTCAAAGAAACGGACGAATTATTTATAAAACAGCAAAAAACCATAGTTTTGCCCTAGGCGCCAAGTGAGATGGCGCCTCCTCTCATTTTTAAGGAGCATGCGCCATCTCACTTGGCTAAAAGACAAGGGAGGCGCCAAGTGAGATGGCGCCTAGGGCAAAACTCTAGGTGGAGGCGCCAAGTGAGATGGCTCCTCCTTTGTGGAGCCATCTGAAACATGGTTATTTGCGTATTTTTTTCCGAAACCCGGTTATTTGCGAAATATTAATTTAATACATGGTTATTAATAAAAAAACCGGCTCTATGATAACCGAGAGCATATAGGGATAAGGCATCACAAGACTTTGAGCACGAGCTCGTACCCATTTGAGATAAGGCTCAAGAGGGATGGAATTCTTGTGCCCCAGTGTCTTGCTATCAACTCTATGTATCATGCCCCAAGCTCGCATGAACCTTTTGCGGTAATTTGGAGCATCATTCTCGTAGTTGAAGATGATTCCTTGAATAAGTGCGTCATGAGGACCATCCCTTCTTGCATATCCAAACTGTCGTAGTTCCAAACAAGGATTGTAAGTGATTCCTCCCCTAATGCCTAAGAGAGGGACATTAGGGAATTCTCCGTATCGATCAATGATGGTAACATTCTCTGAGAAATGAGGACACCAATGAACGCCTGAATGTGTGAGAGTCATCAGCCTTTGAGACCATCTCAAAACCTGTTCATTCTTCAAGATGGATCGGGGTAGGTGCGAAATAAACCACCTAGCCAAAAGAGGTGTGCAACACAGAAGGGTTCCTCTCCTCTTTATAGTGCGAGTATGCAACGAATGTAGGATATCTCCAAGCAGAGTAGGTACTGGATTACGTGACAGGAAAATCTTAATCGTATTCACGTCTATGAGCTGGTCCGGATTAGGAAACAATACCAAACCATAGATGAGAAGGGCTAACACCTCTTCAAAAGCCTGTAAGTCCAAGGTATCCTAAAAATGATTAGCTTTCTCGAACAAGAACTTAGCCAAAAAAACCTTGACACCTCTCCTGGTTTCCCAATTGGCTACTACGTCAGACCGTTGTAAGGACAACTTTAGCAATATCTTCATGTTTAGGGTCTCTTTCCATACCATTGAAAGGTACCTCATTAAGGATAGGTACTGCAAATAGCATAGAAAAATCCTTCATAGTAGGCACTAACTGGTAATCGGGAAAGAGCACTTTTAACATTTCTTCATCAGGGTTTGAAGTGACGAAGCTGAGAAGCCTACCATGTCTTTCTGTGAATGAAGAGATTTCTAGAACCCTTGATGCCAAATCCTTAAGCTGAGGAGGTACTTTTACCAGACTGACTTGGATAGTGAATATACGAGAGAGAGCCATGTCCTACAAAACAAGACAAAAATAAACCCTAAGAATCCTTGAAATGGTTAGTATGACATGATATGTTATGATTTCATGATTATGCTCAGATATAGCAGATATAGCAAGCACAAAAATCACACATAGACCTTAGGTTTAAGGCTTGCATGGATTTTAAGGTGATACCCTCTTGAAGTTGGGTTGGTTCAACCTGTCCTAAATATAGTAATCGGGATCTGAGGGTTCTCAATATCACTGGTCTTTCCCCTAAATCTCGTTTCGATAGACAATTGACTTGCCACCAAACAAAACTCAAGGGTCAAACCTCAATGAGTGTAGCATCGAGTATCAATCGACTTTAGGTTTACACCAAAGACGTCTATCTCACTACGTCCTAAAAGCCATGTTCATCAATTAAGGTGCTAAGGTCAGTTGACGCTTTATGATACCACGCAGCGGCCCTGTATTCTCCTTGATTACTCAAGGGCTACCTATACACACCAAATCATCGCATCAACATAGTTACTGTTTCAACTGTGTCAGTATACCCCACACAGTTCCCTCACAGTTTGTTGCTACTTACCTAAAAAAGGTGCCTCCAAATCCGGGTGTAGGATCAAAGCAAACCCAAACAAGGAACCATAATGTAAAACATGTAAAACAAAGAAAGCAATTAAATATGATATAGCCCTAAGGTAACCCCACTTTTAAGTTTATTCCCTAGCAGAGTCGCCAGCTCTATAACGTGGTGGGAGAACTGACTTGGTGTTTTGTGTTTGATCGCAAATGTTGTGATTTAGCAAGAGTCGCCACCAACTTTTCTTTTATACAAAAGGAAAGGCTAAAAAGAACAGGAAATACCTTTGAGATGTTTTCTTGAATTCGGGGGATAGATTATGGAAAGGGAAGGTATTAGCACCCTTTTCATCCATGGTTTTCCATGGGCTCTTAGTTACTTTCTAGATCACTTGCTTTTGTTTGAAAATGTGCTTTGTGTGGTTTTTGAAAGTATTTTGAAAAGGCGCCATCGTTTAGGCAAACTTTGTAATGATTCTCGTTCGTAAGAATGTATACAAAAGTGTTGATCTTTTCAAAATGTTTTCAAGTTTGAAAGGTGTTTTGAAAGTGTTGGTGTTTGTTTTTGAAAATAGCAAGGATGTTTTGGTTTTAAATTTGAGCAAGCAACTAGGAACAATCTACCTACTCAAAAGTCTTTCATGTTTATTTCCTCTTTCCTTTGACATTGTTATCTTACCATTGATTTGATAAGTAACCTTATCTTTGGATGTAAAAGGGACGGGAGTGGGTCATCGTATAGCCATGATTAACAATGTTGTAAGATATCTTAGCATTTTCTTTAGGGACCAAGATCATTTTTGAAAGGCAGCTTTGATAGCATCATCGAGGGACTGTGATCTTGTATTTTTTTATTGTTTTAGCTAAGATACCTCATATGCATAATATGGCCATTCTTGTAAGACAACAAAGTGGATTTACCCTAGGGGTGTATGTGTGCAAGTGTATTGGTTTACATGCTTGATTTGTCTTTGAATTAGGGTTTTCTAAGCATTGATTTTAATCTTTCCATACAAACCCTAATTACTAGCATTTGTATATAAAGAATTTAAATTGCGGAAAATAAAAATACTAAGATATTACATCATTTAGGGGAGGGGTGTACAAATTTACAAATAGGGATTGCAAGAAATTAAAACCCTAATTATCTATTACAACCATATTAAATTTGAATAAATGTATAAATAAAAATGTAAGAATGTAAATGTAAAAAGAAATGTGATTTTTGTTTGATTTTCATGAAAAAGGTTTTTTGACCTAGTTAACTAAAATAAAATAATTAACGAAAAATAAGAAAATTAAGATTAAGTTAAGAAAGTATTTTTTCGGGTTTTTCTATGAAAGTTTTTATCTTAATGAAAATACAAATGAGAATTAATTAATTAAAATAAACCTAAGTTTTAAATTAATTTTATTCACAAGAAAATAATATAATAGCTAAACCCTAGTCTAAATATTTATTGAATAAAAAAGAAATTAATTTATTAAATGAAAAATGTTTTTGTTCTTTTAGTTTTTATGAAGAAAATTAACTAAATAAATATAAATAATAAAATATAAATATTTTTGGATTTTTTTATTAGTAGCAAAAAAATGATATTAGTAATAATAGTAATAATAATTATTATTATTATTATTATAATAAAGATAATAAAAAATGAAAATAAAATATAAAGAAAAGACATGGGGGTTTGGAAATGGTTAAAGGGGTTAGAAGGTTAAAAAAAGAAACAAAGGCCCAAAGCAGTTGGCCCAGGCGCTGTAAAAAGTCAAAAATGTGGAAAAAAATGAAAAAAATGACAAAAGGCAGCGCGCTGGATGTTGATCTCACGCCCCCTTGGTTACCAGCGCGTTGCCTTACCACTGGGGTGGCCATACATCCGTTAACTTAACTGAAATGATAAATATATAATACGAAATGAGTCATGAATACACTTCATCTTCAACCTCCAGTCAGACCACCTGTATCTCATTCATTTCTCAACAAAAATGGAAAATGCAAACATGAAAGTTGCTCCATTTTTCCATACGAATTCAACCATATAAATATCATAAACTATACATCAAAGATGAATGAAAATTTTTGGAAGTACCAAATTCTGACCTAATTATTTTCAGAGGTTCAATCCTAAAATTCTCCTAGCTCAATCAATATAAATAAAATCTATGGACATGTACAGCTTCAGGGCAATGATGTCTATATTTTATCTTCACAAATGCAAGCCTAACAATGCCTAAGTAATGAGATAGAAGTTCAATAAAAATACCTCAAAAGTGGAAATCATGAAATGCAAATGAGCCTGATTCAAGGTGCTGCAATGGTCAGGTTAGCTTCCTCAAGTTCCCAAGAAGCTAATGCAATGGTTAGCTTGAGTTGAGAGTGGCTGAAATGGCTTGGAGAAGTCAATGTTCAGTGCTCTATTTTTGGCTATGGAGGAAGATGGAAATGGAGTTACAGTTGTGTAACAGGGACAAGGATGAGTTGTATTTGATGTTTAGAAGCTTTAGTAACCAAAAGGCTTGAAAACGCAGGAGGGAGTTGTGAGTTTCAAGTTTTTTGTCAGAATGTGCAACAATGGTGATTTTTGATTCAGTTCTGAGTTCTTGTGTATTTTAGGGCTTGTGTATGCGTGTCTTTTCTTGCAAATAACTTGTGTATATGTATGAAAAAGGTTTGGATACTTGAGGTGGTCAGAAGTACAAGATCACATGTTTTGGCTTCTTGGCTTGTTTTTGAAGTAAGGTTGACAAACATAGTTTCAATGCATAGAACAAAGCTATCTAGAGTGGTTACCAACTTTAAACATGCTTATCTGACTTTGTAGAGGAATTTTGTCCAGAAGGAACAAGTGCAAAGCTCAATGCAAGTTGACTTTGCATAAAGCTTGCTTTATGTAAATGGCAATGGTGCCTTTGTGCCATTAATAGAAAATTATCTTGGATAAAGCTTAAACTAAATGGATAATAGCTCAAAAGCAAGTGTGATCTTCTGATTAGGGAGAGATCTTGAGGTTTAGAGGCCTGCAAAGCAAGATTGTGCATCATAGGCTTGAGATTTGAATTCTTGTTCATCACAAAATGACTTATAATTTTAGTTTGAAACCCTAACTTCCTCTCTTCGATTCTCCTTGCTCAAGAATGATCTCAAGGAGTTCTTGGCCATTTTAGAAAGCTTGTAATGTTCTCTACAACCCCTATTTGAATCACTTTTGAAAATTCCCCTTGGAACTAAATGAAAAATTACCATGAAGTTAGGTTAAAATCCTGCCTAAACTAGGGCAAAATTTTCACTAAGTGTTTAGTTTCATGACCATGACTTCATGGATTAATAACTTGAGATCCAAGAATTTCTAGGAGAAGTTGTGTAAAGATATGTTTTATATCTCATGGATATCTACAACTTTCATGTTGAAAGTTTCTTTTGAATCATCTTGCATCATAGTGAAAATTTGGCTTAAAGTTGTGAAAAAATATGAAGTTTTCAACACTTAGAAAAATTTCTAAGTTTGGAAACTTTGACTTTTCAAAATGAAATCTTGACTTTTTGATTTCTTGATGAATAAGTTTCATATTTTGACATGTTTTGATGAATTGTAATCTTTGACACTTTATTTTGACCAAAAAGTCAAAGTTTGACTTTTTAGTGTACAATTGACTTTTGATCAGTTGACTGTAAATCAACTATCAATCAATTGATCTTGAGAAATGTTTTGAGTCATGACATTAGGTCAAAGTGATGAAATTTAATTCTTAAGATCGTGTCTCAAACCAATTAACCATTTTCTAGGCCAAAAATCAGAAATTGCCCTTTCCCAATCAAAACCCTAATTTTGACCATTTTGCCCTTTTGATGATCTGATTAAATTTCTTGAGGAATTGTGGTCCAAACTTGATCAAATGACATATACGAGTTCACAATGTTGATATGGATCAAAAATTATGAATTTTGACTGTAAATTGGCCACAACTGACTTTTTCCCCAATATAGTTAATTTTTAGGTCAACTGGTCAATTGAATGAGAAAAAATGTGATCCAAGACTTGAAACTTAACATGAGTACTCTTGAGTATCCATAATGATCCATGAAAGTCATATGAGGCATTAAAAGTTCAATTATCCTTGTGCAATCTCAAACCCTAATTTCAGTCATCAGTGCTTAAGGAGGTGTCTTGAGCTGATCAACCCTTGTGTAATCTTGAACAAAAGGAGATCTTGTGAGAAAATACTTGATAAATGAGAGGGAAAATTTTGGGGTACAACACTATTTCTAGTTAAAGTTACATATAATTCACATATATCAGAGTGTATAAGATCTAAAGGATCAAATTCTTTAATAATTTATTTAAGAGAAGTCTTAGTAATTTTAGCTTGACTATAATATTCACATTTATTTGTATCATTGACATTTAATTTAGGGATTAGGCCTAAGTTGCTTGCATTAGAAATAACTCGCTTATTATCGTGACAAAGTCTAGCATGCCAAATATTAAAATCACATAAAGAGTAAGCAGAAGGAGAAATTTTATTCAAATCAACATTCAACTTAAACATGCCATCAATGGCATACCCTTTCCCAACAAAAATACCATTCTTAGTGATGGTGTACATATCTGCTCCTATAGACGGACTAAACCTTGCCTTATTCAAAAGAAAATCAGAAACAAGATTCTTCCTAAGTTCAGGAACATGCATGACATTCTTCAAGATTAAAGTATTTCATGAGGTAAAGTCCAACTCAATGTCTCCAATTCCAACAACATTAGTGGTGTGAGCATCTTCCAATAACACTTTCTTATTTTCAGCATTCATGTATGTCTTGAACATAGCACGATCATAGTAGGCATGACAAGAGGCGCCATCGTCTACCCACCAACCATCACTTCCACCAACCATGTTGATTTCAGTGATCATAGAAATGAATTGCTCATCAGTCAGGTTAACTTGTGCATTAGAGCCAACATGTTTGTGCATGCTCTTACATCTCTTAGCCATATAACTCGGTTTTCCATAATTAAAGCAAGTGAAAACTAGAGCGTCATTTCTTTTAGTTGGTGGTTGCTGTTTAGCAATCAGAGCAGATGAGCCCCTTGAGGGATTCCCATTCTTAATTCAGTTCACAACATTGCGGTTCTGATTCTTTAATGGTTTTCCCGTAGGCTTCAGAACCACACCGGATCTCTTTTTGTTGTTAAAAATAACTAAGACTTCATCCTTCCGATCTTATCTTCTAGCTTTCTCTTTAATTCAGAGGCGAGTGATCAGACTCTCGATTGAAAACTCTTTTGTTTTATGTCAAAGCAAATTTTTGAAATATTTCCAACCATGGGACAGTTTGTCAATTATAACATGAGTCTGAATTTGTTCATTGAGGGGCATACCTTCAGTTACGATTTCATGAGAAATCTTCTTAATTTCGTGGCTTTGAGCTTCCACAGACTTTCCATCCACCATCTTATAGTTCAAGTAGCAACTGACAACATATTTCTATGCACATGCTTCCTCGATATCATTATTTCTTCTGCAGAGCTTCCCACACAAGTTTAGCAGTCTCATAATTACCATAGTAATCATACATGTCGTCAGAGAGACTGTTCAGAATGTGGTTCTTGCAAAGATAATCATTATCTTGCCAGATGAGTATTTCCTTTTTGAGATGTAAATCATCTGCTTTAACTTTTGCAGAAGGAAGTGATTCAAAAGTAGTATCATCTGAACTCACAACAGTCTTACCACTAGTATGTTCGGTTGATCTAGAAGGAGCAACATGTTTATCCTCATACAGAATGTGGGCAACCTTCTCTATGGTCAAGAAATTTTCATATCTTTGCTTGCCAACATTTGAAGTGAGAGCCCTCAAACTTAAATGGTTTATCCAAGACAGCAATGGTCGCATTAATACCGATAATTTCCTCATTAGCCATGACAGTTAAAGAAAAAATGTCTTAAAATTGTTGTTTTCAATTTTTGAAACAAAATTGCCACCGAGGAAGTTAACGGATGAGTTGCGGAACAGTACAATTTCTTTAAGACGTTTCATGGTACTGCTAAAATTTATGCAAAGCAGCTCTTAATAACCACAACACCTCCAAGATAAAACAGCTCGTTCACAAAAGGGTTACGATTATCACTTGCACTGTAATGAATCGTTCAAAGAAATACATCTTCAGATAGTGTTTAAACCACCGTAGTATCTGAAAAATTTCAATCGTTGATAATATGCAATATCACTCGAATTTTTTTAGAAATCTAGCGTATCTAACCATTGAATTTAGAAACTCTATTAATAAGTAAAAAATTCAACTAAGTGGAGAGAAAATAGTGGAAGGGAGTTATTCAGTCAAAATTAAATTTTAACGAGTGACACATTATTAATTAATTATTATTAATTTAATTTCACATAATCACTTAAAGTTAAATCTCATTGAAATAAGTTGATCCTTTCAAATTTACTTTAAGTTTGCAACAGGTATAGACCTAAATATTATTTGTTATTGATTTAATTTTATGTGGGCATGATAATTTTAAAAATCTTGTGTATGATCTTTTAAGCTACATTGGCTTATCTATAAATAGTTAATATATCAATGATATGATTAAGTGTCATTTTAAAATGTAACATGATGTTTTAGCGAATATGGATTTATATGATATCATACTTTAATTCTATTTTATAATAATGCATTAGATATGAATAAATATTTAGAAATGATAAATGTGATGCAAAGTTGCATTTTAGACTAATTTTAAATTTTTATTTTGATTGTCCGTAAGTAACGGAAATTTGCACAAGGGTTTATTAACCTACACTCGCCAAGTGTTAACATACACCTTTGGTAAATAATTTCAAGGAAATTGAACAGTAGTGCCAGTTTGTTTGGTAGTTTTTTTTTACCTGGTATTTCTTATGTCCAATAGTTTTTTTATTGGGTCATTCGTTTTTTTATTAATAATATTCTTTGATCAGTAAAAAAATGGCCGCGACATTTAGAGAAAGAAAGAAAAAATAGGTGTTTATATATTAAACTCTTACACCCCCACAAGATCAAGGTGGGTTCAATCCACATTGATCTGGTCTCTCAAAGCAAGAAACTTAACAGTAGATAGTAATTTGGTGAAAATGTTAGCCTTCTATAGATCTTCAAATACAGAACAACTCCAAACTGCTTGTTTATTATGAGTATGGAGGACATGATTATGCTCCATATTAATTTGTGGTTTGATTATCATAGTAGGTAACTAGAGAATGGAAAGAGAATTTTAACTCAGTTAACAAAGTCTAAAGCCATAGGAGTTCAACAGTGATAAGCGTAAGACGGTGATTCTCATCTTGAGAAGTTTAACGAACAACCACTATTGCTTAAATCACCATAAGAGAAGATTGGGACCAAAGTTAATAGTTATCCTTGAAGTGAATCTATAATCATCAGGGTTTCATGTCTAGTCAACATTTCAAAAGTCATGTAGAGAGAGTGGTTTGAGGCTAAAAGTTGGATATATATAATGTCCATAACAGGTATCAATGGCGAAAGATCTTAAATTGGGGGTGTTGATCTCTAGTACGGTAGCGCGGAGTGGACCTACAACGTTAGCACTTCAGTGTTTAAGTCAGTTCAGAATTTAAGATGAGTGTAGTAAAAGGGGAGATCATAATAGTGTACCTTGGATTTCATATGTGATGGATTTCATATATTGGATTGTGTTGAGTGGATCTGCAGCGGATTAACCCTTAGCTTTTGGTCCTTTGACCGACCAGTTGCCCCCAAGGCTTGTCGGACAATTATTAGTCGGGGAAGTCTTAGCAGCCCTGGTCGACCACTAAGGATGTCAGTTGTTTTAGGTCAGAAGTGAAAACACCTTGGACTAGTTGTCAAAGTAGTGGAAAACAAGCACATTAAATGTCTTCCTAATGTTTTGCTTCTATTTCCTGACGTGTGGCTTGAGGTGACAAGTCAGGGCATGGTTCCCTTTATAATGCACTTGAGTTCATTTACATTTCCTAGAAAGAATTCATATGTTGGAGGAACTTTCGTAATCCTTAAGAGCTAGTTTCCGTTTGCGGGTGCATTTCTTTCTTCCTTCTCGAGAGTATTTACTAGAGTAGTTGCAGTTCCTTTGCTTAAAGCTTTCATTTTTCCCATTATGCATTGCTTTCTCATCATCTTATGTATTATCAAGTACCCTCTTTACCTCCATCTTTTAAGATCTTAAGTGATTCCTTTATCTTAGTTATGGTCCTATTAACTTTCCTAGCGATTCTGAGAGCGACGTGTCTCTCGTTGTGAGAGCGGGAGTATCTTCTGGTCTAAATCCTCCCCCTTGTTTATGATCACTGGGGTCATTAGGTCATATCAATAATAGATGATTCTAATTTGAAAAATCTCTCCATGTTCCCTTCAAATGAGAGAGCTTCATCTAAGAATTTCTCTTTTGACGCCTTTTTCTCTGATGACAGCAATGAGGGTGATCATGTGACTGCTTCCATGTCCCCTTCTTCTCATGCTTTCGAAACTTTGACTTCTCCTACTTTGTTGACCCTGGAAGTGCATGCTGCTAGCCTAAGGAGGGAGCTTGCTAAGGATTATATTCAGGCTTATAAAAAAACCTTCAATTGAGAGCCCAATGATGCCAACATCAAATTCCATCTAGAATGTAGGGGCTGAGCGAAGGGAGTTTGCTGGCTCAAACATTCCTAGCACTTTAAGGTTGACGCCCTATCCTTGAAAAGGGCTAATCTAGTGGAGTCAGGAGACATGAGAAAATATAACTAGGTGGATGCAGATATGGTGGGGACCCCCTCTATTTTAAGTACTCAGGAGTTCGTAGATGCATCAAATATCATGGTCGACTACCCTTTTGATTAGTCGGTACTTTTGTTGAACTCAAGGAAAATGGTATGCAACACATTTGAAAAGTGTTTGCACCTCTTTTATGAGTGTTTATTTACCAGGGTGAACCTGCAGTTGCCTCTATCTGAGTTTAAGGTGGTAGTATTGAAGTACATGAATGTTTCCCTCTCTTAACTTCACCCGAACTACTGGGCTTATATTAAGGTGTTCCAATTTTGGCCCAATTATAGATCTTGGAAACCTTCACTCTGTTTGTTTTTCAATTTGTTCCATGTTGCACATACTTCTCATTATGACATTCGTGACCAGGGAATTATTGAGCTTCTTCAGCAGCTTGCCTTGATCGGCCCTTCACTAAAGATCAGGGTGAGTTTTCGAGGTGCTTCGTGCTGGTGAGGCCCCTTACACATGAGGCTCATTTTTCCTTCTACTCCTGCCTCGTTGAATCCTCTCTCTATTGAAAGAGTATGCTTCTGAAATACTGGTGGTGCCCCCCTTTTTGTTCTAAGCCTCATTCTTACAATATCAAACTAGAATCCCTCTATGTATGACAGGGGCTCGTTTATGAGGAGGGATTCAACTTTGGCGAAGTTTCATTATTTTTCCAGAGAAAAAACTTAATTGATACACGCGTTATTTTGAGTGTGGAGTCCTTGGGTTTTTTTACATGTGTGCTTTTCACTTTGTAGATAAAATGGACGCTTTGAAAAAGGACTTCGTTATTACCTTTGACTACAGCGTCAAACATGGTCTCATTAGGCCAACTACCACTCCTCCCCCAAAATTATTGTCGCATCCTATATTGCCGAGGCTACTTTAGTTTCCCCTGGATTTGACCAATTTATTCTTGTGGATGCCGCTATGACTATGGAAGATCAACCATAACCTTCTACTGCTCTAGAGAAGAGAGACTAGAATCAGGACCAAAGTTATCTTTTAAAGTAAGATACCCCTATATGGGCTCGTCTTTTTCGGGGATGTTGATTCAGGATCGGCTACTCCTCTTCTCAAATTGTGTTCCATTATTCCTACCCAAATTCCCATTACTTCTAAGGAAAGTGCTACTGTTATATCCGTGGAGGATTCTCCTTCATCCAAAATCTCCTCAAGGAAGATAAGAAGGAGTTGTTTTGTGAGGTCACCTACATTACTTATCGGGAAGCCTATCTACTCTCTTTAGCTGATGTTAGTCGGGGTGACGTAATGGCCATGGATAACCCTTCTAAAAAGAGAGATATCTAGAAGGGAAAATGTGAATATATGGAGCGAAAATGCTCTAATTTTCAAAAGGAGACTGTTAGAACAAGTTTGGTTATGCAAATATCCTTGAGTTTTGATGATAATAAAACTTGATATATATAAAGAACAATTTTGTACTCTAATTATGTTGTTAAGTGCGCAAATAAATAAAAAACAAATTATGACTCTAGAGAATTCAAGTATGGATGAACCAGACTTTGTATAAAGCGCATTTGAAGTCTGATCTATGCAAAATCTAAAGGTTGGAAGAACCTAAAGATTGGCAGAATATGAAGCAAGAAAACTCTAAACTGAAGGTGCACTCTGAACCAAAAAAAGAAACAAAGACGTGTGTAAAATGAAACTTAAGCTTCTGAATCATCAAGTCATCAATTTTGAAAATATCCATAAAGATGTAATCTAATAATGAATTTGAAGATCTACTTTGATAATGATTCTAAATATTAACTCTATTAATGACCCCAAAGCCTCAAGACTCTGAACTTTATAGACTATGAAGTCTCATTTTCACCAAGTTCTAAAGATAGAATCTGACTCTACTCAAGCTTCAATAATATATATCTGAAGCCTATGACTAGAAGACATTGCTTGAAATAAGAATATGTGGAAAAAGTATAACCAGTACAAGATCAAATATTATTTCCACTACTCTGAAAAATTGGAAAAAGGATAATACTATTGTACCAACATATTTTCTCTCGTTTCATTCCCTCGTCTACTACGTGCTTCCAGAACCACTCCTATGGTACTATCAAGAATCTTTAACAACTATATTTTTTGATGATATTCCTACTTCACCATCCAACGGATCTATTCCAGTGCCTATATAAATAGAATTTGGAATTTTGGAAAAGAAAACAAATGGAAAGAGATTGAAAAAGCTAATTGACACTTTGTAAAATAGAAAAACAAAAAGAACACCCCAGCAAGAAGAAAAGAGAAAAGTGTTGAGAGAATATCAAGAAAAATAAAGATAGAATCACTTAGAGCATTATATTTCAAATCATTTAAGTGTAATTTTTTTATCTTCATCTTGTGTAATCTGCTTATTGTCGAAGAAAATATGTAAACACACAATCTTTATATCTAAACTTTTGGTTAATTTCCTTGAGTGACTAAGTTTTAGTCAGATTACCCGAGAATCCATTGATGGTTAGTCTTTGAGTTGTAATTCCTTGAGAGACTAGGGTATAGTCAGGATTCTCAAGAAGACATTGACTATTAGTCTTTGTAGTTATAATCAAATCATTTATTAGTGTATTAAGTCCTTATTAAGAAAGAAAAAGCACATTGGCGGGTGGAGTGTGTTGCACCCTAAAATTTACCCTCTTGATTTATGCTTATGTTTCATCAAAATCATCATATTCTCGAGTGGAGCTGAAGATTCTCGCATTTCCAGCAGTAGCATATTTTATTGAATTTCTCATACAAAGAATATCTCATTCCCGACAAGGGTTCTGTTTGTAAGGTCTCTTACCCCCAACATGGATCTTTATTTCCTTGGCAGAATAAGGTTTTGTTATCCCTGGTGAGAAATTAACAAGTTATCAAACAAAAAAAGTCAGGTGAATTTGGATTTCCCACATGCCCCATTTTATTAGTGCTCTCTCCAGCAACATCAAATATCCATTTGGCATTTCCTTGCAGTTATTACAGTTTTGATATGATCTTCTCTAGTGGAATTTTCAATTTATTTTTGGAAGTTTTATCAGGGTTCGGCCTGTAGTTATTGGTTTTTTCGTTTCGCCATTCCTCAGTGAAACATCTAAACATGCATCATTACATTGCATTCTCAAAGTATAGTGTTTCCATTCTCTTTTGAAATACTATTCATTAGAAAAATAATTCAAACATGCATCGGAACATAAGCCATTACTATTTCTGTTTTCCCTAGTGAATTTTCTAAAACTTTGGATTATATCCCCAACGAGGTCTTCATCCTCAGAAACTCAGTTTCCCCCCATACAAATATCATGTTGATGTTAATCATTTGAATAGTTGAGTGTATACTCTTGATTGTAGTTCAGTTTTACCCTGGCGCAGTTTCCTCGGGTTTAGTCTTTACTACCCTCGCTGGTTCATTTCAATGTCTATTGATGTACCTTTTGAATACTAGTTTCGTCCTGATATTTATTTTCAGCAAGTTTTTAGTAGTACCCCCTAATCACCTTGCTTTGGACCGAGTTTTGAGTCTTGTCTCCTCACCTGCGCATGAAAGCTGGTTTTCATTATGGTACTTATCTAGTTTTTGTCTAACTATTTATAATGAGTCGAGTGTCATCTCGTTTTTTTTTCATACCTTGGACTTCCATCAGTGTTTGATGACTGGATCCTTTATTGGTTTTCGTTTACCGAGTCTTTTTGTAGTGTTCGTTTAAATGCATCCTTGGTTGAAATCAGTCTCCTTTGTTCCTTGGATTCTTCTATCAGTTTTTATTAACTGTTTATCCATGGTCCGAGACTGGAAAGTGCTCTAAAAAATGTGCGCTCTCATAACTTTACTTTGGGTCGAGTCTTGATCTCGTCGCCTGTGCATGAAATCCAGTTTGTTTTGGCCCTGGTACTCATCAAGTTTTTCTTGCCTAACTAGTTATTATGAGTTGAGTGTCGTCTCGTTTTGTTTCTTTCCCTGGACTCTTCTATCGGTGTTTGTTTACCGTATCCTTGGTCGAAACCCCTATCTCACTCTTTGGACGTCTATCAGTTTTTGATTATTGAACCTTTGACAGTGTTTTTTTACTGTATTACGGATTTCGTTTGCCGTGTCCATCTCCTTGAGATGTCTCTTTTATACCTATTCAGGTTTTAGTCAATTTTTGTTTACTGTTTACCCGTGGTTAGAGACCAGCGGGTGCTCTGAGAAACATGAACTCTCATCACTTTGCTATGGGTCAAGTTTTGCCTCGTTACTCGTGTGTGTAATCCAGTTTGTTTTGTCATGGTACTCGTTTATAGAAAGTAATGATCTTCTAGTATTGTCGAGTCGAGTTTTGTCTTGTTTGATGTCATGCCTTGGATATTTATCAGCTTTTGTTTACTGAGCCTTTAATAGTGTTTGATTATTGTACTTCAACTTTCTTTTGTTGTATCCTCGGTTGATCGGTCTCTTTTATACCTCTTCAGGTTCGTATCAGTTTTATTTACTTTTCACCTATGGTTGAGATTAACATGTGCTCCTAGAATCACGCGCTCTAGCCACTTTGCCCATCACACTTTTCCAGAGTTTAGCTTTTCCTATTCTATGTGGTTTGAGTTTTATCTCACCCCTTTTGTGGTTCGTTTTTATCCTGACACATTATTCTGAAGTTTAGTTTCATCTACTCTTCTAAGTTTGAGTTTTGTCTCAACTTTGTTAGAATCTGCGTTACAGCTTCATTCTGACGCATGTCTTTGAAGGGCCAATTTTCATTAGACCCTCTGCTTGCTAAATCCAATTTTTGTTGGTACCTTCTAAGTCCCGTGTTTGTTGGCATTTTTTATCTTTGGGGGGTTTTGCTTCTTTTTTTTCAAGAGTGTAAATTTTCGGGTTCTTTTGTATTCAATCATCTTCATCTCTGAACATTCGAAAGCTATCGTTTTTCTCACGTATCAAGCTTAATATTATTGAATAGGGACAACTATTGCACCCTAAAATTTACCCTCTTTATTTAGGCTTATGTTTCATCATAACCATCATATTGCATTGCATTCATTTCTTTGTGATGAGATCAAAGTGTATTGGTTATCAAGTTCTCCTCAAGCTATGAAAGTTGATTATATTGACAAGTTGTTCAAAAAGAGCCTCATTACCTCAATCACTGGATTTCAAGTCCAATTAATCTCTCATGGACCAGAATATCTCATTTGTCTGATTGGTTTATCAAGAGTTGAAGTTATGCAAAATTTTAAAGAAATTCATCTGTCCCCATCATCTGATGGAATTAGGGTTTTGACCTATAGTGTGATTTAAAGTTTGTCTAAGCCAATTTCTTGGAGCATTATCTTCTTATTATCATTTTAGGCAACTTTGTTCAAATAATTGCTCAAGAGTTCCAGTGGAATTAGGGTTTTGAGACTGGATCATCATCTCCTAGCATAGAAGGCCAAAACTAGGGTTTTGGATTTAATTAGGAAATCTCTAGTTTTTTGGGCAAAATTTGATTCCATGTTTCTCTACATGTTGGTAATTACTTATGATTAGAATATTGAGCAACAATTTTGATTGGAAGTGGTTCAATTGATCGATTGGGGGTAAAACAATCATTTGAGCAAAAGTCAACAAAAGTCAACTGTGACCAAGGAGATTTTTTATTAACATGCAATTCAACATCCAATTTTTCATGTTGTATAGTCATTGATGAAGGAAAATCAAGAGAATTGTTGAATTTGAAGATGACTTTTCAAAGAAGTCATTTGAATATTTGAAAAGTTTCTAAGTAGGGAAATTCATAAGTACTAAATTTTGAAAACTCTTAACTTCTTCATTTTTTATTGAAAAAATTCAAACTTTACATGGTTGGAAAAAGGAGAAAAAGTTCTTCAACTTTGTCCTTGTGGGTTCAAGTCCAAAAAGTGAAAGGAGAAGAAGTTATTTAGCTTGGAATGATCTTGACACTTAGTGAATTTTCAAAATATGGGCACAAGGCATGATTTTCATGATCATTTTTGAGGTGTCAAATGGATTCAATTCAAGTCAACATTAAAATTTAAGTTTGAAGTGTCATATATGATTTTAGTTCAAGAATTATTCCATTTGGTTCAGTATTGAGGGGGATATTGGGTTTAGGACTTGAGGCCTTGAGAAGGCAAGATTGCTAGTAAGTTTGCATCCTAGGCCTGACATTTCATCAAGCAGTTTGTGGGCACGCGTTCATCATCATTTTACTCCTCGAAATATTCATTATTTTGAAAATTTTCCAACATCAAAGATCAAGATCCATGTGTGATGAACAACTTTGCTCAAGATTTTTTTCAAAATAGTACCTACATTTCAAGATATGACCATGGGAAGTAGGTGACATGGAATTGAATTTTTTTCCCCAGCACCAAGGCATGTTACGCACGCATACCAGGCTAGCATTTCATCAAACATGTGATATGCACACATTCATAGCCATTTATCTCATTGATTTAAACCTTATTTTGAAAAAATTCGAACATAAAAGTTGAAGCTTCTCATGTTCTCTCCAACTTTGATTCAATGTTTGTCTCATTTCATGGACCATGGAGAGAGATACTATGAGTTGAAGTTATGGCAAGGTTTTGGTATTTCACATGGGTATTATATCAGTATACTTGCCAGTGTTTTGAGGCTTTATCCAAATATTTGAATTTTCTACTTACAACAGGCCTGGCACACGCAAGTATTGTTTCCATGTTACCCGAAATAGCCAAACAAGTAGGAATTTTCATGCATGCACACATACTATCTTTCATACCATATTAGGAAAGGTCCTTTAGTGGGACAGACTGCATTCACATGCCAACTAGCTCTCTTATCTCATTCTTTTTTTTGCTTTCTAAAACGACTCCAAGATTGCAAAACGGTGCTCATGAAACGCATCCCATATCACATGCTTTTTGTCAGCTTTCCATTTCTACCCTCAAAATGAAACTTCCCATGCACTCTTCCTCACTCTATATATGATACCTTATCCCTCTTTCATTCACACGTTTTTCCTTCTGCTCACATACTACATAAAGTTTGGTAAGAGATAGAGAATAGATCTGAGAGCTCTTCTTCTTTCTTCGAGCAAGCTTCCTCCGTTTGTTTCAAGCTCTATTCGTTTTTTCTTCCACCGGATCGTTCCTGATGCTTCAATCCAAGCACCTCTAGATTTGTAGCTCTTTATTTGAGCTCAAGCATTCGAAGATTTTCTTTGCAAGGTGAGAATTCTATAACTTTCACCTTATGCGTGCATCCTTGATTTCATCGGTTCTGTGATGTTGCATTCATGTTCATTGATTCATTAGTTGGCCAAAATTATGTTTTAAGTATAAATTGTGTGAATCTGTGTTGAAATCATGTTCTGCAAATTTTCTGTAAAGTGATAAATCCACGAGTTAGTGTTCGATTTTCTCCCTGATTTAGCACTCGTTTGGCGAGGTTCTTGGTTCCATGTTGTAGATCTCCATCAGATCTACACTTTTTGTGTTTATACTTTTGAATTTCGTTGAGACTTGAGCAATATATAAGGTTCTGAATATCGTTTGTTGAAACTGAAACATGTGATATTAGGGTTCCTTTTACAGGGATGATGAGGTGTCATTCTTCGATTGAACATGCTTTTGATTTCTTTTACAACACATTTTTCTTAAAACAGATGTAGTAGATCATGTTCATTTTTGAATTTTAGCTTGTTCTAATTATTTTCTTCAAATTTAATTCAATGGTTTATTTGATCCAAAAATCACCAAAAAATTACAAAATATATTTTAACGAGTCTATTCCATCACCATATTTTTTATTTTGGTTTTAGAAATTTTATGGTGCCTTAATTAAATTAATTAATTAAAGGTATCATTTCTTTAAATATTTTTGTTCATATAATATGGAGATTTTATTTTAATCCTTCCATTAATTCTAAAAATCAACAAAAATATGCTTAGGGTTCATTTCTGTCTTAATTAATTTTAGGTAATTTTTAATCAAATTTATAAATGTTTTTGCATTGATTTTTAAATTATGGAAGCATAATGTCCATCTTTTAGAGTTTTCTTACTTATGCTTGAACCTTGATTTAATTTTTCAATTTCCTCCACTTATAAAAACCAGAAATAAATTATCTTAGGGTTCTTGGGAGTCTTACGATCACAAAAATGATTTTTAAAATATTTTACCCCCTGTTTTCCTATTTTTCATCAAATATTTTGCTTAAGGTGTCTAGTTTGTTGATTTCATTAACTAGATTTAATAATTAAGGATGATTTGCATATTTCCTTAGCTTTACAAGAATCCTAAGCATCCTTTATGACTTTTATAGGTCCTAAGGGTTATAGAGTTGATTTGGTTTGGATTTATAAATTTTATTTCTATTTTTGAGGCATTTTAGAAGTGGATGTGGCCATTTGATCTTGAAAAATTGTGTCGAAGTCCTTTTGTTGACTTAAGAATATATTTGGGATCGGATTTTTGGATACATAATGATCATATGGATGCTTTAAGATCACATCAATTTGGATTGATTTTTATTATTCTAAAAAATTGTTGTTGATGATGCCTTGTTGATGCCTTGTATGGCATGGTTTTAAAAACCCTAATTTGAGATTGCTTTGACCGTTGATTTACTTTCTTGCATAATGTTTGAATTTTAATTGAAGCTTATAGGAATGATAATCTCAAGGTCTCCCAAAGACTTGAGAGACGTTTAACCTCAATTGATCATGTTAACTTTTATCTTTTAATGTGATCTTGTCTATACTTTCTTTGATTGTATTGTGAGATATAAGGAATGCATTTATGTAATCCCTTGGGAATTCAACTCTCTTTTTTTTTACTTCATTCTTATGACATGTTTAGGGTCCTAAGATAAATTATATTGATCTATCTAAGCTCCCTGATTTGTATTTTTTATGTTTGCTTTTGTGACTAAAGTTTAAACACTTTGTGATTGTGGTTTAAGCATTTAATTATGCATATAATCTCAATACCTTGGTTACAATTTTACTTGAACCATTAATGTTTTACTTCTGACTTGGTTTTTTTATATATCCTTTAGTGCTATGCTCTTTGATTAATTGACTTGCATTTGATTGTAAGATCATCATGATGACCTAAAAGAGTCAAATCCTCTTCCTTCTTCAACTTTAGTTTGATGGTGTTTTGTGGTGAGCCTTTAAGGCATATGATACATATCTTTTCTAATTGTTTCATTACTGACTTGAATGCTTTGACCCCCATCTAACCATGTCCTTCCTTCATATATCCCTTTCTCGCACCTCTTTCACTTTCAGAGTTTAGTTTAGGGTTAATATTGACATAGTCTTGAACTTATGATTAGATGTGCTTTAGTAGAGGTACTTTAGGGATCTCGTAGGTTGTTAGAGAACATTAACCCTATTTGTTTACTTCTAACCTCATCCTTACTTGACATGTCTTGCCATGATAGCTTGACCACACACTTGTGCGCAGTTTACTACACCATTTTGTTGAATACTAGTTTGATTGATATGGAGTTTGTATCATGTTCTAAATGACTAATTGAGATAATTCTTAGCCATGACATATGATAAATGTATGAAATGTCTATATTCACATTTTATCTTCTTCACATTACCTTTTTAATACTAACTGTTTTGTTATGTTGTGCAAGGTATTTCATGAGCTTTCATTGCTTTGTGTTCCACTTTATTTGTAGGATACAATTTCTCTTTTGAGGAAATCTATCTTGTTTCTCATATATATGGGATATATATATATATATATATATATATATATATATATATATATATATATATATATATATATATATATATATATATATATATATATATATATATATATATATATATTCAATATTGTGTGCTTTGTCTGTTTGTATCATCTTGCAGGATGTTTATGTGGTTGTGTTTGCTACACACCACTTGTGATTTATTTTCACATTGAGGCCTTGATGCTTATGTCTGACGACACGACTTCTGACTTTTTTCTTTGCTGATCCTAGATTTTTCGAAGATCTCTGGGTTTCGTTACTATTTAGTTTTTTATCACAAATTTATATCCATTCAGTACTTTCTCATCCGATTTACTCTTTCTGCATTTTACTGCTTACTTAGGATTGGGAGTCTGTTCCATTTGGAAGGAAATTCTGGAAGTCCTCATTAGGAGGCCATGTTTATGATTCTTTACTTTTTAAGCTTGCATAGCAGGATGATGGTTTTAGGTCCTTTTTATGGAAACCATTCCTAAGTGCTCATGAGTAGACAAGTGGAAAAGGTTAGTAATCAACCCCTAGAGTCCCTCGTCCGTATCGTTCCTATGCTCACTTTTTATAAGTAGATGCTCTGAACATGTGTCCAAGATCTGAATGAGTCTAAGTCCTATTAAGGCAAGTGAAAAGGGTTCTTGCAATTGGATCCCCACACCTTATTTAGCTCGTGTTGACCGACACTGATGCTCAATGTATGCATACACTTTGTCTTTTTCCCTTGATCTTTCTTGCCCTGGTAATTAATATCGCAGTTAAGAGTCTATTATACTCCCACAGTTTTATGTCTTGGTTGACTCGGGTGGTTCTCTCCCCTTGGCTATGGCTTGACCCTTGGTCTGATGCTTGGTTGCTTGTGTATGGCGGGACCTACCCTTTTACTACTTGGTTTGTGCCTTGTAGGTGTTTGATATTCGAGTGATGCTCGAGCTTTTGTTTGTTCATATGTTTTGCCATCTATGTGTTTGATTCTTGTCACAGGATTTGTGATGTTTTGCCATCTCCCTTTGGATGTTTTTGTCATTCATTCTCGTACTCTCTCTTATGACAGTAGACTGCTCTTGCGTCTCTTTTATGAGATATTTGCCATGCTCCCTTAGGATTGCTCGGGAAGGATTAGTCCTCGAGCTAGGCATTAGGATAATTATCCATGTATGTCCACTTAGGCAAATATTTCCCTTTCAAAACTCAACCATAGGGCCATCATTGTATGATAATATTAGGGATTAGATTCTAGATAGTCTCTCTTAGATGTTTTCTTTCTTTTTACATCCTTGTATTTAAAAGAAAAATATTTTTCCTTAAACTAACAAAAACACTCTCTAAAAACTTAAACCCTTTCTTAAGGTAAAAAAACACTAACCAACTACTTTCTGTTTTTCCAATCGACTTTTCTCTTCTAAGAGAATGTTAGTTCCTTTATACTACATGTCATAAGTCTCCCAAGGTCGAGCAGCGGTGGAATGATTGAATTTAACATCATTCAACTAAAAAACACAAACAAATCAAAACATGTGAGTCGAACTACAGAGATCTGATTCCTTAAAAGGGATACGTAGGCATCTGGTCACGGGGCTTAGCCGAGCGACTTTTGTAAATATTTCCTTCATATCTCCAACATGAAAATGGATCCTTACAAGGTTGTTCAAGACGAAAATTTTGTGGATAACCAAGGGGCGTCTCAGAATAAGGAAGCCAAGTTTTATTTTTCCTTTTTTTCTTGTAATGTTAGTTGGGCTTTCATGCCTTTTCCAAAAATGATAATATTTATATATAAATTTACCTTTATACTTTGTGCCTTTATTTAAGATTTTGTGCTTGATATATTTTATTTCTACTTTATGTTTGTTTGGCTCAATACATAGGTTGTTGGTTTCCATATTTTGGTTCAATTGGCAGGTGCTTATTGCATAAGGATTTACTCCTCGTGTTTGTACTTATAGATTTGTTTGTCTTGTGTACGCCGGTAACATCTGTCGTGTTCGTTGAACTCTTAAGTCCTAAATGGATTTCCATTGATATTAGCTCCAATCGGGAAGAGTTAATGTCATTCTTTAGGGTACTATGTACACCATTGGCGTCTGGACTGCCCGTCAAACTCTATAGTCCCAACTGAATTTTCATCAATATTAGCTTTGATTAGGAAGAGTTAATGTCGTTCTTTAGAATCATTAGGAAATTTCCTCGACCAAAGGTAATGTCCTTGTCCCGGAACTCTATATTTGACCTAGTTTAGGGTGGACATCTTTGGGTTCCACCGTCTATATTCTTGGAGTGTCTAGTTCCTAAGAGGAGGTGTTCCAACTATGTTTGAAGTGTATTCACCAAGTGTAGGATCTGCTTCAGAAGAGTAACTTACAAAATCATGTAGAGGGTTATAAGACACTTTGTGTTTGCAACATCTCATAGTTAGCAGATTAATTATTGAAATTGCATAAAGTTTTAATGGAATATCTAACTCCTCGAGAATGTTAGAAGTGAATCATATCCCAAATTTTTTTTTTACTTGATATGGATATGTGTCTTTGGTATTGTGGATGCAATCCTTCTCCTTGGGGGCTTGATGGATGCGCCTGTTTCTCGGGGGTCTCATTCATGTATCTTTGTTCGAGGGAGATGTAGGGCGGTAGACACCTTTATAGCTATACTACTTATCTATGCCTCTAGAGGTTAAGTTATCTCTGTGTGTTTTCCTTTGGATATCTCTTAAGGATTGTCGATTTAGTGGTCTTTCCCTTTCATCTCTTTACTTTGGGGATGGCGTTGATCTCCAGCGAGCCTCTATAGTTTGGTTAGTAGTGTGTTTGAAAGAAAGGTTGAAGGCACCTTCATGGATCTGGTTGGACTGACCTCGATCTGGTTTACTCTGAAATCACTACTAGATAAGAGATTATATTTCTTAAGAGCTTCTCCCATATGTTTCCTTACAGTCAATGCGAGTTGAGTTTTATCTCTTTTCAAACGTACTATCTTCGTGCAAATTTTCGAAGTCAAGTGTTTATCCTAATGCACTGGGTCTGACATAGATGTCTTGGACGATGTTCCAACATTGGCATTCTAGAAACTTGTGAACGAGTTTTGACACCAATTCTTGTTTCTAGGTTTTTTCTTAGTGGTAAATATGATCAATGAACCTTCATATATACGACTTCCCGATCTTTCGAATTGAGTATGTGAGCTCTGGAATACTGCAAAAGCACACTATCAAATATTCAAAGTTTTATAAATCTCCTCATCATATGTATTCAGATTTGATTGTCAGAGATTCGATTACTCGACTATGTTTGAAAAAAAGTTTTTATGGGAGATCCATCGTCTATGAGGTGTCTCATAGGCACTTCACCAGTGATGGAAACTATGAAAACCACATGTACCTCTGCACTGGAGGTTCTCCATGTCTTCTCATTTCTCGAACAACCTAATGTTCCTAGTTCCTTGTTTTTTTGTTTGGAATTACTTGCCGCGTGGGAAAGGTGTTCCAATGATGGATCATTGTCGGATTTAGAAACATTGTGGATCTTATCGGTGATGATCAA
This sequence comes from Vicia faba, assembly GCA_948472305.1. Classification (NCBI taxonomy): domain Eukaryota; kingdom Viridiplantae; phylum Streptophyta; class Magnoliopsida; order Fabales; family Fabaceae; genus Vicia; species Vicia faba. The sequence continues at coordinate 720,492,975 of OX451738.1, read as the reverse complement.
ATACAATGGAATAAAATCAAAGTATATAGCCTATTCCTTATAGTGATGCATTGATTGATCATCTCTCTCCCTCCCTAAAAATTTTGATAGAGATTTAAATTTGGACCAAGAATAATATACTTGTGGTATTTCGTGGAAATTAGGAATTAATTCCCATAGACAACGCCATTGTTCTTCTATGGAACCAGAAATAGCAAGTATCGATGGTGAATGATCTTGAATCAGTGATGTTGATTTATGGTACGATGGGGCGGGTGGACTTGCAAGTTTAGCACTTCAACACCCAAGTTAGTTCAAACTTCAAGATGAGTGTAGTAAAAGTGGAAATCAAAATAATGTATCATGGACTTCACAATGAATTAGGCATTGGTTTTTGGGTCTTTGACCGACCCATAACAAGTACAAACATAAATATACATTTTCATCTAGATATCTAAGAATGCGCTCAAATGCTTCTCAATGAGTGTCAAGTGGATGAGCTATGAACTATCATTGTTTATTCATTAAGTAGCTTAACTCCAGTCTTTGTAATGGTGTCATATTGAAAATCTCCCACCACTGACCTATAAAGTGTAAGATTATGAAATCTTGGAGAGCCAATTTAAATGAATTTTGTTATAAACACCATAGTTGTAGAATCTAGAGTTGTCTAGGTCATATCAATTTTGTGGAGTAGATTTTATATGTAATCAGACTAACACAACAATAGAGACAAATTCTTAAAAGTTTTAACTTCAATTCCAAAAGTATAACAAGAATAACAAGATAGACATATGGGAAATATTTATTGATAAAGACATGGGGTAATCTATTAATGAGATACATAGTAGTGAGACAGGCATAGTCCTAGTTTTTTAGAGGTAAATTGCATGAGTAAGGAGAGTTAAACTAACATCTATTATGTGCTTATGTTTTTGTTCAACCACGTCATTTTGGTGATGGGTACAAGGATATATTAATCTATTAACAATGCCTATTTCATTAAGAAAATAAGTAAATGACCTAAATTCTCCCTCTGGCCGTTTTGAATAGACTTGATTTTAAGATCTAGTTACAGTTTAATCATGGGTTTGAAGTTTTTAAGAAATGATTAAGGCATCAAAATTATTTTTTTTTTAAAATAAATTCAGATGAACATGGTGGCAGCATCAACAAATGAAATGTAGTACTTGAATTAATTTGTAGATTTATTGGGTGAGGGTCCCCAAAGATCACTAAGAACCAATTTAAGAAAAGTGATGTGTGATGTGTGAAAGGTTGTGGAGTTTAATCTATGAGATTTTCCCATGCAGCAAACAGTTCAAAAATTAGTATTGTAGTTTTATGTAAAAGGTATATTACATTATTTTAATAGAACTTGAATAGTATGGGAATTAGGATGTCATAACCTAAGATTGCAGGAAAACTTAGCATTGTTAAGAATAAGACTTATTATATTGGGATCACTAGTATTGAGGAAACTAAGACTAGAATCTGCAACTACAGACTAGCTGATAAGATATGAGGCTGAGAGAGATGCTTGGAACTTGAATCTTGTGATTGGACCTTGTGACTAGAAAATTCATAGAGACCATCACTACAAAAACTTCCTTGCATAAGCACCTGGTTAGTAATCTGAGATTTGACAACACAATAATCAGGATCAAATTCAAAGACGACATAGTTATCTCTAGCGAACTTAATAACACTAAATAGGTTCTTTGTAATTGAATTATCATGAAGGAAATTATGTTAAACAAGACAATTATTAGGTTCTAAATGAGATAAAAAGAAGGATGAGCCAAAGGAGTAGACTTGTGTCATTTCTTATGAAGATCTGGTCACTATTTTTGTAATGCATGTGAATCTATGTGTTTGCAGGTATGGAACTGATACATGTGTTATTGAATCAATGATCTTGATATTATTGACTATTTTGGTTATTTGACGAAGACAACATTAATGTTTTTTTGAAGTCAGTGGTGATGTTTTGATGATTGTCCTGGTGTCAATCAATAAACACTAACAATTAATATTTAGGAAAAATACTTATTTTGGTCCCTTAAATATAGGTCATGATTCAGTTTGGTCCTTTAACTTTTTTCGTGCCAAATTGGTCCCTTAAGTTTCAATATGTAACCACGTTAGCCCTTCCGTTAGTGAAACGTTAGTCAAATTCAAAAAAGACTCCAGATGACATTTGTCTTGCTGAAGTGGCTTACTGGAGGCAAGATGACAAAGAATAAGGAAAGACAATCTCCAAAAGAAAACGAAAGGATATGCACATTCATTTTATCCAAGTCCAAAACCAAAAGAAAGGGGTGAGGGTGAAATGTAAGGAAGGTTGTGAGTGAGAGGTTTATTTTGCCAAGTTATTTAACGAGGGAACCTGACAAATAAGAAAAGTAATTGACAATCATAACTGCAGTGGGGAGTATAATGTAAATATGTTAAGCACAAAGTGGTAGAGCAAGAGGATTCAGAATGCATTGAAAAATAACCCTAGGTTGAAGGTTCGGGACATTAAAGAGAAGACATTGAGGAAGTAGAATGTAGGGGTAAATAAGACTAAAGCAATAAGAGCAAGAGTGGCTGCAAGGAATAGGGTTGATGGTTCCCTTTTGGGTGATTACACTAGGATATATGACTATTGTCATGAACTGCTAAGAGTCAATCTAGGGTCAACAATTAAGATGAATGTTGAACCTGTTTCAGAAGGTGTTGAGGATCATAGACTATTTTTTAAAAGGCTTTACATATGCTATGAAGGATGCAAGGAAATTTTCAAATTATGTAGGCATGTGATAGGATTTGATGGTTGCTTTTTGAAGGGACTTTGTAGAGGTGAAATTCTGGAAGCTATAGGAAGGGATCATAATGATCATATGCTTCCTATAGCATTTGCAGTTGTTGAAGGTGAAAATAGAGATAGCTGGACATGGTTTTTGAAGCTATTGATTGATGATATGGGAGTTGGACATGAATGTCTCTCATACACTTTCATTTCAGACCAACAAAAGGTACACTAAATACATCATTGACTCTTACCTTTATCTGATTATTTTCTTGATAATTTACTATTAGTTATGAATTTTTTTTACAAGGACTTTTACCTGCAATAGAAGAGTTGTTGCCCAATGTTGAACATCAATTTTATGTTAGGCATCTGTATAACAATTTCAGGAAGAAGTATTCTGGAAAAACGTATAAGAATCTTATCTGGAAGGCTACTAAATATAAATACTCACAAGCTTGGGAAAGAGAGATGAGGGTAATGAGAATGATCAGTGGTGAGGCATATCTCTATATGATGAAGGCTACACCAAGATATTGGTCTAGATCATATTTTAGGGCAACCAATAAGTGTGATGATGTGCTCAACAATGTGTCAGAGGCCTTTAACAGTGCTATTGTTGAATCTAGAGCTAATCCACTAGTAACAATGCTTCAGGATATCAGAACTTACATGATGGAGAGATGAGTAAAAAATGAATGAGGTTCCAAGATTTATCTAATAATGGTATTTTGCCCAACATTAGTAATGAGATGGATATAACAAGTGCCTTCACAAACTTATGGCTTGTCAGGTATGATTTTGTTATTGTTAATGTTAATTATTAATATTAATGTTAATTGTATAATGTTAATTGTTATTTTTAATGTTAGTTGCAAAATGTCAGATGAGTATATGTTTGAAGTAAGACATGTGGAAAACCCAGTTGAAACATTCACTGTGAACTTGAAGGAACTGCAACACAAGGCACTGCAACACAAGGCTCTGCAACTCAAGACAATGCAACTCAAAGCAATGCAACTCAAAGAAATGCAACACAAGGCAATGCAACACAAGGAAATGCAACACAAGGAAATTCAAGTCAAGGAAATGTAAGTCAGATTAGGACAAGACAAGTTTCTGCATCTCAAACCACTGTGTGATCGGTGGATCTGGAACTGACTGTTTAACGCTGGTTCGCGAAATGTCGCGGAAGCAAGAGTCGCCACCGTCTTTTATTTTCTCCAAATGGAAAGGACAAAAGCACAGAAAAATTCCTTAAAGAGATTGCTCTCGGTTCGGGAGGTAGGTTATAGAAAGGGAAGGTGTTAGCACCCTTTCTATCCATGGTTATCCATGGGCTCTTAGATACTTGCTCATTTGTGTTTTCAAAAATGGTTTGTTTGCTTTTCAACTGTGGGTTTTAAAAAGTTTCTTTGAAAATTTCAGTTCGACTCTTGTATCGGTCCTCAAGAGTGTTTGAAAAATTGCTTTCGAAAGCTTTTTGAAAATGTGTTGGTGTGAAAAGTATTTTTTGTTTGTTTTGAAATTAGAGCAAGTATCTAGAGTCGTCTACCTACCCTAAGGAATTCGTCTGTGTAGATGTCCTTTAAAGTAGTGCCATCCCACCATTGAGGGGTAGGTAGCACCACCGTTGGAGGTGTTCGGGTCAATTCGAGGTTCGGGACATGGTGATCACCAGAGCAATAGGAAGACACCTTAGAAGCTACCCTCATGCCAGGTTCCCGGATCATGAGGACTTACTAAGACATCCTCTACTCGACGATCACCTTTCGAGGCAAGGCAACAGTGAGGCGTACCCTAGGGGTGGTGTGTGATTTGTGTGTCAGATTCATTTATTTTGTCTTGTCATGTTATAGTGATCTACGCGTTTGTTTTTATTTAATCATTCATTCTTGCATGCATTTATTTAGCAATTAAAAAGAGCGAGAAATAAATCTAAAGCTATTACAAATGGCGCGGGTCCACATCGCCAAAATTAAACCGGACCCGATTTGACAGAAAAGTAAAGAATTAAAAGTGCGAGAAGTGATTACAAGGCTTCGGGAGAGATACATAATTATTTAAGCAATAAAATACATACGCGAATTAACGAGAATTAAGAACATGGGCGTTGGACCCTTTTGCAAAAAATTAAAATTAATGAGAAATTAAAATTAAAAATTAAAAGAAATTGTTTTTGGGTATTTTTAGTATTTTGGGAATTTAATGAGAAAAAGAATTAATTAAAATTAACTAACCCTAATTCTAATGGTTTTTAAGTTTGTTATGAAAATATTAAAATATACCCTAAATTAAACCTAAATTCTTTTATGTACAATTTAATTATGAAAATAAAATAAGTAATATTATTATTATGAAAAAAAGAAAAATTAAAAAAGAATAAAAATTAACTAAACCTAATTCTACATTTTTTTTAGATTTTATTATGAAAAAAATTAAAATTGTAACCTAATTAAAAACTAATTAATTGCATGCTAATTTATTCACAAGAAAATATCAAAATAAATAATCATTATATTTTTTATCTTTTTCTGAGTTTTTAGGCATTTTTTATATTTATGAAAATATTAAATTAATTAAAAAACAATAATTAAAAGAAAGTAAAAAAAATAATGAAACAATAAAGAATGTAAAAATTTGCAAACCTAAGGGGGGTGTCGTCCCCAGTTGCGAGGTGAATGGCTAGTAATTTAAGCCCAATAAGCCTTAGACCTGGCTGACTTTTCCACTCACGTACCCAAGCGTTGACTCACGTGTACCATGCTCTTCAGATCTGGGCCCTTTGATTGATCTCATTGGCCATGTGGCTTGCTTGAGCGTGAGGAGCGTGGTAGATCATTGACGGGCCAAAGTACCTGATCCCGTTTCAAAGAAAAAAAATAAGGAAATATGGGGATAAGGGCCCAAGTTCAACAAACATATTCTAAGAGTAAGAATTCAACACTTGGCATACGATATGTAATTTAAAAAATAAAATATGCAAAGAGAAGATTGCAGTCAAAGAAAACTGGAAACAATGTATTTTCTTTTCCCGTTCACGGTCTATACTCTCTCTTCAATTCACCCTTTGTCTTTTAACTTTCCCTTTCCAATTATTTTCTTTTTTTCAAGTCAATGTCATAGCAAACCAAGAACATAGAAAACCAAAGCATAATCACATCCAAACACCAAAATCAAGGAAAATAGGGAGAATATCGGCGACGAGGCGTTTGGAAGGTGCGGAGATTGACTCAATTGATATGCGAGCGTTGGAGGCTGACGACGGGTAGAGGAAGCGGAGATCGGAGTAGTCAGAGAGATCACGTCGGGGTCGGTGGCGTCGTGACGACTCTGGTGATGAGTTGGTTGTGCAACGAGCGGAGAGATCGGGGTTGCATGGTAAACGTTGAAGGATGTGTCGTGCGTGTTGATGGTGATGACGGCGCGGGCGGGAGCAGATCGTCGGTGTTTCTGCGCAAAGGAGGGCTTTGTATCAATGAATGAATTTGGCCGAGGCAGATGCAGCAGTGAGGGCTGGACGATTGGTTCCGAGAACGGAAGCGTGGCGTCAGAGGAGGTCTCGGTGGGTCGCGGTGTTCGGCGCCAGAAGATATGAACAGTGGTGGATGAAGTAGAGGTGATTATATTTTGCGGTTCAGGTTTCCTTATTCCCTCTTCCTATAAAAATTTAGACACAACAAACAAAACAGATACGCAAACAACAATGGTGATTGTTTAGTTGCTTGAACAATTCTGCAGATTGTTTTGAAACGGTGATGTTAGTTATTTGAACAAGGTGATTTTTTTGATTGAAAAAGGGATGTTTGTATTGATGCTAAAAATTTGTATTTGATGTTAATACAGTGGAGTTTTCTGAAAAGTTTATGAGGTGATCATTATGTGAGTTTTTCAGCAATAGAAATTAGTGACAATAGGATGCTTGGTGAAACGTGAGAATTTGACAAATTCAGACAGAAAAAATTTGACGCATTCACTTAGTACTGAGACATAAAAACTAGAGTATCAAATGTAAAAACCTAAGATCTTTTATCCGTGATTTAGAGATAATACACTAAAGATCAATCATTGCAATAATATATAAAAAAACATGTGTTTGAAATCTTGTGAATGGCGTCTGTGGATAGAAAATATTAGTGTCTCCTCATGCCAAAAACAAAACAAAGCTAAAGTGAAAAGAAAAATGTGGTGAAAGGGTGGAAGTTTTGTACGTGAGAGAAAAGAAGGCCCTTGTACAAGTGTTGTGAAATTGGCTTTTGTATTGAGTCAATTAGGTCAACAATTCTCAATCAAATCCAATGCAATAATGGTTTTTGGAAATTTGATTCTTAAGGATCTTTTTTCAATCTTTTTCAAGTGTTCTTGGTTCAAAATCATGCCAATCAATCCAATTCTTTCCTAATTTGTATATGCACGAAATCTTGGTGGCAAAACATGTATAAAAAGATTTGTTAAGGCAAGTTAGATATTTTTCATGTATTTAAATAATTTAAATGAATTAATATAAATAATAATTCAAATAAATAAATAAAAAATGAGAAAATACTTCCCTTTGGGCCAAGTGGTCGTGCATATGCTTGGAATGATGAATCATGGAAGAAAAATGGGCCCATTAGCATTTTAGGTCATTTGAATCAAAGTTGACTTTTCAAAATATCCAAAAATTTCCCAACTTCCACAAGGCATAACTTGCTCAATTTTTAATCTTTTCTCATGTTCTTGGACATTTTGGAAAGGTCTTTGAGTCCTCTAACCAATGTCTTTGGTCCCATGTCATTTTGATTTATCAATCTCAAGTTATGGCCTTTGACTTAAAGTCCCTTTTTGTTGACTTTTGAAAATGACCTATAATGTTGAAATTGATAACTTTTTGTGAGAGCATTTCTTGGACTTGAAGTATGAAGATGAGTTGTAGGAAATGTCTTTCTCTTCAAAATTAGCTTTGGATGGAATTTTTCTGATAATCCATGTGAAAGTTATGCCCTGGTCAATTTCAGTTGACTTTTTCAGCTGTCCAAATATAGTAACTTTTGCATCTTTGATGATTTCTGAGCCAAATTTTGAGAATCATGATCAAGCATTGATCAAATGATGTTTGTGGCTTCAAAGTGATATATTGACCAAAAATTTGAACTTTTGACTGTCAAATGACCATTTTGCCCCTACAGTTGACTGTAGTGCAATTTAGGGTTTTGACTGTGCAATTTTGAGCTGAATGCCTTGAAACTTGATATGAGGATACTTGACCATATTTGTAAGCATGTGAGACTTGATTGGTCCCTTGAAAACTTCATTTTCTTGATCAGAACACAAACCCTAATTTTGACTGTATGGGAGACTGTTGAGCTGTGCAACCCTTGGGGAATTTTGTGACTTGGCTTGGCAATTTCTTGAAGAATATGGGAGGGCAAATTTTGGGGTGCAACAGTTGCCCCTGTTCAATCTTCTTAGACCTGAGGATGCAGATTGGCTGACGTGCCTTTCGTAATCCGAGGGTGGAAGATGATTGAACACTAAAGTGCCCAGAAATTTGCGCTCACATAGTGGCAGTGTGATGGGGGAATGGGCTTATAGATGCCATTTAGAGGTTGATGAATAGGATGATGGGCTTATAGATGCCATCTGAATGTTGATCGCGTAGGAGGTTCCTTAGCGAGAACCTGCATACCTGCAAAACAGAAAAATGAGTACCTGACACGTTGCAGGAGCTGGTTTTCAGATGCTTGATATAGATGTGTCCTGACTGGTTACAGGAGCTGAGTCTGGAGCTTCAAACGGCGATGAATGAACCAGGGATGGTTATTGCCTCCGCCTGAATGGTAAGAGAACCTTGGGCGACTTTAACCTCAACAACGCTCGTTGAGAAAAATCTTAGCGGGAATTACCATCTTTGCAGTATCGAGACGAGAACCATAGGCCATTATAATCTGAAAGAGAATCACCTCACTCACCGTCGGAGAGGGAACTATCTGGAAAGAAATTATCACCTCACTCGCCGTCAGAGAGGGAAACCTCTGAAAAAGGACTTACCACCTCACTCGCCGTTGGAGAGGGAACCATAGGAGACTATCACCTCACACTCATCGTCGGAGAGGGAAACATCTGAAAAGGACTTACCACCTCACACACCGTCGGAGAGGGAACCATAGGAGACTATCACCTCACACTCATCGTCGAAGAGGGAAACATCTGAAAAGGACTTACCACCTCACACACCGTCGGAGAGGGAACCATAGGAGACTATCACCTCACACTCATCGTCGGAGAGGGAAACATCTGAAAAGGACTTACCACCTCACACACCGTCGGAGAGGGAACCATAGGAGACTATCACCTCACACTCATCGTCGGAGAGGGAAACATCTGAAAAGGACTTACCACCTCACACACCGTCGGAGAGGGAACCATAGGAGACTATCACCTCACACTCATCGTCAGAGAGGGAAACATCTGAAAAGGACTTACCACCTCACACACCGTCGGAGAGGGAACCATAGGAGACTATCACCTCACACTCATCGTCGGAGAGGGAAACATCTGAAAAGGAATTACCACCTCACACACCGTTGGAGAGGGAACCATAGGAGACTATCACCTCACACTCATCGTCGGAGAGGGAAACATCTGAAAAGGACTTACCACCTCACACACCGTCGGAGAGGGAACCATAGGAGACTATCACCTCACACTTATCGTCGGAGAGGGAAACATCTGAAAAGGAATTACCACCTCACACACCGTTGGAGAGGGAACCATAGGAGACTATCACCTCACACTCATCGTCGGAGAGGGAAACATCTGAAAAGGACTTACCACCTCACACACTGTCGGAGAGGGAACCATAGGAGACTATCACCTCACACTCATCGTCGGAGAGGGAAACATCTGAAAAGGACTTACCACCTCACACACCGTCGGAGAGGGAACCATAGGAGACTATCACCTCACACTCATCGTCGGAGAGGGAAACATCTGAAAAGGAATTACCACCTCACACACCGTCGGAGAGGGAACCATAGGAGACTATCACCTCACACTCATCGTCGGAGAGGGAAACGTCTGAAAAGGAATTACCACCTCACACACCGTTGGAGAGGGGACCATAGGAGACTATCACCTCACACTCATCGTCGGAGAGGGAAACGTCTGAAATAACTTCTATTGAGTCTTTATTAGAAAAATCTGTTGGGAGTCGATTTAGCTGGATTAAAGAAGGCCTTGGACTGGATAAGAGATCTTCGAAGTCGATTAACTGAACCGGTCTAGGTCTTGAAATATGATTGAGAATTTCAACTGCATCTTTCCTGAAAGGTAAAGGTCAGTCATATGCGATGCATGATATGGCTCAAGCAATGATGTTCTCAATATAAATGAGATTTGTATGATATAATGCGTCTGTGATCGGTGGATCTGGAACTGACTGTTTAACGCTGGTTCGCGAAATGTCGCGGAAGCAAGAGTCGCCACCGTCTTTTATTTTCTCCAAATGGAAAGGACAAAAGCACAGAAAAATTCCTTAAAGAGATTGCTCTCGGTTCGGGAGGTAGATTATAGAAAGGGAAGGTGTTAGCACCCTTTATATCCATGGTTATCCATGGGCTCTTAGATACTTGCTCAATGTGTTTTCAAAATGTTTGCTTGCTTTTCAATGTGGGTTTTAAAAAGTTTCTTTGAAAAATTTCAGTTCGACTCGTACGTCAGAGTGTTTGAAAAATTTGCTTTGAAAGCTTTTGAAAAGTGTTGGTGTGAAAAGTCTTTTAATTTTTTGTTTGGAAGAGAGCATTTCTTGGACTTGAAGTATGAAGATGAGTTGTAGGAAATGTCTTTCTCTTCAAAATGAGCTTTGGATGGAATTTTTCTGATGATCCATGTGAAAGTTATGCCCTGGTCAATTTCAGTTGACTTTTTCAGCTGTCCAAATAAAGGAACTTTTGCATCTTGATGATTTTCTGAGCCAAATTTTGAGAATCATGATCAAGCATTGATCAAATGATGTTTGTGGCTTCAAAATGATATATTGACCAAAAATTTGAACTTTTGACTGCCAAATGACCATTTTGCCCCTACAGTTGACTGTAGTGCAATTTAGGGTTTTGACTGTGCAATCTTGAGCTGAATGCCTTGAAACTTGATATGAGGATGCTTGACCATGTTTGTAAGCATATGAGACTTGATTGAGCCTTTGAAAACTTCATTTTCTTGATCAGAACCCAAACCCTAGTTTTGACTGTATAGGAGACAGTTGGACTGTGCAACCCTTGGGGGAGTTTTATGACTTGGCTTGGCAATTTCTTGAAGAATATGGGAGGGCAAATTTTGGGGTGCAACAGTTGCCCCTGTTCAATCTTCTTAGACCTGAGGATGCAGATTGGCCGACGTGCCTTTCGTAATCCGAGGGTAGAAGATGATTGGACACTAGAGTGCCCAGAAATTTGCGCTCACATAGTGGCAGTGATGGTGGAATGGGCTTATAGATGCCATCTGGATGTTTGATTGCGTAAGAGATTCCTTGGCGAGAATATACCTGCAAAACAGAAAATGAGTACCTGACACGTTGCAGGAGCTGATTTTTTTAGATGCCTGGTATAGATGTGTCCTGACTGGTTACAGGAGCTGAGTCTGGAGCTTCAAACGGCGATGAAAGAACCAGGGATGGTTACTACCTTAGCATGAAATGGTAAGAGAACCTTGGGCGACTTTAACTTCAACAACGCTCGTTGAGGAAAAATCTTGGGTGACTTTAATTTCAACAACGCTCGTTGAGAAAAATCTGGGTGATTTTAACTTCAACAATGCTCGTTAAGAAAAAATCTTGGGTGTCTTTAACTTCAACAACGCTTGTTGAGAAAAATCTTGGATGTCTTCTACTGGGATAAGAATCAGGGAGATCTTAGGGTCGATCTGACTGAACCAGAGAGGCCTTTGACTGGATAAGCATCAGGAAAATCTTAGGGTCGATTTAACTGAACCGGACAAGGTCTTGAAATATCTTCAACTGGATAAGCATTAGGGAGATCTTAGGGTCGATCTGACTGAACTAGAGAAGGCCTTTGACTGGATAAGCATCAGGAAAATCTTAGGGTCGATTTAACTGAACCGGTCTAGGTCTTGAAATGTTTTCAACTGGAATAAGTGTCAGAACGTCGCCATATCTGGTTCATATCTGGAAGGAAATCTGGAAGCAGTATCAGAACGTCACCGTCTCTGGTTTACATCTGAAACTATATCTGGAAGGAACTCTGGAAGCAGCATCAGAACGTCACCATATCTGGTTTACATCTGAAACTATATCTGGAAGGATGTCTGGAAGCAGCATCAGAACGTCACCATATCTGGGTCATATCTGAAACTATATCTAGAAGGATGTCTGGAAGCAGCATCAGAACGTCACCATATCTGGGTCATATCTGAAACTATATCTAGAAGGATATCTGGAAGCAGCATCAGAACGTCACCATATCTGGGTCATATCTGAAACTATGTCTAGAAGGATGTCTGGAAGCAGTATCAGAACGTCACCGTCTCTGGTTTACATCTGAAACTATATCTGGAAGGAACTCTGGAAGCAGCATCAGAACGTCACCATATCTGGTTTACATCTGAAACTATATCTGGAAGGATGTCTGGAAGCAGCATCAGAACGTCACCATATCTGGGTCATATCTGAAACTATATCTGGAAGGATGTCTGGAAGCAGCATCAGAACGTCACCATATCTGGTTTACATCTGAAACTATATCTGGAAGGAAATCTGGAAGCAGCATCAGAACGTCACCATATCTGGTTTACATCTGAAACTATATCTAGAAGGATGTCTGGAAGCAGCATCAGAACGTCACCATATCTGGGTCATATCTGAAACTATATCTAGAAGGATATCTGGAAGCAGCATCAGAACGTCACCATATCTGGTTTACATCTGAAACTATATCTAGAAGGATATCTGGAAGCAGCATCAGAACGTCACCATATCTGGTTTACATCTGAAACTATATCTGGAAGGAACTCTGGAAGCAGCATCAGAACGTCACCATATCTGGTTTACATCTGAAACTATATCTGGAAGGAAATCTGGAAGCAGCATCAGAACGTCACCATATCTGGTTTACATCTGAAACTATATCTAGAAGGATGTCTGGAAGCAGCATCAGAACGTCACCATATCTGGGTCATATCTGAAACTATATCTAGAAGGATGTCTGGAAGCAGTATCAGAACGTCACCATCTCTGGTTTACATCTGAAACTATATCTAGAAGGATATCTGGAAGCAGTATCAGAACGTCACCATCTCTGGGTCATATCTGAAACTATATCTAGAAGGATGTCTGGAAGCAGCATCAGAACGTCACCATATCTGGGTCATATCTGAAACTATATCTAGAAGGATGTCTGGAAGCAGCATCAGAACGTCACCATATCTGGGTCATATCTGAAACTATATCTAGAAGGATATCTGGAAGCAGCATCAGAACGTCACCATATCTGGGTCATATCTGAAACTATATCTAGAAGGATGTCTGGAAGCAGTATCAGAACGTCACCATCTCTGGGTCATATCTGAAACTATATCTAGAATGAATTGCGATAGTTGATAGTAGTCATTTTTGTATTGATCTCTTTCCTGCAAAGGCAAAACATAATTGTATGCAAAATCATGATGCATGAACTATATGTCTTCAAAATTAATGAGATTCGTGTAGTATGATGCATATGCATGCTATAATGTATGAAGATGTGATGTTTATGACTGTATTTTTGTCTAGGAAAGTAAATCCTTGACGGGTGCCGGGAAGTCGCTCCTGGGCTGATGTTGAAGAATAGCTTTTTGCTTCCGCTGGGGATGATAGTTGCAAGTATACCGGTAGGAGAAGATAACTCCGTCGGGGAATGCACTTGGCAAATGACGGATTCTGCGGGGAGAAAGGATACTCTAGTGACCATGCTGAGAAGCAATACTCTGTGGGAAGAGGGATGCCTTGCTGAGTGTTGAGAATGACCTGCTGAGGATATCTCTGCTGTATTGGGAGTGCTGATAGACTTCGCTGGGGATAAGAAGATTCTGTCGACGACGATCTTTCCGTGGCTTTTGGCTGAGGATAACCCAGTTATATCCTGTTAAGGAAATAACTCTTTGAATAAAGCCGAGAGACGCGTTCGTGCTCTGCGAAGGATAAGCTTCCAGATTTTACTGGGGATAAGCTTACTGCTTGGGGAGATGATTCCAACTTTCTTGGGGAAGCTGGATTGGACTCTTCTGGGGAAGTATTGAACTGTATTGGTTATGTTCTTCAACGGAACCTACCCTGATGCCTTGGAGGATAGAACAATCAGACTGCTTAGACCATTCTTCATTGCCCCTGTTTCTATGGGGGGACGCATGTGGGATGCTGATAATTGTTGAGGATCCAACCTCCTTCTGGTAGGCAGGTAACAAGATAACAGGACATAGTCGTACGCTTTGATCCCTAATTTTTTTGCTTGGACTGTCCTTTCGGGTTTTCAGTCCACCGGGATACCCATTTTTGCTCAAGCCGCCTTTTCAGGTTTTCGACTTGCCGGGTGTACAGATTTTTTTCATTTCATCCCTTCATTTTGCCCGAGCCCTTTTGATTCGCCGGGAAGCCCTTATTTTTGCCTAGGTGTGTCGACCTAGCGGGTCTTTGATTTTGCGTAGTATTTTTCGACTATGTCCGCGCTCTTAGAATGCAGGTAGGTGCCCCTGGCTGCTTGTGTTGCCATATTACCAGAAGGTGTCTGATCGTGCAAGATTCGTTGCTGGAGTGCCCCAAGTGACTCAGGCAGAGATCTGCCCCAGGCTTTTTGGCCTTTTGAGAGATTCTCTGGATCTTGACTTAACTGCCCCAGATGGTAGACCATGATCATGCCGTGCCCCTTGGTTGGAAGTGCTTTTGTTCACTAGGTATTTCTCGTGCGAATTTCCCTGCTGTTCAAACAAAAAGTCATATGCAAACAAAGTTATGTTAAAAATGCAAAGCCTATGCCTGTCTTGAAGATTTTTGAAAATGCATTCTTTTTCATAAAACAAGCGAATGTTTGTAAAACATGATGTCAACTTCGTATTTACCGTAGGCCTTCAGGAGTCAGGATACCTTTTGTAACAGTATGCTTTCGAACTAACCCGCGCTTCAGCTAGGACTTTTAAGGGTTATAACGTGGCCTGGTTCACGGTTTAAGAAACAAAGGATAAAGGCTCAAATTATTTGTACCCACCCGCTCTTCGTGATGTTCTCCAAACCTAAACTCAGTTGATCGTGCGTTAGACCTTGTTTGAGTCTTTGCTTTGATGTTCCAATAATGGTTCAGATGTTGATGACTTATTTTGAATAGGCAGTCATTCCTTTTGTTGAAGGTTTGTATGACCTCTTTCTCTTTGATTTTTGTTATCCCTATTTTTTACCTGAACTGTTTCTTTTTGGAATTACAGTCAGCGGGATGCCCCAGTTTCATAAGTCCCTTTTTATAGGTTTTGACTTCTTGGGCTTTTCGTTTATGATTTTTTGGTAATGACTGCCTGTCCTTTTGATTGTTCTGAACCATCACTGTCTTTCTTTTTCGTAAGGATCTCTTTGGTGCCATTCGTTATGCACTCGGATCAGTTGGGAGACTACCCTGCCCCAGGTTATGATAAAGGGTTTTAATTTTCGAAAAGAAAAACTCCTACTTCTTTGGCTCAGAGGGGTTGACGAGGGATTATCATCCTTATAACTCCAGTGTTTAGGGATTGAAACAATTCCTGTACCTCATCAGCGGGATCTGTTCAAAAGCATACTGTAGATTATGGTATCGTTTTCGTCATCCTCCCTCAAGAGGCTTAGAATTATTAATCGAGAGTTGACATCAGAAAAAATATGAAAACAATTTGCATATAGTGAATATGAATATATTACTTCAAAACAGACATATGCGATGCATTAATGAAATAACAATGTTTTAATCATGAGTAAATGTTTGAACAAAAGAAAATTGCAACTTGAACATTCGAATGAACAAAATTTTCTAGTCTCAGGGCTTGTCACTTCAAATGGTGAGCCTTGGAGGGATGGTAGAAAAATTCAGCCTGACCATCTTGTGTGAATTCCAGTGCTCCTTCATCAATCAGGTCCTGGATCTTGTTTTTCAAAGCCCAACACTCGTTTGCATCATGTCCTGGACAGGAAGAGTGGTAGGCACACCTTTTATAGGGATCATAAGCAGGATGTGCTGTGTTGGGGTTCTGGGGATGAGCCCTTAATGTGATCAGGTTCAATCTCAACAGGCGTTGTAAAGCTTGAAACAGCGACATATTGAGCGGGGTGAACTGCCTCCTAGGCTTGTCTGTCTGAAGTTGGTGAAGTTGCTGCTGAATTGGTGATACTGGAGCCATATGAGGAGCTTTCTCCTTGCCTCTTTGTCTCAAAGGTGGTTGAACGATGATTGGCTTTTTACCCTTAGATGTTTGCCCCAGTTGGTTACCCTGAAGCAGTTTGTTGACGAGAACCCCGAGCTCATCTTGTCTTTGAGTTAAACCCTGAATGGCAGTCATCTGCCCCAGCATCTGGGCTTTCATTGCATCTATCTCAGCTTGCAGGCGTTCCAGCCGTTCGTTCTCAGTACTGTTCCTGACTAAAGTCTCCATGAGAAGTGTCCTTAGCTCCTCCTGCCCCTTGGATAGATTCAGGAGGATTTCCCCAAACCGAGTCTCTTGAGCAAGAAGGTCCTGGTTGTCTGGTTGGAAAGCCATTGCTGAAATAAACAGCGGGAAAGGTAAGTAACCTGCAACGAGGGTACCTGTTATGCAATGATGTGTATGACATGCATGTAATGTTTTCAAGGACCTCGCGGGGTAAACAAGAAAATTTGTTAGAATTTGGGTCCGGTAGCTTGATTGAAGGAACTTCATGTTGTTGAGAGCCCTTCTTCAAGGGTCAAAGGCTCACCATATCCAGTGGGTCATAGCCCCTGACAACCCTGGCTAGAGGAAAATAAATCCTCTTTGCCCCTGGCTAGATGTTTGATTTATCATGACCTGCATCACAAGCCCTTGAGATCCTTGAAGTGGGTTATGATGTATGCAATGGTATGATGTCATCCTATGCATGGGGTGATGTAGGTAAACCATGTTATGAGTCCCAACTAAGGACTATAAACAAACCCTGCAAGAAATTCAGTATACTTTGTTATGAGTCCCTATTAAGGACTATAAACAAACCCTGCAAGAAATTTAGTAAACCTGTTATGAGTCCTAGTTAAGGACTATAAACAAAACCTGCAAGAAATTTGGTTAACCTTGTCATGAGTCCTAGTTAAGGACTATAAACAAAACCTGCAAGTAGTTCATGTGTCAGCTAACAAGCATGCAAGTAGGCAAGTACAAAGGCACACAAGTCACACAAGAGAAACCCTTAGGGTTTAAGCCAGCATGGGGTCTAGGTATTACCCTCTTGAAGTTGGTGGGTTCAACCTGTCCTAATCAAAGTAACCGGGTTCTAAGGTTCCCAATATCACGGGATCGCTTTCATTGTTCATCGTTTCGATTTAGCCACTGAACTGGCGACCGGAATATCCCAGGAAAGCAACCCTCAATTGGGTGTAGTATCGAGTATCAACCAACTTCGGACTGCACCAAAGTCAGTTATCTCACTACCCTAAAGAGGCCAAGATAGTTCAATTAAGGTTCCTAAGGTCTGTTGATGCTTCACGACACCACGCGGAGGCCCCGTACTCTCCTTGACTGAACTCAAGGGTTACCGGTACACACCAAAGTGCCACATCAACGTAGCAGACTGTTTCAACCATGTCGGTATACCCCACACAGTTCCCTCATAGCCTTGTTGCTACTTTCTAAGAAGGTATCCCCCAGATCCGGGTTAGGATCTATAGAACTCCCAAGCAACCCACAATAATAAAGCAAGCAAAGAAGACAATTGAAAACATAGTTATGACCTAGCCCTAAGGTATACCTCACTTTAAGTTTAATTCCCCAGCAGAGTCGCCAGTTCTATGATCGGTGGATCTGGAACTGACTGTTTAACGCTGGTTCGCGAAATGTCGCGGAAGCAAGAGTCGCCACCGTCTTTTATTTTCTCCAAATGGAAAGGACAAAAGCACAGAAAAATTCCTTAAAGAGATTGCTCTCGGTTCGGGAGGTAGATTATAGAAAGGGAAGGTGTTAGCACCCTTTATATCCATGGTTATCCATGGGCTCTTAGATACTTGCTCAATGTGTTTTCAAAATGTTTGCTTGCTTTTCAATGTGGGTTTTAAAAAGTTTCTTTGAAAAATTTCAGTTCGACTCGTACGTCAGAGTGTTTGAAAAATTTGCTTTGAAAGCTTTTGAAAAGTGTTGGTGTGAAAAGTCTTTTAATTTTTTGTTTGGAAGAGAGCATTTCTTGGACTTGAAGTATGAAGATGAGTTGTAGGAAATGTCTTTCTCTTCAAAATGAGCTTTGGATGGAATTTTTCTGATGATCCATATGAAAGTTATGCCCTGGTCAATTTCAGTTGACTTTTTCAGCTGTCCAAATAAAGGAACTTTTGCATCTTGATGATTTTCTGAGCCAAATTTTGAGAATCATGATCAAGCATTGATCAAATGATGTTTGTGGCTTCAAAATGATATATTGACCAAAAATTTGAACTTTTGACTGCCAAATGACCATTTTGCCCCTACAGTTGACTGTAGTGCAATTTAGGGTTTTGACTGTGCAATCTTGAGCTGAATGCCTTGAAACTTGATATGAGGATGCTTGACCATGTTTGTAAGCATATGAGACTTGATTGAGCCTTTGAAAACTTCATTTTCTTGATCAGAACCCAAACCCTAGTTTTGACTGTATAGGAGACAGTTGGACTGTGCAACCCTTGGGGGAGTTTTATGACTTGGCTTGGCAATTTCTTGAAGAATATGGGAGGGCAAATTTTGGGGTGCAACAGCGTCTATGCATGCTATAATGATGTATGTGATGTTTTATGAATGTATGTTTTCGTCTAGGAAAGTAAATCCTTGACGGGTGCCGGGAAGTCACTCCTGGGCTGATATTGAAGAGTAGATTTTGCTTCCGTTGGGGATGATAACTGCAAGAATACCGGTAGGAGAAGATGACTCCGTTGCGGAATAAACTTGGCAAATGGAGGATTCTGCGGGGAGAAAAGATACTCTAGCGACCATGCTGGGAAGCAACACTCTGTGGGAAGAGGGATGCCTTGCTGAGTAGTAATTTGCTGGCGATATCCTTGTTGTACTGAAAGTGTTGATGAACTTTGCTGGGGTAAGAAGGCTTCGTTGACGACGCTCTTTCCGGGGCTTTTGGCTGAGGATAACCCAGTTATATCCTGTTAGGGAAACAACTCTTTAAATCAAGCCGGACGACGCGTTCGTATTCTGCGAGGATAAGCTTCCAGAATTTATTGGGGATAAGCTTACTGCTTGGGGGAGATGGACTCCAACTTTCCTGGGGAACTGGATTGGACTCTTCTGGGAAGTTTTGAACTGCGGGGGAAGTGATTCCTTTGAATGTTGATAAGCCGCCGGGGAATAATCTTTAGACCAAGACTGCCGGGGATGCTTGTTAAGAATGTGTATATTGCTGCTGGAGAATGTTGATATCTGCTGGAGGATACCCAATTTCCTTAAGATTTGATTGTAACTTTGCTCGGGGAGAGCATACTGTCTTGCTGACTTACTCTCTGGGGAATTGGGACATGCTGGTTATGTTCTTTAGCTGAGCCTACCCTGATACCTTGGAGGACGGAAACAATCAGATTGCTTAGACCACCCGTTATTGCCCCTGTTTCTATGGGGGAGGCACATGTGGGATGCTGATAATTGTTGAGGGTCAAACCTTCTTCTGGTAGGCAGGTGACAAGATGACAGAACATAGTCGTACGCTTTGATCCCTAACTTTTGCGTGGACCGCCCTTTCGGGTTTTCAGTCCACCGGGATACCCATTTTTGCCCAAGCCGCCTTTTCAGGTTTTCGACTTGCCGGGTGTACAGATTTTTTTCATTTCATCCCTCATTTTGCCCGAACCCTTTTGGTTCGCCGGGAAGCCCTTATTTTTTCCTAAGTATGTCAACCTAGCGGGTCTTTGATTGTGCGTAGTATTTTTTCGACTATGTCCGTGCTCTCAGAATGTAGGGAGTTGCCCCTGTTAGAAGTGTTTTGTCATGCCACCAGAAGGTGTTTGATCAGGCCAGATTCGTTGTTGGAACGCCCCAAGTGACTCAGGCGGAGATTTGCCCCAAGCTGTTTGGCCTTTGAGAGATTCTCCGAATCTTGATTGGACTGCCCCAGATAATAGACCATGATCATATCATGCCCCTTGATTGGAGATACTCTTGTTCACCAGACTTTCATTGTGCGAATTTCCCTGCTGTTCAAACAAGAAGTCATATGCAAACAAAGTTATGTTAAAAATGCAAAGCCTATGTCTGTCTTGAAGTTTTTGAAAATGCATTTTTTCCATAAAACAAGTGAATATTTGTAAAACGTGATGTCAACTCCGTATTTTACCGTGAGCCTTAAGGAGTCAGGATACCTTTCGTAACAGTATGCTTTCGAACTAACCCATGCTTCAGCTAGGACTTTTAAGGGTTATAACGTGGCCTGGTTCACGGTTTAAGAAACAAAGGATAAAGGCTCAAATTTTATTTTGTACCCACCCGTTCTTCGTGATGTTCTTCAAACCTAAACTCAGTTGATCATACGTTAGACCTTGTTTGAGTCTTTGTCCTGATGTTCCCATGATGGTTCAGATATTGATGATTTATTCTGAATAGGCAGTCATTCCTTTCTTTGTTGAGGGTTTATAGGACCTCTTTTTTTTTTTTTTTTTTGTGTTGTCCCTTTCTTTTTTGCCTGAACTGTTTCCCTTTTTTGGAATCACAGTCAGCGGGATGCCCCAGTTTTGTAAGTCTCCTTCATGGGTTTTGACTTAATGGGTTTTTTATTTTTTGAGATAATGACTGCCTTTCTTTATTGATTATTCGGAACCATCACTGTCTTTCTTCGTTTTGTAAGGACTTCTTTGGTGCCATTCGTTATGCACTTGGATCAACTGAGAGAACTACCCTGCCCCAGGTTATGATTAAGGGTTTTAGATTTCGAAAATAAAAAACTCCTACTTCTTTGGCTCAGAGGGGTTGACGAGGGATTATCATCCTTATAACTCCAGTGTTTAGGGATTGAAACAATGTCTGTACCTCATTAGCGGGGTCTGTTCAAAAGCATACTGTAAAGATCGTGGTATCGTTTTCGTCATCCTCCCTCAAGAGGCTTAGAATTTTAGATCAAGAGCTGACATCAGAAAAAATATGAAAATAATTTGCATTTAGTGAATACGAATATATTGTTTTAGAACAGACATATGCGATGCATTAATGAAATAACAATGTTTAACATGAGTAGATGTTTGAACAAAAGAGAATTGCAACTTGAACATTCGAATGAACAAAACTTTCTCAATCCTAGCCATGTTTTGGCAAGGGAGCAGTGATCACGTGGGGAGTCTTGGGTACTTTAAACTGAATCTCTCCAGCGTCGATCATGTCTTGGATCTTATTTTTCAAGCTCCAACAATCATCTGCAGTATGCCCCGGGCTGTCAGAGTGATAAGCGCAGCGGGCGTTGGGGTTATACTTCGGTGACGTTGTATTTTGGTTCTTCAGAGCTTCTTTTAGAGTTACCAGCTTGGTCTCCAACAACTGTGGCAATATCTGGGATAAGGTCATGCTGAGCCGAGTGAACTGCCTTCTCTCGCTCTTTTGTTGGTTGTGATGTTGAATTTGTGACACTGGAGCCATTTGAGGAGCTCTCCCCTTACCTCCTTGTCTCAAAGGTGGTTGAATGATGACTGGCTTTTTACCCTTAGACTTTTGCCCCAGTCGGTTACCCTGAAGCAGTTGGTTGACGAGAAACCAGAGCTCATCTTGTCTTTGAACTAGGCCTTGAATGATAGTCATCTGCCCCAGCATCTGGGCTTTCATTATATCCACTTCAGCTTGCAGATGTTTCAGCCGTTCATCCTCAGCACTGTTCCTGACTAGAGTCTCCATGGGAAGTGTCCTTAGCTCCTTCTGCCCCTTGGATAGATTCAGGAGGATTTCCCCGAACCGAGTCTCTTGAGCAAGAAGGCCCTGGTTGTCTGGTTGGGAAGCCATTGCTGAAATAAACAGCGGGAAAGGTAAGTAACCTGCAACAAGGGTACCTGTTATGCGATGATATGTATGACATGCATGTAATGTTTTCAAGGACCTCGCGGGATAAACAAGAAAATTTGTTAGAACTTGGGTCCGGTAGCTTGATTGAAGGAAACCCATGTTGTTGAGAATTCTTCTTCAAGGGTCAAAGGCTCACCATATCCAGTGGGTCATAGCCCCTGACTTTAGTCATCCTGTCTGGCTTTGATTTCCAAACAACCTTGGTTGGGGGGAACCTTCTTCAAGTGTCAAAGCTCACCATATCTAGTGGGTCATAGCCCCTGACAACCTTGGCTTAGAGGAAAATAAATCCCCTTTGCCCCTTGCTAGATGTTTGATTTATCATGACCTGCATCACAAGCCTTTGAGATCCTTGAAATGGGTTAGGATGTATGCAATGGTATGATGTCATGATGCATGGGGTAATATGGGTAAACCTTGTTATAAGTCCCTATTAAGGACTATAAACAAAACCTGCAAGCAACCTCAGTAAACCCTGTTATGAGTCCTAATTAAGGACTAAAACAAAACCTGCAAGGAACTCGATAAACCCTGTTATGAGTCCTAATTAAGGACTATAAACAAAACCTGTAAGAAACTTAGGTACCCTGTTATGAGTCCCTATTAAGGACTATAAACAAACCCTGCAAGAAACTCAAGTGTCAGACAACAAGCATGCAAATAGCCAAGTACGAAGGCACACAAGTCACACAAGAGAAGCCCTTAAAGTTTAGGCCAGCATGAGGTCTAGGTACTACCCTCTTTCAGTTGGTTGGTTCATACCTGTCCTATCAAAGTAACCGGGTTCTTAGAGGATCCCAATATCATTGACTACCCTCAATCGGTCGTAACTCCAGCATCGCAATCTTTTCTTGCGGCCAGAACCATCACGAGAGTTTAGCCTCAATGGGCGTAGCATACTGCTACTGTTCTAATGGCCAAGTTGTGTCATTTAAGGTTCTAAGGTTGTTGGTGCTTAATGACTCCTCAGAAGACCCATATTCTCCTCGTTGCAACACAAGGGATATCGGTACAGACCAAGGTGCCACACCAACGTAGCCACTGTTTCACCCGTGTCGGTCTACGCCGGACAGGTCCCTCACAGCTTATGCTACCTAAACAGGGTATCCCCAGATCCGGGTTAGGATCTATGTAACTCCCATGCAACCCACAATAGTAAAGCAAACAAGGAAAGCAATTGAAAACACAGTTATGAACTAGCCCTAAGGTACACCTCACTTTATAAAGTTATCCCCAGCAGAGTCGCCAGTTCTGTGATCGGTGGATCTGGAACTGACTGCTTAACGTTGGTTCGCGAAATGTCGCGGAAGCAAGAGTCGCCACCGTCTTTTATTTTCTCCAAATGGAAAGTACAAAAGCACAGAAAAATTCCTTAAAGAGATTGCTCTCGGTTCGGGAGGTAGGTTATAGAAAGGGAAGGTGTTAGCACCCTTTCTATCCATGGTTATCCATGGGCTCTTAGATACTTGCTCATTTGTGTTTTCAAAAATGGTTTGTTTGCTTTTCAACTGTGGGTTTTAAAAAGTTTCTTTGAAAATTTCAGTTCGACTCTTGTATCGGTCCTCAAGAGTGTTTGAAAAATTGCTTTCGAAAGCTTTTTGAAAATGTGTTGGTGTGAAAAGTATTTTTTGTTTGTTTTGAAATTAGAGCAAGTATCTAGAGTCGTCTACCTACCCTAAGGAATTCGTCTGTGTAGATGTACTTTAAAGTAGTGCCATCCCACCATTGAGGGGTAGGTAGCACCACCGTTGGAGGTGTTCGGGTCAATTCGAGGTTCGGGACATGGTGATCACCAGAGCAATAGGAAGACACCTTAGAAGCTACCCTCATGCCAGGTTCCCGGATCATGAGGACTTACTAAGACATCCTCTACTCGACGATCACCTTTCGAGGCAAGGCAACAGTGAGGCGTACCCTAGGGGTGGTGTGTGATTTGTGTGTGTCAGATTCATTTATTTTGTCTTGTCATGTTATAGTGATCTACGCGTTTGTTTTTATTTAATCATTCATTCTTGCATGTATTTATTTAACAATTAAAAAGAGCGAGAAATAAATCTAAAGCTATTACAAATGGCGCGGGTCCACATCGCCAAAATTAAACCGGACCCGATTTGACAGAAAAGTAAAGAATTAAAAGTGCGAGAAGTGATTACAAGGCTTCGGGAGAGATACATAATTATTTAAGCAATAAAATACATACGCGAATTAACGAGAATTAAGAACATGGGCGTTGGACCCTTTTGCAAAAAATTAAAATTAATGAGAAATTAAAATTAAAAATTAAAAGAAATTGTTTTTGGGTATTTTTAGTATTTTGGGAATTTAATGAGAAAAAGAATTAATTAAAATTAACTAACCCTAATTCTAATGGTTTTTAAGTTTGTTATGAAAATATTAAAATATACCCTAAATTAAACCTAAATTCTTTTATGTACAATTTAATTATGAAAATAAAATAAGTAATATTATTATTATGAAAAAAAGAAAAATTAAAAAAGAATAAAAATTAACTAAACCTAATTCTACATTTTTTTTAGATTTTATTATGAAAAGAATTAAAATTGTAACCTAATTTAAAACTAATTAATTGCATGCTAATTTATTCACAAGAAAATATCAAAATAAATAATCATTATATTTTTTATCTTTTTCTGAGTTTTTACGCATTTTTTATATTTATGAAAATATTAAATTAATTAAAAAACAATAATTAAAAGAAAGTAAAAAAAATAATGAAACAATAAAGAATGTAAAAATTTGCAAACCTAAGGGGGGTGTCGTCCCCAGTTGCGAGGTGAATGGCTAGTAATTTAAGCCCAATAAGCCTTAGACCTGGCTGACTTTTCCACTCACGTACCCAAGCGTTGACTCACGTGTACCATGCTCTTCAGATCTGGGCCCTTTGATTGATCTCATTGGCCATGTGGCTTGCTTGAGCGTGAGGAGCGTGGTAGATCATTGACGGGCCAAAGTACCTGATCCCGTTTCAAAGAAAAAAAATAAGGAAATATGGGGATAAGGGCCCAAGTTCAACAAACATATTCTAAGAGTAAGAATTCAACACTTGGCATAGGATATGTAATTTAAAAAATAAAATATGCAAAGAGAAGATTGCAGTCAAAGAAAACTGGAAACAATGTATTTTCTTTTCCCGTTCACGGTCTATACTCTCTCTTCAATTCACCCTTTGTCTTTTAACTTTCCCTTTCCAATTATTTTCTTTTTTTCAAGTCAATGTCATAGCAAACCAAGAACATAGAAAACCAAAGCATAATCACATCCAAACACCAAAATCAAGGAAAATAGGGAGAATATCGGCGACGAGGCGTTTGGAAGGTGCAGAGATTGACTCAATTGATATGCGAGCGTTGGAGGCTGACGACGGGTAGAGGAAGCGGAGATCGGAGTAGTCAGAGAGATCACGTCGGGGTCGGTGGCGTCGTGACGACTCTGGTGATGAGTTGGTTGTGCAACGAGCGGAGAGATCGGGGTTGCATGGTAAACGTCGAAGGATGTGTCGTGCGTGTTGATGGTGATGACGGCGCGGGCGGGAGCAGATCGTCGGTGTTTCTGCGCAAAGGAGGGCTTTGTATCAATGAATGAATTTGGCCGAGGCAGATGCAGCAGTGAGGGCTGGACGATTGGTTCCGAGAACGGAAGCGTGGCGTCAGAGGAGGTCTCGGTGGGTCGCGGTGTTCGGCGCCAGAAGATATGAACAGTGGTGGATGAAGTAGAGGTGATTATATTTTGCGGTTCAGGTTTCCTTATTCCCTCTTCCTATAAAAATTTAGACACAACAAACAAAACAGATACGCAAACAACAATGGTGATTGTTTAGTTGCTTGAACAATTCTGCAGATTGTTTTGAAACGGTGATGTTAGTTATTTGAACAAGGTGATTTTTTTGATTGAAAAAGGGATGTTTGTATTGATGCTAAAAATTTGTATTTGATGTTAATACAGTGGAGTTTTCTGAAAAGTTTATGAGGTGATCATTATGTGAGTTTTTCAGCAATAGAAATTAGTGACAATAGGATGCTTGGTGAAACGTGAGAATTTGACAAATTCAGACAGAAAAAATTTGACGCATTCACTTAGTACTGAGACATAAAAACTAGAGTATCAAATGTAAAAACCTAAGATCTTTTATCCGTGATTTAGAGATAATACACTAAAGATCAATCATTGCAATAATATATAAAAAAACATGTGTTTGAAATCTTGTGAATGGCGTCTGTGGATAGAAAATATTAGTGTCTCCTCATGCCAAAAACAAAACAAAGCTAAAGTGAAAAGAAAAATGTGGTGAAAGGGTGGAAGTTTTGTACGTGAGAGAAAAGAAGGCCCTTGTACAAGTGTTGTGAAATTGGCTTTTGTATTGAGTCAATTAGGTCAACAATTCTCAATCAAATCCAATGCAATAATGGTTTTTGGAAATTTGATTCTTAAGGATCTTTTTTCAATCTTTTTCAAGTGTTCTTGGTTCAAAATCATGCCAATCAATCCAATTCTTTCCTAATTTGTATATGCACGAAATCTTGGTGGCAAAACATGTATAAAAAGATTTGTTAAGGCAAGTTAGATATTTTTCATGTATTTAAATAATTTAAATGAATTAATATAAATAATAATTCAAATAAATAAATAAAAAATGAGAAAATACTTCCCTTTGGGCCAAGTGGTCGTGAATATGCTTGGAATGATGAATCATGGAAGAAAAATGGGCCCATTAGCATTTTAGGTCATTTGAATCAAAGTTGACTTTTCAAAATATCCAAAAATTTCCCAACTTCCACAAGGCATAACTTGCTCAAGTTTTAATCTTTTCTCATGTTCTTGGACATTTTGGAAAGTTCTTTGAGTCCTCTAACCAATGTCTTTGGTCCCATGTCATTTTGATTTACCAATCTCAAGTTATGGCCTTTGACTTAAAGTCCCTTTTTGTTGACTTTTGAAAATGACCTATAATGTTGAAATTGATAACTTTTTGTGAGAGCATTTCTTGGACTTGAAGTATGAAGATGAGTTGTAGGAAATGTCTTTCTCTTAAAAATGAGCTTTGGATGGAATTTTTCTGATAATCCATGTGAAAGTTATGCCCTGGTCAATTTCAGTTGACTTTTTCAGCTGTCCAAATATAGTAACTTTTGCATCTTTGATGATTTCTGAGCCAAATTTTGAGAATCATGATCAAGCATTGATCAAATGATGTTTGTGGCTTCAAAGTGATATATTGACCAAAAATTTGAACTTTTGACTGTCAAATGACCATTTTGCCCCTACAGTTGACTGTAGTGCAATTTAGGGTTTTGACTGTGCAATTTTGAGCTGAATGCCTTGAAACTTGATATGAGGATACTTGACCATATTTGTAAGCATGTGAGACTTGATTGGGCCCTTGAAAACTTCATTTTCTTGATCAGAACACAAACCCTAATTTTGACTGTATGGGAGACTGTTGAGCTGTGCAACCCTTGGGGAATTTTGTGACTTGGCTTGGCAATTTCTTGAAGAATATGGGAGGGCAAATTTTGGGGTGCAACACACTGCAACTCAGGTTGCAGCAACACAAGCATCAGCTACACAGGGATACATGAATGCAACTCATTCTTCACAAGGAAAGGCAGTATCTGGGAAAGGAACAAAGAAGAAAGAAAGAGGAACTGGCAAACTACAAAAACTTGGTGTGAGAAGGCCCTTTGTACCCCCAAGACCAATAACAAGACTCTCAGGAGCCAAGAATGTAATTAGTCCTCCCACCAGGAGATCTACTCCAACCAAGATAAAAACATCAAAGAGGACCATTTAGTTATAATTTTAGGCTTTATGTATTTTGGAGCATGTCTATGTAACATTTCATTTTGTCAACCTTTTGGAACATGTCTATGTAATATGTCATTCTGTCAACCTTTTGGAACATGTCTATGTAACATGTCATTCTGTCAACCTTTTATAACATGTCTATGTATTTTGGAACATATCTATGTAACATGCCAACTTTTATTTTCAGTTCAAGTAATATGATGTATTCATTTACTAGTAATGTCCAAAATTATGTTGCTACAATTAATGATATGCCAAATAAAATAAATCATATTAAACTGATAAACTGTGTTAAAATTACACATAAGGTTGCACATAATCTTCATAAATTGATAAACTGGGATAGAATTACACATAAACTATGTTAAAATTACACACAAGGTTGCTACATACTTCTAAGACAGCTTAATGACAAATACACATAACATTACAAAACACACAATCTTCAATGTTTTTTTCCACTTCAACATCTTGTTCATTTGAATTTGAAGTTCTAACACAGCATCCCCTAATTCTTCATTTTTAACCCTCATTTTTTCATACTGATTCTTGGTTTCATCTAAATCCTTTGCTATACTTTCCAATCTATTAATCAATACTTGGTTTATGTCTTCTATCAATTCCTCATGAAATCAATCGAAGAAACCACATCCTCTTTGCAAGGATCCCTGTAAATTTCAAAAATTGATCAAACCTTGATCAAGTTTAGACACAAAGGAAATTCAGTTGAGGGCTTTCCTCGCATACAAAGGTTAGACACAAATTAGAAATAACAAAAATATGAAAATAACCGAAAATAAAATTTTAGTCGCTGAGCAACAAAATTTTAATTGAACTATATAATTTGGCAGTCCCCGACAATGGTGCCAAAAACTTGATCGTCAAAATAGCAAGTGTATTATTTTGCCTCCTATAATAATAAGAAAATTTTCCGGAATGTCGATCTCAAAGATTGCACAGAAGTACCGAGTTCAATTTGTGGCTCAATTAATCAAAAACTTAGTTTGGGGTTTTGTTTGGTTACTGTTACTGTAAAATAGACAGAAATATAAATTGGCTTTTTCTCAGATATGAGGAACATGGTAGGATAAAGTATATAATTTTCCTTGTAACAACCTTGAATCTTGATTTCTTCAACAAGTTTATAACATTCAATTATCGCTCTTTAGGTTATTTTCCCCTAAGTCCTTAGTGGGAAAACCTTTGAACATTCATCCTAAATCTCAAGTCCTTAGAGAATTATGATGAAATTGAGCCTTTATTTTATCAAGAGTTAACTAGTAACTATAAGGTATCCCTAGTCCTAGGTGATATCTACTACAATCTAATCGTACAAAAACCTTAACAATCACGGTCCAGCAGATTGTTAACTGTAAATCAAACCTTGTTTGTCTGACAAAGAAAGCATAAAAACCTTGTACAATAAAATTGAATATGAAAAACACATAGATTAAAGAAATTTGAATTCAAAGTTGTTTACATAATCAAATCAGGGACACCCCTAGCATTGGGGGGTTTAGCTACTCATATTGTTCAAAATAAAAGATAAAAATTAGACATTACAAGTATTGGGATAACTTTGATCTTCAATGACTTCCACTCATCAAAATCTTCTACCGTCCAATAACCTTGATCTCTTCAATCTTCAATCGTGTAAGTTATTCTTCCTGGCAAAAAGTCCCATAATTCCTCTTCAAAACTTGGTTAAATAGTAAGCAATCCATTTGTCTCGGTCAGAAATGTCTAAAACGCCCCTTCGGGTCACAAATAATGAAAAATCAGGAAAATATTAAAAATTAGTGTCACTGACTAACACGGCCCGTGTCAGACAACATGGTCGTCCGTGTTGGCCTTCTGAAATGTTATTTTTTTTAAAGTCCCAGGAGGTGCAACACGGCCCGTGTCAGGTGACACGGCCACCCGTGTTGGCCCCCTGATTTCCCACATCTCCAATGCGCTCCTCCTAACACGGCTCGTGTCAGGTGACACGATCACTCGTGTCAGGATTCCTATAGATGAATTTTTACTCTCTGAAATTTTGAGTTTTTGTACTTTTTCGCCCTGAATTGCCCCGATTTATTCTTTTGAGTCTAAAAATAGTAAAACACATAACTAACACATAAAATGTAGTAAAATAAAATACAACACTCGACAATAAAAAAATAACTAAAATCAATGATAAAAAACTGTGTAAAAATTACTAATCAATAATATATTATTTTAGAAACACATATTTATTTGAAAATTAAAAGATTAAAATAAGATATCAAACACACTAGTAAACACATATCTTTGGATAATAAGAATTTACTACAAGCACTCCTCTCAATACAATGATCACACTTAGGTGATAAATCATGTCAAATAATAATCATCTATGGGCATCATATTGTCCACACGGGTAATAACTTTATAATCACCACCCATTTAAGATGTAAAAATTCTACCAAGTTGGCCATCTCTTTGGGTTGACGAAAACTCGCATGAATAATTTCATATTTCATCTTGTGTCAATTCAATTGAAGCAAATTTATGCAACATAAGTTACTTCGACATCATATTGTTTCTACCAACTTAACCATATATTGTTACTAAATAGTTTAATAAATTAAATAAAAATATCCTAAATTTATAAAACACTACCCATAAATATTAGTCGAATTTATAAGTTTAACATATTACTCATAAGATTATTTGTCAAACTTTATTACATGAACAAAATTATAAACCAAAAAAACACATGAAATATCTGAAAAACGTGATTATTATTGCATAAAAATAAACAATAATATACTCAAACATTATAATCATGACATAAAATATATATTAAAATGTAAATTAAATATACAAAAAAAAATTATTCACATGTATATTTAATGATTCTTTAAATTAAAAAAAAAACTCTAGAATTAAATATCTTCTAAACAAAGAAAAATACTTTATATTTCCATAAATCAATAAATGATTCTAGAATTTTTATTTTCCAAGATTCATAGAATTAAAATTATACTTTCTACACTACATTATTTACTAATATTTTGAGATGTTTTATTAAACTATTCGTAATAAAAAAAAATCTAAAATATATATGAAACACATGAAATATCAAAAGAAACATGATTAAAAAAATTACTATTTCATAAAACATAAACAATAATGTATTCAAATATTATAATCATGTTATAAACTATATATTCAATTTAAATAAAATAAAGATTAAATCAGTACATACAATAAAATAATGCTACAATTTAATTACATGTATAACTTAACGAGAATTATTTATAATTATGCATACAAACAAAAATAGATCATAGTAAACAAATAAAAATGATCAAAAAAATAAAAATAAGTGGAAAATATAAAAAATAAACAATGTTCATTTTATTTTTCATGAAATTTATCAGTTGATTTTATCGAATATCAAAAATAAAATAAATTTATAAACAAAAACTTATTAAATTACACTAAATCAATATCATTAAAATTAAAATTCAACAAATTAACAAATAATTGTGCTTTATATTTAAAAAATTCTAATGTGCTTCATGTTTGCTATATCAAGATTGATTGTGGATATTTCTAAGTATTCATGTATCTTCATATTTAGTATATTAAGATGGATTATGGGACTTGAAAAAAAAAACGGATTGTGGGATATGTTTATTCTCCAAAATTTTATGAATTCATATTTAACATATCATGAATTACTGTGAAAATATTGATATTGATTATAGGGTTATATGGATAATTTTAAATATAATAAATCTATTTTATTTTATTTTATTTATATGATTTTATTTTTATATATATGAAACTTTAACAATGTTTATGGTCAATAATTGAACAATAAGTTAGCAATCTGATACGACTTTATGAATTGACTCTTTTCTCTCTCTTTAAACATATAAGAAATATTATTATTATTATTATTATTATTATTATTATTATTATTATTATTATTATTATTATTATTATTATTATTATTATTATTATTATTATTATTATTATTATTATTATTATTATTATTATTATTATTATTATTATTATTATTATTATTATTATTATTATTATTATTATTATTATTATTATTATTATTATTATTATTATTATTATTATTATTATTATTATTATTATTATTATTATTATTATTATTATTATTATTATTATTATTATTATTATTATTATTATTATTATTATTATTATTATTATTATTATTATTATTATTATTATTATTATTATTATTATTATTATTATTATTATTATTATTATTATTATTAT
Organism: Vicia faba; assembly: GCA_948472305.1. NCBI lineage: Eukaryota > Viridiplantae > Streptophyta > Magnoliopsida > Fabales > Fabaceae > Vicia > Vicia faba. The sequence goes on along the minus strand of OX451738.1, from coordinate 720,460,877 downwards.
TATTATTATTATTATTATTATTATTATTATTATTATTATTATTATTATTATTATTATTATTATATTAAGTACCAATAATTAAAAGAGAAATATAATTTTATAAGTTGTATAAATTTTTTAAATATTTTTCAATTTGAACGTGATACTCTACCGTGTCATAGAATTTAAAATTTTAAAAATTGGAGGTGGTTACTGGTTAGGGTCACATTGTAAAATTACCTCTCGTTGTTTTTTCTTTGATTGGCTTACTTCTCCTCTAGACGGTTTAAGGATGAGAAAGTAGTTTTTTTTTTATTGGGTCTGAATATCTCTTATATTTAATATTTTAAAAATTGGATCGAATATTAAAATGACAAGATTTTTTATTTAAGATTAATTTAATTTAATTGTTTAAATTTACGGTTGATTAAATAAGTAATAAATAAATTAATAATATAAAGTTAAATTTTATGGATAAATCATATAAATATATGTTCAAATATTTTAAGAATAAATATTTTAAAAATTTATTATAAATTTAATATTATAAGACTAATGACAAATATAATTATATAATATAATGATACACTTAAAGAAACAAAGCTATCACAGTATTATAATTTAAAATTTTATATTATTTTCTTGTGAAGAGAAAATATTTTAATTATTTATACTAATATAATAATAGTTTCTAATTTTTTTTATTAAAAAATATTAAAATTAGCTAATCAAAAATATTATTTTAAATTAGACGATTTTATAAAATCAACTTTAATTTTTTAATTCAAATGATTTTGAATGATTTAACCAAATTTTTCTAATTTTATTTTAATTTTAATTTTAATCCACATACAATTTTATAAGACCGATTGTATCAGAATCATTTCTAATTCCCGGTTAAACAAGACAATTCAATCTAGTTTTTAAAACTTGTTTGTTTTAATGGAATCATCTTGTTGTCTGTTAAAAAGAACAAAAATGAAAATCTTCTTTTATTTTTTACAAGTACATGAAGATCTGCTTAAAACCACTTATTGATACTACTTTAATAGTTAATATACTCAACACAGAAATTAAATTTATAAGTATATTTTAATGTGAAACTAAAAAAAAAAAAATTAGCATGCATATAAAATAGTCTTAAAATTTATCATACGTCTCAAAGATCATAGTGTTGGAATATTTTAAATTTTAATATTATTTAATTGTTATATTTTAATTATTACATGGATATATATTAACTATATTAGTTAATTATCAAGTATTTAAATTGATTAAGTAATAAAATAAAGTTAAAAATATTAATAAAATCTCTATTAATTAATTAATTAATTAAATGAATATAGATTCAAATATGAATGACTGTCATGATAGTCTATTTTGAAATAATAGAAACTCTAAATAATCGTGATTCTATATATAAACTATGATATCAAATAAATTATATGATAAGTCTATTGTCTTTTAACCTCATCCGAAGAGTGTTTAATATATTAAGAATACCTATTTAGTAAGATTTTCAAATCAACAAATATTAATCATTCGTCTCTATATTTTAATATTTTAATATTAGAGTTATATTTGTCTAAAAAGTTTTCTTATTGAATTTGATTAGATATTTTTATAATCTTTAATAAATTAATATGTGGCATATTTTAAAGTTGTGTAAGTATACTCATATATTTTTTTCGTTTTCCACTTTAAATTAAAATTATAGTTTTAATCTTTATATTTGAGCATTCCTTGTATAAACTACTTATGAAATTAATTCTCATATTTGGTTTATTAAGATTGACTATTATTATCTATGTTTGTTTTTTATTTTTCTTACAAATTCATAGATGATTTAATATATATTTATAATGATTTTTAGTTATTTAAATTTCAAAAATATATATATTGATCTTTGCCTTAATTTTTTTTTATGTTTGTTGTAACTTCATGAAACAAGAATAGAATTTTTTTTTTCATTTGTCCATAATTAAAGATTATTTATGTCACATATATTGATTTTTTTATTAAGAAAAAATCGATTTTTTTTTTATTAATAACCATGTATTAAAATAATATTTCGCAAATAACCGCGTTTCGGAAAAAAATACGCAAATAACCATGTTTCAGGTGACTCCTCAAAGGAAGAGCCATCTGAAATGGCGCATGCACCTATATTTTAAGGAGAGGCGCCATCTCACTTGGCGCCTATGTGCTTAGGACATGCCCTAAGCCAAGTGAGATGGCGCCTAGGTGTTAATTTAGGATAAAATGTGATTTTTTTTTTGTCCGGTGCGTTGCGTGTTCGATAGAGGATCAACAAAATGGACTTTTTATTTAAAAAAAAATAATTACATCCAACTGTATTACATTAAAATAACAGATAAAAAAACAGAAGAAAAAAAACGAATAAAAAAATACAGGAAAAAAAACCAGATAAATCAGTGATCCCCCGGAACCCGGTAATGACCCCCGGTTCCGCATCCCCGTCTTCGCCTTTCTCGTGCTGGATGTCGTCGTATTTCCTGCTGCGGCAAGGTCGATGGCCTAGCGAAGTCAATGCGGTCCGGATCCATAAAATCAGTCAAATCTCCATATCTAGAAGATCCGCTTTGGTACAGTCGGTTACCCATACCCTTAAAGTTTGGTCGTGTTGGCGGTGGGTGGGGTTCCATAGTGGGTCTGTAGCATTGATCGTCTGAGTACGGTGGGTAGAAAGGAAATGGATCTTGGAGTGTTTGGTATTGAGGATGTTGGGTGGTTTGGTGATATTGTGGTTGATGGTAGGTTGGGTCGGTTTGTTCGTAATCTTCCGACATTCCCATATCAGGGCTAAGGCTGGATGTTGAGGGGCCCATATTGGGATATGCGGAAGACTGAAATTGTGTGTGGGGTATGCGGGTGTGCTGGTATTGGGATTGGTATTGTGGTTGGGTGTGAGGCATATCGGGGTATTGGTAGTGTGGTGGTGATTGTGGTTGGTTGTGTGGCATTTGAGTGTAGTTGTGTTGTGGTGGGGACTGTGGTTGGGTGTTTGTGGGTCTGTTTCTTCTTGGGGGTTGGTGGGAGGTTGATGGGTTTTGGGTTTGTTGATGTGGAAATGAGGGTTGTGCCCATTGTGTGCGTGGGTCAACCAAGTACCTTGGATGAGACACGTGCATCTCAGGGTTACTAACCGACCTGTACCAAGACAAATATTGATCTGTGTGTCGCATATTACCATGATTAAGGAAAACCGGGAATTGCAAGACGTAGCGGTGACGCCTCTGCCACATCTTACACCATTCCGGAGCGAAGTCTTTCCAGTTGGTAAGACCCCACTGGGCGTCGACCCTTTTAAGATTCCATGGGGACAAACAAGTTAGATCACTTGGTATCTCCTGATGCATTCCGAACTGCATCTTCACACGATCGCTGTGGTGCATCTCCACAATGTTGAACCGAATGATTGCAGTCTTCGCAGTCCAAGTTGTTGCATCCTCTGGGTTTGGATCATGGTCCAAACCCAAATATGGTCTCCAGACGAACTGCGATAAAATTTAAATCAAGTTAACGCAAAAGTAATGTATAAATAATTTAAATGAACAAAAGTTAAAAGCTACGACGTACGTCATCCGGGCCTAAGTGATCCAACAGATTGTGGTAGAGTGCGACATTGAATCTTGGATTCTTGCCGTAATCCATACCCCTCACGCAGTACCTAAAGGAAATGAGAAACATTTTATTCTTAGCATATATTTGGGGAAGAGATGAATAGTTATAAATGCTATAACTTGATGACTTACTTTGTTGCGTACGGGAAACCGGAAGTGTTGTTGTTGACGGGGTTTAAGGACTCCATCCTCCACCAACCCCAGGCTTGTAGTAAAAAAGCGCACCCATAAAATGTACATTTTTCCTTGACTGCATTTTCGCACAAGGAACTGTATAGGTGGGCTAAAACTGCAGAACCCCAACTATATTTTCTTGTTTTTTCAAAATTTCTTAGTAAATGTAAATACATAAAATTTACACTATTTCCCGTACTTTCGGGAAATAAAAATGTACCAAAAAGTATCATAAGATAAGTTCTGGCTTTTACTACCCTGTCATTCTCGGAGGAATTTTCATTTAATTCCAAACTTGCATAATGACCTTTCAGCTCAGTGAGTAGTATTCCCTGACCTCTTGCACCACCACCTTCTACCATATCCCTGCCCAACAGTTCTTCACACTAAGAGTTGGGTTGTTGAACCGACCCGTTCACGGCCTTACCGTCGACAGAGAGACCTAGTAGCATGTACACATCCTCTAGCGTGATGGTACATTCACCTATTGGTAGGTGAAATGTATGGGTCTCTGGTCTCCACCTTTCCAACATTGCAAGAATGAACTTCGAGTCAATGGTGCAGTTGGAGATCTTTATGACATGTCCAAAACCTGCGTATTCCAGATATGGTACGATAAATGGGTTGGGAGCCAGGTAGTTGTGAGAACGGATTCTGAATCTTTTTGTGTCCTGAGTTCATAATGTAACATGTGTAAGATTAAGTAAGAAGAACAACGCATTATCTGAAGTATGAAAAATGTATAACCAAAAAAGAAACTTACAAATGCGGCAATGTTTTCCCTTGTGCCTCTGTGAGTATCGCCCATTGTTAGAAGAGCCATTGTTTAAAATGCTTAAGATTATGAAAGACTTAGGAAGAGATAGAGAGTATGATAGACTTAGAAAGTTTAAGAGATTATGAAAGATTTCGTAGCAGAAAGTGAGACTTGTGTGGGTGTGAGAGATGTATGATATGGTATGTATTTATAGGCAAATAAATTTCATATAGTGGTTGCTGGTGCTTGCATGCAAGCGAAGTGTCACTCTTGCAGGCTAGGTGGCAGCCTGGAGGGTTACATATATGAATGCATGCATGTACAAAAAATGAAAGGTGTCACTCTTGCAGGCTAGGTGGCAGCCTAAGGATGAATCACGATTGGACAGTAAGGGAGGCGCCATTGGACTTGGCGAAAGAGTACAAAAATGAATGGTGTCACCACCCCAATTGGCGAATAAGAGGTGTCCTTTGTTGCAGCCTAGGCTCAGGCTACGTGACAGCCTTTGGGATTCCTTGCCTGAATGCATGTAAGCCCATTGGAGGTGATGGGAGGAGACTTACAACATACATGTATAGGTGCAGACTATGGGCAGGCTAGGTGGCAGCCTAGGGGGTTACATATCTGCATGCATGTATCACGATTGGACAGTAAGGGAGGCGCCATTGGACTTGGCGAAAGAGTACAAAAATGAATGGTGTCGCCACCCCAATTGGCGAATAAGAGGTGTCCTTTGTTGCAGCCTAGGCTCAGGCTACGTGACAGCCTTTGGGATTCCTTGCATGTAACAACATTGGCAGCCTTGGGGGTTGCATCCTTACTTAATTGAAATTTTTAGCCTTACGTTTCCAACCTTCAAACATTACAGCATTCAAACCTTCATACAATCAATAAACCTCAAACATTCCAACCTTTGAATCACTCATAAAATTCAAACATTCCAACCTTCAAACATTACAGCATTCAAACCTTCATACAATCAATAAACCTCAAACATTCCAACCTTTGAATCACTCATAAAATTCAAACATTCCAACCTTCAAACATTCCAACCTTCAAACCTTAAAACAATTCTACGCAATGGCCTCCACACCATAATTTGTCGTCAAAGCACATTTCAACGGTGAGACATACATTTGTCCCACCGCTGGGTTTTTGTTTAGAGACACAGACAACATCCGATTTCTCTTAAACGGGAAAGCCAATTTCTCGTACTTCAAAAAAAGATTGGAGGCCAAACTTGAACGAGGCCCGGTGTCCCAGATATTTTATCAGAATCCAGTTTTCTTTGGAAACAACCAAGTAATTTTTTATAAGGTTGAAGTTCAAGATGACGAGGATCTCCAGAATATGTTTTCCAGCCATGTCTATTCTGGGTACGACTCTATTGAGTTGTACGTTATGCTGCGAGAGCCTCAGCCTCAGCCTCAGGTGACACAGGAGGTTGATCCTTTGGAGAATGAACAAGCTGAGGTAGATGCAGTTGATGATGAAGAAGAAGATAACGAGTTAGAGTTTGACGAAATGGTGAATGATGATTCCGACGATGATGGCATCCCAAGTATTCCTGCAAACAAAATCTACACACCACCTCCGCACATGACAAACTTCAACATGGGCGGAGATGAACCTTCTACTGACTTATTTTTCAATCCGTATATGCAGTCGGATGAAAATTTAAAAGAGAAGGATAAGTTTCGTAATAGAGAGGAATGCATCAGGGCCATTAAAAAATTCCACATGCTCAACTCGGTTGATTTTAAGGTGGATCGTGTCAACCCGGAAAGGTACAAGATCAAGTGTGTCCACCCTGACTGTATGTTCAAGCTGACCACATCATACAGATTAAGAGGTGACTGCTGGGTCATAGGTTCCATGACTACCCACACTTGTGTAAGTTCCACTCAATCACAGGACCACCGGAAACTTAACTATGATCTAATCTGTCAAGAAATCCTACCCCTGGTCAGCAACGACCCATCTTTGAAGGTGAAAACAATCATCTCCCACATCACCACGGTTTTTAACTACACTCCGTCTTACCGTAAGGCGTGGTTAGCAAAGACTAAGGCGATTGAAAGGGTGTACGGAAACTGGGAGGAGTCATACCAAGAACTTCCCCGCTACCTGAATGCACTCAAGACGTATTCTCCAGGTAGTGTTTACGTTCTGGAAACAGTGCCAGCATACGCCCAAGATGGTAGTCTACTAAATGGCAACGGAATATTCAGTCGCATGTTTTGGGCATTTCAACCATGCATCACAGGGTTTGCATCATGCAAACCAATTATACAAATTGATGGGACTTGGTTGTATGGGAAGTACAAAGGCACGCTATTGATGGCAGTTGCACAAGATGGCAACAACAACATTTTCCCTATTGCCTTTGCCCTTGTCGAGGGGGAGACCGGTGGTGCTTGGAGCTTTTTCCTGAAAAATCTGCGGACACACGTGGCTCCTCAACCAGATCTCTGTTTGATCTCGGACAGACATGCCTCCATTGAAAGTGCCTACAATAATCCAGCAAATGGTTGGCATGACCCTCCTTCTACGCATGTCTATTGCGTTAGGCATATCGTCCAGAATTTCTCGAGGGAGATCAAGGACAAAACATTGAGGAAAGCGGTTATGAATGCGGGATATGCATTGACACAACCCACATTCAAATATTACCACAACGAGATCCATTTGTCTAATCCGGAAGCCGGTAGGTGGATCGACAATATTCCGGTGGAAAAATGGACTAGGTCATACGACAATGGCCAAAGATGGGGGCATATGACAATGAATCTTATTGAATCAATGAATGGGGTATTCAAAGGCATACGAAACCTCCCAATCACTACCTTGGTAAAATCTACGTATTTTAGGATGGCTGCGTTATTTTCCAAAAGAGGTGAAATGTGGAATGCGGTGTTGCAATCTGGACAACTATGGAGTGAAAGCTGCATGAAATACATTAAGGCTGAAAGTGCTAAAGCCAACACTCACATGGTTATACGGTTTGACCGACACAGCCACAACTTCATTGTGAAAGAGACAATCGACCACAATGAAGGCCTGCCAAGACAAGAATATAGGGTCATGCTACCTTCTCAATGGTGCGATTGTGGCAGGTTTCAAGCATTTCGTATGCCTTGCTCTCATGTCATTGCCGCTTGTGCTCATACCCATCAAGACGCGCTGCAACTTCTGTCGAACATTTACAAATCTGAAATATTGCTCAACATTTACAACAACAACTTTCCTTTGGTAGCAAAACCAGATTATTGGCCTGAATACGACGGCGAAATAGTGTGGCACAATGACCAAATGCGAAGGAACAAGAAGGGTCATCCCAAAAGTAAGCGCATCACAACAGAAATGGACGATCTTGACAGGTTGGAAAGAAAGTGTGATTTATGCCGTCAGGTCGGACACAATCGCAAAAACTGTCCGAATTGGGCGTCTGCCTCGACCACATAAATATTGTAATACATAAATCTTTTCATAATTGTGTTGTAAACATTTGGGTTTTCTGTTAACAGATTTTGCTACAATTAATAAAACGCGTACAAGAATAATTAACGATATTCCATCTAGGAAATTACAACTGTTAACACAACTTCATCTGACCCATGCATCATCAACATTACATCGCTGTCTATTTTGACTTCCTCCAACCACACATTAGGTCTTCCTGTCGCATGTGAGGTTGTTGTTCTTTTTCGCTGGATCCTTTGAATTTTTCCCCCCTCCGCAATGTCTCCATCTAGCCATCGCATCAACTCCCGCTTCAGACGCTCCATGGAGTGAATGTGCCAGAATTTCATTTTCATCGCAGGTTTCGTGGCGGAGAAGATAACGTAACCATCTCTGCTAAAAATCATAGGCGACGACATGACGCAAATAACAGAGTACAAAATAAAAATACAGTGCGAGAAAGTGTGAGAAATTTCGGAGAAACGGACGAATTATTTATAAAACAGCATTTTGCCCTAGTTTTGCCCTAGGAGCCAAGTGAGATGGCGCCTCCTCTCACTTTTAAGGAGCATGCGCCATCTCACTTGGCTAAAAGCCAAGGGAGGCGCCAAGTGAGATGGCGCCTAGGGCAAAATGCTAGGTGCATGCGCCATTTCAGATGGCTCCTCCTTTGGGGAGTCATCTGAAACATGGTTATTTGCGTAATTTTTTCCGAAACTCAGTTATTTGCGAAATATTATTTTAATACATGATTATTAATAAAAAAAATTCGAAAAAATCATTTATGTCTCTAACTACTGTTAATTAACTTTTTTATTTGTGCATTTATTTTTTTTACTTCACTTTATTTTAATTTTTTATTAAAATATGAAGTAAATGATATGCTTGGCTTAATACTTATGATAATAATGTTTGTAATATGATTATTCATATTGTTGTTGTCCCTGTCAAAAAGAATATTGTCATTGTCATAAAGTTCATACCTGATTTCCATATATACATGGATTTAGTTTCTAAATGAGTCAATATCTTGCATTAATTTCTTGTGAGATTTGTATAAATTTATCTTCACACTAAACACTATCAAAAAATATTATTATTATTAACAAACCACGTCATAAAAAATTAACATGACATACATTTAATTTAAGATTTTTCCCGTTTAATTTATTAAAATGTCTAATATTTTTTGTTGGTTTGATTGATACAATAAGTTGTAAAAGTAATTTATGTTATTTAAATTTAATTTAGTTATAATCACAAAAGATTTAATTTAGTTATAATCACAAAAAATGTAATGTGTAATTATTTAGGTAAATTATTATGATCGGTCAAAAGGAAGATACACTACAAGAAAAGGCATACCCAACCACGTGAAGTTGCCACGTGATTTTCATGTGGCTAAATAAAACCAGTTGCGACGTGAAAATCACGTGGCAACGTGTTTTAATAATATAAAACAGAAGCATTAAGTGTGTCAGTTACTTTTTCGTTTTAAAAAATGTAGCGACGTGGGATTCACGTCGCTAATTAAAATGTCACAAAAATTAATTAAATCACAACTTCCAACACTGGCGTGTTCAGGTTTTGAAGGAAGAGAAATCAGTTGTAATATTGTTGCGACGTGAAAATCACGTGGCAACGTTGCGGCGTGATTTTCACGTCGCTACTTGGTTTATGTAAATTATCAAAACGTTCCACAATGTTTCTGTTTTCCATTTCTTCATCTTCAACCTTCACTTCCTCTCCATACCCATTTTTTCTTCACCAAAAAATTCTCTTCTCCACACTAAAATTCCTACCATCTTCGTACATTTTGTAAGGTAATTTCAATTTCATGTTTTATATACTTTGTTAATAGCTTTTGATGTGTTATTTGAGTATAATTTTTTTTTCAATTTTTCTTTGAATAGAGAAGGAGAATATAGAAGTGTAGATTGCAAAAAGGGACAAGAAGATTGAAGGAGTTACAAGATAAAAGGTATGTCTTGAATTTTTTTCTTCTGAATTTGATTAAATTGTATTGGGTTAAAATTGTTGAATTTGAGTTATATATATATTTTCAGTATTTGAGTTAAATGTTAGGTTTAATTATTTAGTTTAAAATAATTGTTAATTATTATTTTGTGATGAATGAGTTTAATTATTTTAGGAGTTTATGTTTTTATTTTATTTTTAGGAGTTTATAAATTTTTAGTGTTTAAATTAAATTTTTAGGAGTTTAATAAGTTTTTAAATTTTTAGGAGTTTATAAAATTTAGGTGTTTAAATTAAATTTTAAGTGTTTAAAAATATTTTTAGGAGTTTATAAATTTTTAGTGTTTAAATTAAATTTTTAGGAGTTTACAAAATTTAGGTGTTTAAATTAAATTTTAAGTGTTTAAAAATATTTTTAGGAGTTTATAAATATTGTTGAAAGCATATATTTATCTTTAATTGTATATGTTTAGGATTATTATTAAGTTGATTAATTAATATTTCTAATTAAATAGGTTTTGATTATATAAATTTGTAGTAAATGGAATATTATATGTATTATCGCAGTTGGATGTACGATAGACTATATCCAGGAAGACGCGCACTTAAACCCAATTTTATAGACGGAGTTAATGGTTTTATCGCGTGGACGTTTGCCCAGGAACGTTGTCGAAGTGAAGAAGGAGTTAGGTGTCCTTGTCTTAAATGTGGATGTAGATATATAATTAGTGACCCAGAGGAAATAACACGTCATTTGCATAGGAAAGGTTTCATTGAAAATTATTGGGTTTGGACGCATCATGGTGAAACACTGCCGAGTAATGTACCAGAGACTAGCAACACAGATGCTTCAAGTAGTCAACCGGTTATGCAACCACCTATGGAATTTGAAGAAAACTTTAATCTGATAGGTGACATGGTTGGTGATGCTTTTGGTGTTAACGTGACCTATGATCAACCTGAAGACTTTGACGGGGAAGAGTTGCCGAATGAGGAAGCGCAGAGATTTTATCAGTTGTTGAATGAGATGAATACGCCGTTGTTTGAGGGGTCGTCAGACTCAAATCTATCAACGTGTGTTAGATTATTGGCCGCCAAGTCAAATTGGAATGTTCCTGATCAGTGTTTGGAGCACTTCGCAAAAATGATGTTGGACTCAACTGCAACGAAAGACAACTTGCCTGCGAGTTTCTATGATGCAAAGAAATTGGTGTCGAAGTTGGGTTTAAGAGTAAGAAAGATTGATTGTTGCATTAATGGTTGTATGTTGTTTTATGACAACGAGTTTGGTACTCAAGATGGATCGTTAGAGGAATGTAAGTTTTGTCATAGTCCAAGATATAAAGTTCGCAATAGAGCCATTAACAGTAACCAAAAACGGGTAGCAGTAAAGTCCATGTTTTATCTTCCGATAATACCAAGGTTAAAAAGAATGTTTTCTTCAATGCACAGTGCAAGTCAAATGACATGGCATCTTACAAACAAAACAAGCCCAGGCTGCCTTGATGTGGAGCATTAACGACTTTCCAGCATATGGCATGTTGTCTGGTTGGGGTACGCATGGCAGAATGGGTTGTCCGCATTGCATGGAATGCACTAAGGCGTTTACATTGGAAAAAGGGGGGAAAAGCTCATGGTTTGACTGTCACCGCAGATTCCTACCATCAAATCATCCCTTTAGAAAAAACAAGACAAATTTCAAAAAGGACGAACGGGTAACAGATCTTCCTCCGCCTCGACTGGCACCAGCTGCTATATGGAACCAAGTTTGTGAACTTCCAAAGTTTACAGATACTAGCAAAGCATGTAGAATTGAAGGATATGGGGTCACACATAATTGGACAAAAAGAAGTATATTTTGGGACCTCCCGTATTGGAAAGATAATTTGTTGCGCCATAATCTTGATGTTATGCATATTGAGAAGAATTTTTTTGATAACGTATTTAACACAGTGATGGATGTTAAAGACAGAACAAAAGATAATGTGAAGGCTAGACAAGACATGGAAATTTGGTGTAATCGTAAAGAGTTGGAATTGAAGCCTCAACCAAATGGAAAATTATTTAAACCCAAAGTTTGTTTCAGTCTGACCCCCCAAGAAGCTAAAGCGGTTTGTGGATGGCTAAAAGGTTTGAGAATGCCCTACGGGTATTCTTCAAATTTAGCAAGGTGTGCTGATGCTAACACTGGGAAGTTGCATGGTATGAAAAGTCATGATTGCCATGTTTTTATGGAACAATTGCTATCAATTGCGTTCGGTTCTCTACCCAAACATGTGCTTAATCCACTCACTGAAATTAGTCAATTTTTTAGAGATATTTGTGCTTCAGCTTTAAGAGTGGATGACATCATTAAGTTGGACCAAAATATTCCAGTCATTCTCTGTAAGTTGGAACAAGTATTTCCTCCTGGTTTTTTTGACTCCATGGAACATCTACCTGTGCATCTTGCATATGAGGCTTATCTAAGAGGACCTGTTCAATATAGGTGGATGTATCCGTTTGAAAGGTTCATGGGTGATTCAAAGCGATCAGTGAAAAATAAAGCTAGAGTTAAAGGATCAATATGTGCACATTACTTGCATCGAGAAACTTCACATTTTTGCAGTCACTATTTCAAGCACTTGATGTTAACTCCAAGAATCATAAGGAATCCTGTAAATGTTATCGAAAGAAGTCAGTACACCTTATCAGTCTTCGGGCTTCCAGGTCGTCCCTCTGGAAAGAAGGGTGAGCATTGGTTGACCCAACAAGAAATGCAATCTGCACATGTTCATGTCTTGATCAACTACATTGAAGTTAAACCATATCTTGAGTAAGTATAATCCAACTTCTTAATTTTCTTTACAGTGTGAATATATAAAATTGATTACCTTGAAACTTATAGTGTGTTTCTTTTTAGGGAATTTAATAACGCCTACTTTGAAAGTACCGGTGTACAATCAACATCTGGTGTCATTCATGCCCAATTTCCAACATGGTTCAAGCAGACACAGGTGCCATCCTTCCAGCAGACACAGGTGCCCTCATCCTTCCAGCATAATTTTCCATTTCCCACACAGATGCCCTCATTCGTGCAGCAGCCTGGAGGATCCAGCACCCCACTTCCTACACAGATGCCCCCATCCGTCCAGTAGCCTGGAGGATCCACCTCTTCACGACCCACACAGACTGGTCGCACCCCCACATCCCACACAAAGTCGGATGATGACGATCTTGGTGTGGATGATGATCAGATAGATGGGAGAGATCTTCGAGGGGATGATGATCCGAGTGAGATTCATACCATTGATGGGAGATTTTGGATATGGCCTGAAGGGAACTCGTAAGTTTCTTATTTATTGATTTTTATTTATAAGTACACATTTCCATTTTTAATATAACTTTATATAATTAATTATGCTAATTAAATTATTGTTGTTTTAGTTTCGGGACGAGTCGGACTGCTGCTAAGGTTATCAATTATATAATTCAGCAGAATTATACAAAATTTTTGAAGAGTTTTAGAGAAGTTTCCGATAAAGAAGAATGGTTCAAGCAATTTCAGGTATAATTTATTTATTTCTTAAGTTATTTTTATTTAAATGACCTTTTCATTATTGTTATAATTTATCTAACTATTTATTTTAATGTCATATACAACATTGCAGGCGAAATGTGTTTGGGATCCCCTGAACCATAACAAAGTAAAAAAAATTATTTTGGGAGGAGTTCAAGACGACTTTCTGACATGCTACGACGTGTTAGAGAGAATTGTCACCTTTTGGGCATTCGTCCCAAATGGATAGGCAAAGAAGTTTTTGAACAACTTCTTAAGTATTGGGAATCAGATGAATTTAAGGCCAAATCTGAAACTGCAAAGAAGATGAGGGCATCGGAAAAAGGGGGTTGCATTAATGCTGTTGGAAGTATTAGTACTGCTGAGCATGCTCGACGCATGGTAATTATTACCACTTTTTAAGGTCATATTTGGATTTATAATATATTATTAATTTAAGTTAATTTTTATATTTAGGCTAAGCGTTTGGGGAGACAACCATTGATGACTGAGCTGGTTAAGGAGACTCGGACAAAGAAATCGGGAGGATTTACTGACGAGCGCACAAAAAAAGCCCTGGTAATTAAGTAAACTTATGTTTATATTTTTTTAAGCAATTTTGTGACGTGATTTTCATGTAGCAAGTGACATGTTGTGGCGTGAAAATTGAGTGGCAACTGATAAGTTGTGGCGTTACAATCACGTGGCTATTTATTTTTTATTATTATTTTTATTTTATTTAATTTCATTAATGTTACTTATACATTTAATTTAACTTGATTTTTTTATTGTATGTGTAGGAGGATTATCAGGCGTTGCTTGTAGAATTTCTGACCCATAATCCTCAGTATACGTCTCCTCCAGAAAAACAGGTTCATCCAGATGTGGATTTTTATATTTGGAGTCAAGTTGTTGGGGGAAAGGGGCCTAACGGGTGTTTTTTTGGTGGTGGAAATTTGGCGGGTACCTTGAGGAGTGGGGATAGAAATTTGTATCAGAGAGCTGCAGACGGTGAAGGAGGGTCACGTCAAAAAAATTTGACACCAGATCAGTTAGAACTGGTAAGACAATTGGCTAGACGCGAGTCCGAAGATCGTGAGGCGGCATTGAAGACCAAAATGGATGCCCAAATGGAGGCAATGAGGGGTGAACATAATAGACAAATTGAGGCAATGGCGAAGAGGCAAACTGATATGGAGGAGCAAATATGACAATTTATGCAAGCATTTGGTAGAAATCCCAACAGAGGTGGCCAAAATAATAACCACCAAAATAATAATGATGATTTTCTTCCCGACATTTCCGACGACTCTGATTCTGCTTAGTTTTATTTTTATTTTGTATTTAGTTTTTTATTTGTGTAATAAAAATTTATAATGATATGGTATATTTAAAAATATTATATATAAATTTAAATTTGAGTTTATTAAATTTATAATATTAAGTATATTTATTTATACATTTAGATATATTTAATTTTGTTTTTGATAATTTGATTTATAATATTGTATTTAATAAATAAATTATAATATTTAATTTATAAATTTAATAAAACAAAAAATAATATTAATTATTAAAACAGAATTAATATATTTAAAACACAAAATATTTTATTTTTTAAATAAAACTAGTTGCGGCGTGTTTTTCATGTCACTAATCAATGACGTGAAAAACACGTCGCTACAGCTAACGTAACATAAATGTAAACCTGCTCTGCTCTGCTCTGAATTGTTTTAATCCATACAGTATGTTGCGGCGTGAATTTTACGTGGCAACTTGGTGACATGTTTTTCACGCCGCAACAAGATTGTCACGCGCTATATAACGACGTGTTTCTTAAGGTGGCAAAATCTGAGTAGTGGCGTGATTTGGGTGTTTGCGACGTGGCTTTCACGTGGCAAAACACAATTTATTTTGTAGTGACACAATTTGATTGAATATTTGCATATTTATGATAACAAAAATATGATAATTATTAAATTGAACTATGTGGATAATGATTGACGTCAAAGGCTTTTATTATGTGAGCTAACATATTACTAACCTTAGAGCATTAGGTGAGAGTATTTCTTACAATTAACTCTTGCAATCAAAATTTGAAAATTAATGGTATATTTAATATCTTATTTGAGTCTTTTAATTTACAAGTAAAGATATATGTCTATACGATAATTTATTAGTATATCAGTCATAATCTTGTATGAGTGTGAATCTTATAAATGTGTATTTGATTACATTAACACATATAATAGTAAACATTTGACAATTATAAAAATTTATTATTTATAAATATTAATTATTAGTATTTGTCATTAAAAATAAATACAACTAACAATTGATATTGTAGTCTAAAGACTTTATATCAATGGGGCAATCAGTATTGTGGTGAGTAAAATTTTCTTCTTTTTGTTATTCTTTTTTAAGTTAAATTTAACTTATAGATGATTAAATTTAATTATTATTATTTTTCTTTCTTAAAAGTTATAACTTTTAGGATTGAAGAAGAATGTTAATATGTTGATAGATTTAGACATAAGGATGGTAAAATTCATATTCTCTAACAATTCAGTGTCGAAAAAATAAGAACAAATTACAAAAAGTAAGTATGCTCAAATTTCAAAGGTCTTATGATTATAAAGTAGGGCATTTTAGAATTTTAGGTACTATTTAAGATAACAATTTTTTTTCATATTTCCTTTGCTTAATCTAAAGTGTTTTTTAAAGTAATAAAGAGACAAACAAATTCTTATTGGAGAGTTATGATCTCGTTAAAATTAATTAAGTAAATAAAATATTTTTAGTATTTTTATTTATATTTTACACTTACTAAGTTGTTGTAATCTTTTACTATCAGATAATTTATTTAAAAATTTAACATTCAGTATTCCATTTGCACAATTAAATTAAAGTCGAAAATGCTCATTTGATAAGATTATTATTATTAAGTGTGCAATAAAAAAATTATGAATCAAAAGAAAATAAAATAACATTTTAAAAAATCAATAAATATTTAATATGGAATGTACAAATTCAATAAATATTAATATATTTTAAGTAGTGATAGTTTGTGGTCACTAATTTATATTTCTATTTAAAAGATTTATTGGTTAATCATTATTTAAGATTAATTTTTTTCTTTAATTTATTTTAAATAATATATTATATATATATATATATATATATATATACTATATATATATATATACTATTATATATATATATTACTATTATATATAGTATATATATATATATATTATATATAGTATATATATATACATTATATATATATATTTAGTATATATATATATATTACTATAATAAGTTATATTAT